>LHCL01000064.1:98408-171665 GCA_001305275.1 Talaromyces verruculosus
TTCCGTACATAATCTATATACACTTCCGGCCTTGATTCTAATTGCAAGGCTATTCTCGTACTTGATTCATTCCATCATCGTACCTAAGTTTACAAATTCAACCGGTCATCAAACATTGAATGCAATGATATTTATTCGTGTAGATATTTATGATATATATATGCGTGATAAATGCCAGATTGGTCACGTGCAGCCAGCATACATCATTGCAGTCGTCCAGTACAACAAACACATCGCAAACCATTTGAAAAGCATATATGTTTTGAATATATTCTGGAATATATCAAACTCTACGTATAAATCTTGCAGGCCTGAGAACAATGGCAGAAACTGCGTCATGTCTTTGGCTCAGCAAGTCTCAGTCTGCGGGGGACCCACCACGAAACCGACCGCCGAACATCAAAACACTTGAACACTTCCTTCTACGACTACCTCTCTGACACTCCCATGTTCTCTGTCTCGATAGCAGTACGGCTATTGACTGTGTGATACTTACATCTATAGAGACATGCATGTGCTGGCTGTCCATGGCAAATGATTGCTCCACCCCCTCAGATGCAGTTCTAGTTGGGCATATACCTCCACCTCATTGAACAGCCACCACGATGGACATCGGGGGCCTCCATACCGGCGCTGATTTCGAATCAGAAAATGAAGATTACTCTCCAAATGGCACACCGAAGAAACCCAGAGCGCTGCCTGCTGACTTGCCGACGTCGCTGGACGACCGGAGACGAGCGCCAGAGTACGCGGGTGAGACGGAGATGTATGATGGCTGGCAAGGTGGGCATTTACCTTTTTGTTGCTAGGGACTCTCGTATTACGAATGAACGTGTACTGATTTGATGA
Source organism: Talaromyces verruculosus (assembly GCA_001305275.1). NCBI lineage: Eukaryota > Fungi > Ascomycota > Eurotiomycetes > Eurotiales > Trichocomaceae > Talaromyces > Talaromyces verruculosus. Next base: position 99,258 of record LHCL01000064.1, read on the forward strand.
CTTGTTTCAGGTCAATCGCAATATCTGACCACGCCGATTACCGCGAAACCGTTGTCCTTCAGCCTTGCGCTCGACGATCACTCCCATGACGAAGAACACGAGTTACGTGCCCGCTATGCGCAGTCCTTCTATGACCGTGAGGACGACGATACCACCGCACGACTAGAAGATAGCGACGCCAGGTTATTAGAAATGCTAGCGGCCCAAGCGGCACATCGCGAGATGGACTCACTCGGAACGGACGACGATGATATCGCGCTAGACGACAAACTGTCAGATGAGGAGAAGAAGAGCATACTTCAGAAGAGTCTCAATATGGCTGCCAGTAACGGCGATGTTGACAGAGTGCGGAAACTGGTCAATGGCCATGCCCACCAATATGTGGACGTTAATAAGCCGGATGAAGAGGGGACGGTACCTCTGATATATGCAAGCTGTTTTGTGGGTGTCAAAGTGACCCGATGTTGGGTGCAAATGCTAATTGAGCTTGTCACAGGGCCATCAAGAAGTCGTCTCCGCACTCCTTGACGCTGGGGCATTCGTCGATAAGCAGGATCGCAATCAATGGAGCGCATTGATGTGGGCAATGACCAATCGGCATAAGACTATCGCCAAAATTCTACTAGATCATGGCGCTTCGCCAGACATTAAGTCATCTTCCGGCGGAACAGCGCTCGATTTTCTCCAGCCCGGAACGGATATCTCGCAATATCTGCATGACAACGGATACAATATAGGGCCTGTTGGGATCGAAGATGATTTCTATGACTCTGGATTCAGTCATGGCCGTTTTGAGGAGGAGATGGCCCAGAACGAGATGAAGCGTCGAATGATGATGGAAGAGAGCGCGCTCAATCTGGAGGTTGATTTGTCGAGCCTCGGCTTAGATGAGAAGATTGAGGTACATGAGATCCAAGCCGGTTATAAACGTTCGATCAACACCTAACTATCGTCAATAGGAACCCGATGAATTTGAAGATGATCAACAGGAGTTCGTCTGGGACAAGTGCCTGAATGACCAGATGTTTGTCTTTCAAGACAATGAGCTGGAAAAGATATTAAATATAATCATCACGAACATGACACCACAACGGTCGCCCTCGCAGAAACCAGTACCGGCCAATCTTCTTTTCTTAAGCGCGCGGTATGCGCATTACCACGCCAGCCCCGAGCTACTCGCGCAACTTTTAATGTCTGCGACAGACAAGATCAACGACGTGGTGGAGCGTCATCAGTGGGACATGACAATATTAGCATTTTGGATATCGAATGCGACATTGCTCCTGCACTATCTTAAAAAAGACCCAGGTCTGATGATGTCAACGGTGGAATTCCAGCTACATTTGGCGGAATTGATCAATGAGATCTTCATTCTGATTATCCGGGACGCGGAACGTCGAATGAATCGCGTCTTAGACCAGGCCATGCTTGACCATGAGACGATACCGGGGTTAAGCGATGTTACTTTCCAGAATGAGTGGAAGCTCTTCAAATCAAAACCCAAACCGAAAGTTGAGCCTCCCGAGAAACGGTTCCGTCCACCATCACCGAAGCGGCGAGCGCAGGTGTCTCCTCGGAATATTACATCGCTACTATCCTCCACACTATTTGTCCTAGACTTGTACGATGTTCATTCGATAATCACGTCACAAATCATCTCCCAACTACTCTACTGGCTTGGTGCGGAACTTTTCAACCGCATCATGCTAACGAAGAAATACCTCGCCCGTACGAAAGCAATGCAGATCCGCATGAACATATCGGCGCTTGAAGAGTGGGCGCGAAATAATAACAGGAAGCCAGAGCATTATGAAAACGGTTCTACTACTACAACAGGCGATACAACCGTGGACTCCGCAAGGAAGCATCTAGCGCCTGTGATTCAGCTACTACAATGGCTCCAGTGCTTCTCTTCGTTGGGCGACGACCATGAGGCTCTCATCACAACCCTACTACAACTACAGCAACTCACCCCAAATCAACTCCTTCAAGCTGTGAGGTCCTATCGCGCAGAGGTCGGAGAAAAGGGGCTCACCAAGAACGCAACAAAGTTTTTGGTCAGTTTGCAACATGACCCAGATCTCTTATACCGGGAGCACGTCAAACTACAAAAGCTTGCCATTGCAGCGACCACTCAACCATCCCCATCTACAGAAAACGGCAACAAACCTACATCCCTGCCGCCACCAAGTCCTACACAAGCAGACCATCTAGATACACCCCAAACACCAACCACAGCCACAGCAAACGACCACGACCACGACGACCAAACGAACGGCCCTTTAACCCCCCGAAGTAGCGTCTTCCTAAACTCACCCATCATGTCCTCCCCCAGCTACCACTTCTCCTCTTCCGCACCGGACAGTTACCTCCTCGACCCTTCCATGACACTTCCATTCATTTTACCTACAAGCACAGACATGCTAATCAGCTACGGAGCCGGGTTTGGCGGGACGAATAAGGAGAGAGCCAGGAAGTATATCCCGACTGTGCCTACGGAGGTGTTGAGCCGGTTCGATAGAGTGTGATTACTTACTTCCCATCTGGTTATAAAAATCAACGATATCCCGATAATAGCTTTTTATAAGAGCCGAAGAACCAAGTTCCATATTTAATTAGTTTGGACCATTCGTAGATGGTGCATATACTACCTAGTATATATATAAGCCCCCGTTTTATTCCCAACCATCCTTCCTTTGCTTTATCCGTCGCAAAGGAAACCAATCCCAAATGTGATAATTCTAGAACATGACGCCAAACCGGTTCCTGCCGAGCGATGATGTCCATGCAGTATATAACAACAAAGTGTATGTGATAAGTATGTTCAAGTAAGAGAGAATGGTAGGAAAGGGGAGAAATGAAAGGTGCAAGACGGGTGATTGAAAATGACGATTATTAAGAGAGGGTAAATAGTAAAATGTTGGCCATCATTGATGACGAAGAAGGTAAGTGTTCCATGTTAATATAGGAGCGTTGTCTGATTTATCTTCCTGGTGGCTGACTCGGAGGTGCATCTGAGCTCGTTCTCCTTGAGCTTGGTTGCATTGGATTCAAGATTGACTCGCGACCTGGTCGGAAGCGCGAAAAATTGTCCGAGTCAGACTCGGAATGCTCTTGTCGAGAGCCATGGCTCATATCGCTCTGTCGACGAAAGTGGCTTCCACCGTGCCCCATTCGCGCTGTGGAGCCACGGCGTGGCGAGGCATGTGAATATGCCGGTGAAGGCTGTTCCTGTTGGGAAGCGGGCGGAGGTGGCGGTGGATGCGATCCGGCAGCTTTACGTTTTCGTCCGGGAGAAGTATGAGCCTCCCCCTGACCATGAGATCGCGCAGATGACTCTTGCCGTCCCCTGGTTGACGGTGTGCTTGGTTGGGATTGACTCGGTGGAACCCAGTGATGGAAATAGATGGACGGAGATTGAGTGGATTGCGTCTCAGGTTTGGTTGTAGATGGAGGAGGAGCAGAAGCAGGCACAGGAACGTATGAAGGCGTCGCGCCGGGTTGCGGTTGAGCAGTACCTACATTATGTGATGAATGGGAGAATTGGATTTCGGTCGTATTCAGACGTGGCATGGACGGCTGGTGAGACTGCGAGTCCCCGAAAGAATGCAACCGAGCCGGCTGTAACGATCCACGATAGAGTTGTGTCTGAGTGGGCGACGCAGGCACAGGCTGTGGTGGAGATGTCGTTCGAATCGGTGCCGGCTGAGATGCATAAGGATTCGGTGGGATGGCTCTATTATTGTCTCGGCGAACATCCGGTGGCAGAGGCTGTGACAAATCTGAGCCCGGTGGCGGAAGACGAGGAGTTATCTGAGTGGGTACAGTTTGTTGTTGGACTGTATGCGCACGATGTTGTTGCTGTTGCCATGATTGCGCCTGCTGAATACTCGAATCAATCTGCTGAGCCACATCCGGTGGCACATTTAGATTTCCCCCACCAATTCCCACGAATATTAAAGGCACCATCTGAGGGGGAACACCAGCTTGAAAAGCATCGCGGAGCATGCTTTGCTCAATCCGTCGTTGTTCCAGCTTCAACGTTTCTTGTCGAGTACGCTCCTCTTCCTGCCGCCTTCTATCTTCCTCCGCTTTCGTGCGCAGCCATTGTCGCATAGAGTCTTCCGAATAGTATGCTGGGTCCAATGTAGGGAGTTGGCCTTGTGAGCTTACGGCTGGCAGAGGCGGTTCCGCGGGGCGAGCCATCGCAGGTGGAGGGGGAAGCTCTCTCCTCGGGTGGTTGTCCATTCCTGAATATGGATCTCGGGGTCGTTTCGAGGATGAAGCGGAAGGGGCAGAACTGGCACCGACGGTTGTCCTGGAGGAACGGCGAGCGGGAACAGACTGTCGGACGATAGAGTATTCATGAGGGCCGTTCGTTGCGTTCTGCGGGAGAGACTTTAGTGTGAGCAACATAGCATAGAAAGACTATCGATCATGCTTTGTAGCATATCAAAGAACACGGGATAGGACAGGCGGGAGGAAGCCGCATCAGCTGTCCAAGAGCAGAGCCATCAAGAAAGCAAAAGGAATGGGGGCTGCTCATGACGAACAGCAGACATGGCAGATAGGGAGACCATGATGAAATCGAATAGGGATAAGGGGAGAATATAAAATGGAAAAATGCAGGCAAGTTGTGTCAGTTACAGCCACATCTCCAGAGGATCGTGACATTCTCATTGACGGAAAGCCTGAGGCGATGACGACGATCTAGGCGCAAGCGCGGGACTGACGCGGGCTCCGTGACCAAAGGGGAATAGTATAGGTCCCAAAATGGGAAGCAGTGGGTCAAGCGCCAGCCTAGTCCTTCCACCAAGCCTGCAGTTAGACGCCGATTTGGGGGGAGCTAGGGTTAAACGGGAAGGAGAACATTTGAGAATTACCTTTCTAGGGTTAGGGCACGCGGCACAAGCTAAACCGTTTCAGGTCGCTTGGGTGGCCGGTGCGTTCAGAAGAAAAGAAAACGTCAGAAAATGAAACTGTAGCCGGGGAGCGGAGACAATTGAAGTCAAATGGATGGCGTTTCGGGTCGGCCAGATTCGCTGATGCCGAAGGTCAATCGATTGAAAAAAAAAAAAAACGTTGGTTGAATGACTATTCGAATGACAATCCCCTGGATTGTCAAAATCACGCGTACAAGTAACAATTATACGTGCGGGAAGCGGTCCTGCAGCTGGTAAGGTTTCGTCGCAATGGACATCGAAGGAACGATTTCGCGGTCTTCGATCGAGTGCGATTGATAGAGAGAAGGGAAAATCTTCCGGCTCCGTCAAGGAATGTATAGGGAAGAGAAGGAAAACAGAGCAGAGGAAAATAAAGGAGTGAACAAATAGACACCAGGGTCCATTCAATGGAGCAACAGAGAAGTAAAAGGGAGGAATAGAAAGTAAACCCAAAATAAGCTCGAAGGGGAAGAGAAAGAGTAAGGAAAAAGGAAAGATAGAAGAAGCAGACAAAAAAACGGTAACTAGCAAAGGGCTGGCTACTTGCGTAGGAAGGAACTAACTAACTAGCTTACGTGCTACATACTCTACAGGTGTCATGATTAATCAGATTCAAAGCTGTTTTTGATCCCTCTTGGCCTAATCCGGGAATGGGATAGAGGGCAACTCGCACGGACAATTTCCCACGTACCGCAGAACCTTCCAAGTTCCAAGGTATACAGATGGGCTGCCACTAAGTCTGCATGTGGCTAGCAATGGCGTTCGGTCATCAATGAACTTCTCGGAAATGAAGGTTAAATTAGATTATTACACGGAGTCCTCGCAGAGCTCCCGTCCATTCTTTGAGCGTGTGGAAAGTAGAAAGGAATGTTACATTTATGACTTGGAACGGTTAGAGACTCGACCTGATTTTCTCTTTGTATTACTGTGCGGTCTCATTTGCTCTTTTATAATTTCAGTGCTCCCTAATCCAAACCTCCCGGGGTTTAACATTCGTCATTCCGTTCGCGCCGGGCAGAAGTCAATGCATAGCTTTCATGAAACCCCCCGCCGAAACGGACGGTTGGTCAAGATATCAGGGTAAAGAGCAGCCAAGTGGACGGATCCGACAACAGGTCAAGCACTGGCCTTCGAGTAGAGAGTAGCGTTACCTCAAGGAGCTAGTGCCACTGGGTTGTCACAGCTTTCTATGCAAGTGTCTGCATGATGGGCATATTTAAACGATATACGTATCAGAGATCAGTTTCCGATATTGCATGCAATCAGTCATGGGGATGCATGCGGATAATTGGAGTGTCGGTATGCGTCTTGCACTTTGTGATCTTAGAATATGAAACATTAAGGCTGTTTACGGAGTACTCCGTACTGACGGACAATAAGGAAAAGAATTGTTGAGTCTCAAGAAGAAGAGCTGAGCCTGATGGCCATGTGGCTGACAGGTTAATCTTAAGGGCCACTGCAGTGGGTCTTTAACAGCCAATCAGCAATTAGCCCAGCGCCACCGTGCACGGATGCCGAGATCCTTCATTAAGCGGGTGCCCCGATGAGACGATGCCATTTCGAGAATAGCCCAACCCTTGGGCTCCCAATCCGCGCGGACGGGAAAGACGGCAATGCAACGTCTTGCATATTCTGGCCAATCACAAATCACCACTGACATCCTGTCCCCATTTATACTTCAATTCTTTTTTCTAATTGGCCAGTTGGTGTCTTTGTATTTGTCGCGACCGACCAATCATGCTTTGCGATTTAAAGAGAATCCGAAGTTGGGATCATTCACCGAAAGAGCTGGCATCAAGCCATCGACACAGAGAGAAAGTATGATCGTATCAGGTGTCCGGATTTAGTCGGGTTTACCTGATTGCATGCGAGTAGTCGAGTAAGCCGAGCACATATACCATCGCGATCAATATCAACTGCTGTTTACGGCATGGTTGCCGCCGAAATAGACGAAATGAATCTCAATCAAGATGGACAGGTCTAGATGGATATCCACTATTGCAAATCTCAATATGCCTACGTAAGTACGTACGACGTAGTTGTACAACATTGCCTGTCATAATAATTTGCCTATACTCCAGAGTCCGGACAGTGTACACTGTAGCTATTATTGCAGGATTTACTTACCGTCGCATAGCAAGTATCAAACGCACCTGAACACGAGCTAGCAACTGGAATCCATCCATGCCTGGCCCCTTTTCAATGTTCACAGACTCTCTGGCTTTGCATCCCTTGGTCCACAACCCGAGTCACGGATGTCCCTGCAATTTTCGCTTACTTTCTTTTTGGTCATGGTGAAACAAGCCTTGGAGCCCGCTCTTACCCCTTTGGGACTGAACGGGCGGCTAACAGCGTTAGAGCCAATTTAAGGCTTGCCTGTAATTTCAGGGCCGGACACTTTGACCATTTGACGTACTTAGCAGCAACGCTCGAACCATAGCATATGTGATTAAGCCCTGAAGTGACAGCTTGGATGCATAATCACAAACGTTGGGCTTGTGAAAAGGCAACTCATGTTTGGCTTGCAAAGTCAATTGTCCGAGTAGATGATTTTACTATTGGGGAGCCGGCAGGTTTAAGCGATGCGCCAGAACCCTAAAGCAGAACCCTAAATTAGGGTTAGGGTACCTCTCCACTGATTTCCCCTCAATCGAAGATTGTTTTGGAACTGCGTGACGACTCAACTTAAGCAATAAAAGCGTTATGTTTGGCTGTATACTACCGATGGGCTCTCAGAAAACCTCTGGAAGACCAGCATCCAGCATGGACGGCGACCCAACAGTATCATCCATCTGGAGATTCAGAAACGATTCTAGAGGCAATCCCTGTAATCAACGCTGATTTTGGTTCGCCACGTATTGTCCGCTTTGGTGAGAAGGGAACATGCTGGGTGCAGATTAAAGCGGAAGGAATCGCAGGTCATGGTGCACATATTTCACACAGGCATCAATAGAATCAATAGATTACCCCAGGCATTTGATACCGCTCAACTCATAGAAGAGTCGCCATTCAGAACTCCGAGGTGAATGAAGCTATTGCAAAGTCAAAGGAAGTTTCAGAGTTAAGATTAGGTAGGCCATGAGGAGTCTCAGGTCCTACAATCAATCACGTCTAAAATAGGGGTCATCAATCACGGTGTCTCAGCCAATATAAGAGTTGGAAAATCTATTACTAGGAATATTTCGTTTAGCTGGTATTCCTAGTGTCGTTGTAGGCTGTACCCCTTTCGGTACGGGCGCTGAAGATGAATATGTCTTGTTATGGAAGCTACTTCAGGTCGCTCAAATTCAGGCCTCAACTGCATATAAATTCTTGAGCCAGTGAAACGAGTATCATGAGCTTTATGCCGGAGCTGAATTATCTTGCTGATTTCCTCCATTGAATACTCAAGTGGTCATGTCAAGATTATAACTGAAATCTAAGAATTAGACATTTTATTAAGCTGACAACATGTCAGTATAGTCTATGCTATGTACAACTCAACTAGGCTCGAAAAGCTTTAGTACAGCAAGATTACATGCAGACACGCCCTGATAAGGGTATAGGATAGGGAAGACAAAGGAAAGAGCGATCGTAGTAATACAGTAAGAAAGTCAATATGCAGGAAGAAAATAAAGCAAAAAGAGAAAAAGCAGCATCTCATTTATCGCTCCCCCGACTGCTGTTCAATCTAGATGCAAAGCCCACTCTTGTAGTAACAGGAGATATGCGCGTCTCAACCTCTACATCTGGCAAGATAGGTGGCTCGTCGATATTGCTTGCTGCGATCATTGGGGTCTCGGCTTTTGGTACCTTGACGCTACGCCATTCCATGAGCAAGGTCGAGACAAAAGCGATACCGGCCATTGGAATAGCCGCAATAAAGACCTTTTGCAGAGCATTGTTGTACACACCAAGTAGAATTGGTAGTTGATCTGGCGGAACAGTGGATCTAAACTGTGTGGCACCAGATGAGAGGACAGCGGCAATATCAATACCGGGCAATTCATTCGCTTGACTGGCTTGACGAAGCTCGTTAGCCAGGATGCTATTGCCAATTGAGACGAACACAGCGCCTCCTAAGCTCTGGAAACATGTCACGGCAGCGGTTGCAATTGGAATATGTTCAAGCCGAAGCACAGTCTGCACCGCAGTAAAGCTTTGTTGAATGGCCATTCCAACACCAGCAGCGACAAGGCAAATAAAACCAGCCCATGTGGCTGTACTACTTGTTGGTTGAAGAGTACTTATCAATCCAGAGCCGGCGGTGGTAATTGCACAACCGACAATAGCTGGAGGAGTGAAATAGCCAACTCGAGTAATGAAAATACCCGTCAATAGACTGAAGACGGAGTTTGGAAGAACATAAGTCAGCATATCAACTCCTGAGCTTTCAGTGGATGTCCCTTGAATAGCCTGAAACCATATGGGAAGGAAATAGCCGTGGAGAATCAGAACGGCGTATATGAAAAAGGCGAGTAGACACGCTGCTCCAACGGTTCGCCTGAGGATAATGTTCGGCACGATTAGAGCTTTGTCTTGACGGTAACATGTCCAAACAAGAAAAATAATGAGTGTGACGCCGAAACCACATAAGAGACCAATGACCAGTGAGCTTGACCATGCATAGCCAGTTGTGTTGTATTCAAGGGCAAGAAAGAGCATTGTAAAGGAAATTAAAATGAGTGCACTGCCGGGAAGATCGATCTGGGTGAATCGTTGTAGGTAGCCCAGTTGAGTAGGAACACCAGTGACACTTTTAAAGAAAAGGATCACTACAATCAATGTCACGCTGGCCACTGGAAGATTGAAATAGAAACTGCGATATTATCAACCTCATGTCCTTTGAGATGGACCTAATAATAATAGATTCAAACTTACCACCAACGCCATGTAACCTTGCCAGTAAAGACACCTCCAAGGACTGGGCCAGCAGCGGCTCCGGCTCCGTACCTGGTCAAGAGTTAGTGCAAAGACTTTAGACATGATGGCTACTAAACTCACATCATTCCAATGGACGCAGTGTATATAGGACGCTTTTGTAACGGTACAGTGAAAGCAACCACCACGAACGCTCCAGTAAGGATACCTGCGCTCCCCCAACCCGCAATAGCTCTACCAATAATCAACGTTGTCGAATTTGGAGCGACAGCGCATACCAAACTGCCAAGACAAAAAATAGCGACAGAGTGAAGAAAAGTCCATTTGACATCGAAGAGTGTATAGATCCGACCATATGTCGGCTGCAATGCACAAGCCGTAACGAGATAAGCTGAGCCGTACCAGCCTACCGAAGATGTTGAGCCAAATTCGTTGGTGATGGCCGGGATGGCCTACTTCTGTCAATACAACTTTGCATACCCTTTGAAAAGTAGGAAGTTACATACCGTTGTGATGATGGTTCGATCGAGTGAGACTAGCAAGACCGAGAGACACAGTCCTATAATCAACAGGATTAAAACGGGTTGACTCGGATACACAGGCTTGTCGTTGCTAGTATCTTCGTCCTCCCGCCGCGTCTGAGTTTGTGTCGTTCCGTTATTATTCTCATTTTCAGGCGTCTCTTGCTTCGTACTTTGCGAGTCTTCCGGGTTGACAACAACGTCTTGCATCACTGGCACGTCATTTATTTCAACAATTTGAGGGACCTCTTCAAAATCATCCTCAAACTTTGAATCTCGCTTTGATTCTTTTGATTTTTCTTCCTTCTCATCCGCGATCGTATGTTCCTCCAGAGCGTCAGCGAAGCGCTCCTCTTCCAAGGTACTATCCTCCTCCTGGGTCTCCATCACAGGCGACAACGCAAGCGAAGATGTTGGCTCCTCGGAGAGTCCGCTAACAGGTGGTTGGTCTAGTTGCATCTTTGATCCCACTATTTTAGCTCCATAAACATCGGAAAGAGACGGATTGACCTAGATCAAAATCTGGTTTGTGCATGGGTAGTTGTAATAGCTTGATCTGAGAAATCCAGATTATGACGAAAGTTTTGACCCCGAAGCAACTCTCCGATCGGTAAGATCAATAGATCGTAGGAGATTGTAAGGAGGTTAGCCCCAGTCTAAGAGTCCCACTGCTTGCTAATGGGAATCGGAGCCTCCTAATTACAGGCGTATCTCCAGGCTTTGCCAATTTACTTCGGAGGGCATCCTTCGTGGCACCCTTCATAACGTAGTGACTCCTTTTCCACAGTACATGACCTGGGGAGATTGGACATGGGCGGTGTGACGCCAGGGATTTGCATAGGCACATGGTTCATTGATTTGTTTTTGCCTTTGCTGTTGATTGCTGCGTAACTTCTGAAATGGGGCACTGTCAGTATACAGGAGTTGCATGAATACGATATCAGCACTCGGATACGCGGTTAGTCACCCCTTTGGCCGTGATGAGGCATATCTGTGCCTTTCGCAGGTGTATAATGAATATGAAAGTTGTGCCTGCCAAGCACTGCACGAATCAATAGCGAGTGGGTTATTGGCAGGGAGATGTAAGCCATAATATGACACGGTAATATAGAGACCTTGAGGGATGGTCTATCGATCCCCCTTGCGTCCCATGTGGGGCGCCCCACCTTTTGTCAGATCGTAACATACAGTGTACTAATACCTGTATTTACGTTACGATATCGTTTTCATTACAGTGATTTCAAGCATCTTTATGTGGTCCAGACCAACCCTACAGCAACAATCCTTTTACCATATCAGCCTGCAATTCACGCTCTCTTATTTAGTACCTAATCTTATTACACATCAAATGAATCTGGACCTGGGTATCATGAATTATTTGAAGCCTACTATGTCATTATCTAGGCTCTTAAATGAACATGAAGCCATAGCACCTAACTGTGTTTATATCTGCTGTAACCAGGAGCTTTCAACAATGTGACTCTATATGCAAGGATATGCATATTATAATGGACATAAATTGAGGGTTATCCTAGAGTGGGTCCTTACAAACAGGAGTGAAAGATCTGGACTTCTTCATAACAAATAGCGGCGATTTCTGCCAGAAAGGAGCTACCTGGAGCAGCAATCGGAGTACATGAGTCCAGGAACCTTATCTATAAGAAAGCAGAATCGAGGCATCTGAGGCTAGTCGTCGGGCGTATTCCGAGGGATAAAGGGTTCAGCCCAGTCACAGATACGTGGCCGATTCGGTATTCAATGCGGCGAAGTAACTGAGTATAGTCCTAGATATCCCTCTTTTTCTCCATTTGCGCTGCTAATTGAGTCACTGTTGACAACCAGGATCACGTCATTTCTGAAAGACCTGGGCTGTCCTTGTCTTCTGCTTTCCCCCTCTCGCTTGTATCCCAGACGCGACTCGAGCTGCAAAAAGCATCTTCACTAGCTGGATGTTCAACCTCGACAAGGTACAAAAGTCTGACTAAAGAGAACGTATCTGTTGGTCAGAAAGATGTCACAGACTACAGAGCCCTTGGATCTAGTCAACTTCTGGCTCTCATTGGCCTGGTCATTGGTGTGGAAATTGCTTGTGACTATCCTCGTGTTGAAGAACTTCAAGAATTTCCCATTCGCATGGCATGTAAGTATTGACTACCATTAATTTTCGTTATTTGAGATACTGATACTAATGGCACCATAGATTCGCCTCCTGCGTGGATACCGCTGGCTTCTACGCTCAAATCGTTCAAAAGATGGTCCTTCGCCTGCCCAGCTCTTTCAACCTTTGATTCTGTCTTCTGGAAATGCACTCTGCGAGTTGGACTACAATGGCCATAGTACGTTTATACCACCAGGAGGTTGCTGCCAATACTTTGTTATGGACACTGACATTATCTCAGAATCCAACAGCACATACTTTGCCGATCTGGACATTGCTCGCGCTCACTTGATGTGCACCCTCTTCTCCAGCGGTGTGGACTATGCTCGAAACGCAAGGCGAAGAACTGGTATTCTCGGCGTATCTGATGACCTCATCGGTCTAGCTCTCGGCGCAGTCAGTTGCACATTTCGTAAAGAAGTGAAGCCTTTTCAAAGCTACGAGATATGGACACGGGTGCTATCATGGGACGAAAAATGGATTTACACCGTCACTCATTTCGTGCGAAAGGACACTGTTCGACCACGCAGCTTCACGCTTCTACCTCAGAGATACAGTTCTCGACAGGGCAAACTCAATGATCTCGCCAGAAAGGAAGACGCAATATTCGCATCTGCTTTGAGCAAATGTGTGTGGAAAAAGGGACGTCGGACTGTCTCTCCTGAAATTATGCTTCAAGTCTCTGGTCTACTGCCCCCGCGACCTGGCCAGGAGGATTTTGTGGCTTGTCTCCGTGATGAACCTTTGGGAAAACTCACTGTCACCAAACAATTCGAAGAGTACTACGATCTCCCATTCAAGCTAGTTGCCAAGATGGAAGATACGTGGGACGCTCTCAAGGCGCAGTTCTCCATAGAAACCGAAGATGTTGCTGAAGAGGGTAGAATCCGCAGCGGAAAGCAGCCACACCCTATTCGCAACACACAACAACAACCCCGCGAAGAATGGACTTGGGAGAAAGTGGAGCAAGAGCGTCGCCGCGGGATGGAGATTGCCAGAAGCCTTGCTGAAATGGATCGGTTGCATGGCGAGTTCACCGCTGACACTGATGCATTGGCTATGCGCCGGGACCTGTGGTAGATGGCTCAATATTACAGTATTTGGGCTGGAACACCATTCTTTCTTTTGTGGAATTTCTTCCTATTCTCACATAGACAGTGCTAGATAGTTCGTGCTTACTTGACTAGATATATACCTATTGCACATTGCCACATCTAATGCAGACTAACCCGAAAACAAATGCTTATCACTTTGGTGTAATCCAATTTCTCAGTTATTTCCGCTCTTTTCATTACAATTACACTATTTGGTTCACTTATAATTCCTCTTTAGCTGACATATTGACCTCATTATCGACGTATCGATATTCCAAAACAGGAAAGTAGGGCTCGGGATTTGCGAATAAATAGATTCAACGAGTCAGATCCATGGATGCCCAACAACTCACTCTCACATCAAGTGCGATACATGTGATCGATACATTAACCCAGAACGTGCATATATGTTATCAACATGCAACCGACCTCGAGGCTGAAAACGCCATACCTCTCGTATGCCTGTGTATGCATCTTCAACATGCATCCTCACACTAGGTCAAGATGTACATACTAGGCACTACTGACAGCGCGATGATTACACCTCAGCTGTGTCATACCCAAGACCTATCTTCTAAGCCACCGACACTATTAAAATACGAGTAGACACATCTACATGGATGCCACGTCGAACTATTGATCCGATTAATGTATTCGAAAATGCGATATCTCCGAGGCATCCTTATCAGTGATCCACTACTTAGACCGCTCCATTTAAATGTACTCAGCTCCGATGGCTGAGCTGAAAAGTATGATCCGTTTTCGATCTCTGGGTCTAGAAGTCTATGGCCATCGATTTGAAATCAGAGTTGCAGACCGCCGATCATTGCATCGATTGACTCGGAGACAAAGTGCGGCGAAAAGAGATCAGATACCTTAGGTACAGACAAAAGGAAGAGCTTGAACAAAATGATTAAGATTATTGGTTAAAAATATGTAGTTTAGACTTTTTTTGGATACAACATCAGCAGCGGCGACAAAAACGAAGACGACTGTTCAGGAATAGCTCTGTGCATGAAGTAAGTGATTAGAGCACACCTTGCTCAAGGAACTCCTCTAGTGGACCAAGCGCCGAAGCGAGAACGCTACATGGTAAAGAGCCCTCAATACAAATGCCTTGTCATCAATCGCGGGAGACTGCCCATTGGTTCTTGCTGGACTCAACTGAATCCATACTGACGGTGCCAAATCGGCTACGGGCTGATTTCAGGGTTTCTGCGGCGCGTCCAGTTGCGGTGACAGCTTGGTCCTTCTTGGCTATGACTGCTTTGCGGCCTCGGGTGCTGGGCTTCCGGTAAGTAGCAATGTAGAAGGAGATGAAGAGGAGCAGGTATGAGCTGAGAGTAAGGCAGCCAGTAACTGCTGCGACTAATTCGCCTTCACAGCGTCCAAGATGCAGACCATCAAGTCCCCACTCGTCGGCGTAGAAGTCCCATGTGGCAAAGTAAACGAAGCCTACTAGCATCAGCCAAAAGCTCTAATTGGTAGGATAGAAAGGCACTTACCAAGATCGAGAACGAATTGGATGATCTGAAGACGAGTAATCCACTCCTTCCAACCAACACGAATGCCACGAGCGCTCTGGAAGTAGTACCAGTACATGACAACATGGACGGTCAAGTTCAGTGTGATTGGAACCCAAGATACAGGAGTTCGTCCAACCAGTTGAGTCCAGCAGAGGAAGGCCGTAGCTCCATGGTGATAGGTATGCAGGAAAGCTGACATTGACCATTAGATGCGTCGCAATAGATCCCCGAGTCTCGAATAAACTTACTGAGTGGCTTCTTTTTCAGCACGAGGAAAACAGTGTCCAGCAGCTCGACGTATTTGGTGAGGTAGTTCAACTAGGTTCTGTTAGTGAGCTCTCAAAGATGCTGGTTCCGAGCACTTACGTAGTAAAGGACGACAAGCTTGTCAGTCCAACCAGGGCTGCTGCAAATACACTTGTAGAGGCCGTTGTTCCAAATTGAAGGAATGAGCTGTTGAAGGAATAGGACAAGCAATGCCCCGCTCACAGCAGTCAACATCAAGTTGTGGATCTTGAACAGAGTTGACAACTTGAAAGGTTCGCGATTCTTCATCCACTGATAGCCGGCGAAGATTGTGAGGTAGTAAAAGGCGATCACTGTACTAGTTTCCTTGAGGGTGCTCATGGCTGTCTTCTCTTGGGTGAAACGAAATTCATCCGCAGAATAACCCATGATCGCGGTCCATGCTTGGTCAAAGAGCGACCATGGCGAGGTTTTGAGAAGAATCGGACCCAAGATGGCGTCAATCGTGATTGCCGACATGTTGACGAGATTCTTGTATGTGCAATGAATAAAGATAGCTATTGTAGGGAATGAGACGTTCGTGATTCTGTCACCCGGCGAGGGAATTGCAAAGCCAGTGCAATCTTCCCGATCCTCTAATAATACACCGCCGTCAGCTTTCGTAATATAGACAGTAAAAGCTCAGGCAAGCGGGACACTTCAGAGAAAGAGAGATGGAAACGGATCGACCAGCAAACGATATGATATATAGTTGCTCAGGCGAGTGCAAAGACCATCGATAATCAGGGGCATGGGGGGTGAAGTGACAATTACCGTATCGAAGTCCTTGACGACCCACTCTAGCACTTGCGTGAAATTGTACAGTGCTCGCTAGTGAAATCCCAAGTCGATGCGTCCAGTGCGACGGTGATTGAGGATGGTGCAATCCGAATGACCTTGCAGAAGAGTACAGCAAGGCCGTGGCGTAGACTCGACGAGAGAGATAAGAAATGAGATGTGGAGACGATCGAGGGCCAAGGGAGAACGAATGGTGTGGGAAGGGGAAGAAACACGACGGATCCCTGGGATAAGAATGAGTCGAATCAATAGTGCGAGTCGCTAGGAGCACTTCATGCAGCGGATGGGTCTGAGACGCAGATAAAGATGCAGAAGCGAAGAGGAAGAGGTGAGAAGTCGAGAAAGGCGAGGGTCGAGGGAATTGAAGGAGTTGCTGGCAGCTTACATAAGACGTACATGCACCTTCCTTTTTGGGCTTTGATTGGTTGTGTCCTTTGCAACTGGAGGAAGGTGGTGGCCGCGCAGGGCGTACTTTCCCTGCCGAAAGAGCCGCAGCGATAGTCGCCAAACGCATGGCGTCATAGGTCAACTCCATTCGGCGTACTTCGGGGAAGTATCATCGGCAGTACAGCATATGTATGTCTCTTTGTACTCGGACGGTTTCTCATCTTGTCGTGTCTCTGCACTGATGCAAGGATGCTCTGCACTAGGCATTATGATTGCCTTGTATTTGTATGTAGTCACTGCGATTGCCATTATCAGCCACTATCTGAAGTAGCCTGAAGCACAGATGAAAAGGGACTTTAATAGGTTGTGACATGCGCTAGGGCTGAGACCTTTCACCACAATTCAGGCTAGGAGCTTATCGATCCTGTGTGAATTGTCCAATTGTGCTTCTACTATGTAGAACAGCTATCTGGGTGGAGCCTTCCCAATACGGAAAACTATCAACACGCCACAGTTGCCAAAATAGAAAAGGGAGGACACAATGAGTGGGGCCTGAACCTAAAATGTAATCTGCATCAGTGGATCCCGCCGAAAGAGTGGATCTGGTTATCGATAGGGAAGGAACTGTGGAGCTGTGTAGCAAGCGGGTGTACTGTAATTCTCTGTAATTACCAACCCTGTATAATTACAATACCACAGGTACCACGGGCATGTACGGAGTATGTACCTATCTGTCCGAGTATCATGGATGAACCCCTTCGTACCTGTCACGTCCCCCATATGCATCACTGCCTTACAGTTAATCAATCACGCCAACTCCACCTTCGCGTCCGAGTCAAATGTGATTGCTCCCCTGATAATGTCAATACTAACAACTCTAAGAATCGGGAACTTGCATGGGTCCAATCGAGACCAAAAGGAGCGTGGATCATGATCGATTCATACTGGGAGACTAACGGATCAGTATCAATATCTAGGTAGTCCAAAACAGACACTGCACCCATGCAGAACCACCCCTTTTCGAGTGCTTTTCACATGATGGAAGGAGGACAGCTCGGTTAAACGAGACACGTAAGTAGTCCTGCTCACCGTTGAAAGTATATGTAATGGCCGTGCTGCCCCCTACACTTCATACGCGGTTTGTCGGCTGCTGGAACCGGAGAAAATCCTTCAATATTTTCCTATCTACCATTGTTCAAGTCAATTGCACAACATGGCGACGCAGTCAACGAGCAGCGTGGCCCCGTTCAAGCCAAGGTTTATGCCGCTGATGCTTACAGCAACTCTCGCGGCTGGTGTTATCTCTAGAACCTCGTCGCTCAGTACTGCCGCCGCCCTTGTCTTGTTATATGCCGTCGCCATCCCCAGCTATGTGGTGTACTGGTCCTGGATATATCCTTACTACATCTCACCACTTCGCCATGTGCCCACCGTGCCGGGAAATCCTCTCTACGGGCAGATGTTCGAGATCATCGAGAACGAAGTGGGCGTCTGTCAACGCCAGTGGCACAAACAGTATGGACCAATCGTCCGCTACTTCTTCCCTCTGGGTACTGAGCGCTTGTCCATTGCCGATGATGACGCATTGAAGCAAATGACCGTCAAGAATCCGTACAACTACCCGAAACCTGTCGGTGCTCGCAAATGGATGACCCGTATCTTAGGGGAGGGTATTCTCCTAGCCGAAGGCAACGCACATGTCCATCAGCGAAAAGCCTTGACTCCCGGATTCTCCATCGGTTCAATCCGCACGTTGGCACCGATCTTCTGGCGCAAGTCATTCCTTATGGCTAGACTCTGGGACGAGGAGATCAACCGGTCCAAAGACAAGAAGACTGGAACCTTCGAAGTTCTAGAATGGCTCAACCGCACAACTCTCGATATCATCAGCGAAGCTGGTTTTGGTACCGATGTCAACTCCCTTGAGAACCCTGAGACTCCTCTGCGAGAAGCTTACCGCAAAGTCTTTGTTTTCGATTCTTTGTCTCGGCTGATGCACGGTCTCCAAACACTTTTCCCTTTGACCAAGTACATTCCGGCGAAGATGAATCGAGACATGGAGGCTTCACGCGGCATCATCCTCGGTTCCGCCACCAAGATCATCAAGGAGAAGCAAGCAACCGCGAACCCTGCTGACAAAGACATTCTCTCTCTTTTGGTCCGCGACAATCTCAAGTTGCAAGCCGCGGGTGAAGCTGGACTTAGCTTCGAGACTATGCGTGATCAAGTCATGACTTTCCTCGGTGCTGGCCATGATACCACCGCTACTGGTGTGACTTGGACACTTCATCTCCTCTCAAAGCATCTCGGTATCCAGTCCAAGCTACGTGAGGAGATTCGCAGTCACTATCCATTCCTCTTCGATCTCGGAACTCGCGAGAGCTATGATATCTCCACGATTGATCCAGATCACCTGCCATACCTCGACAATGTATGCCGCGAGTCACTCCGCTACATTCCCCCCATCCCAATGACTGTCCGTGAACTCGTTGACGATGATAAGCTTGGCGACTACGTTGTCCCCAAGGGTACCACCGTCCTGGTTTACTCCAACGCCATCAACCGTCTTCCAGAGTATTGGGGCCCAACTGCAGACGAATTCGACCCCGATCGTTGGGATAGTCTTCCCGAATCCTATACGACAAACGCATTTATGACTTTCCTCCAGGGTCCACGTGGCTGTATTGGTCGCAAGTTCGCCGAAACGGAGATGAAGATCCTTCTCTGTGTCTTGCTTAGTCAATTCACCTTTGCGCGTGACGAGTCCGTTCAAGATCCAGAGGAGCTCAAGATGTGGAGATTGGTGTTGAGGCCTCGAGATGGTGTACAGTTGAAGGTTACCAAGTTGTAGACTGTTAACAAGGTAACCTCGGAAGACCTTCATTTAGTTACGATATGATATTTCTGTTCCTAGATTTTTTTAATCTTAATACATAAAATCCTTTTCAATTTTGGTCAGATATATACTCACATACCTAGTAATTCATGATCCTGTGTCGCCCATATGTTTTGGTAGGCTCGTTCCATCGAATCAAACCTTCCGGTGCTCGAAAAGATACAAATAGTTAATATTTTCATTCGACGAAAACGCCAGCGTATCTTTCACGATATAGAAAGATTGGATTCCAATTATAGATTATAGTAATATGCAGACAGTATTCCCAAAGCGAAGTGACCATGCTCGCAAACAGACAAAACAACCTTCTATCCCAAGGTCGTGTCTGAAACTTGTGAGCAAGGGGGGTATCATTCGAAATCCGACACAACAAAAGTGATACAATAGCGATAACCAGTCAGAGACCAACTTCAAAAAGGTAGGAGATACAACGAAAGTGTCAAGTCAAATGGATATTCCGTGTCTGGGTCTTCGTAGTAAGGCATCCAAAGACCCCCGCGGACGGGAAGGAAATGTGTATGAAAGAAACCGGAGTCGGTAGTTCAAAAGAAAGGTACAAAAAGCGGTGAACAATCCGTGTGGAATTAGATAATTTCGTCGGTTCATTGGCATGTCATATAGAATTAAACATTAGTCATGGCCAAGGTGTTTTTGTTGTCGTTGCTCGTCGAGTGCGTGCGTAACACAAGATGTTGAGGGAAATAGCTTCTTAGCTATCCGTGTTTCTTGCGATGATGATGGACCTTGTACTCGGCCCTGGCAACTCGCATAAAGAGTTCAATATCTTTAATAGGTACCCAACTGGTGAGCACCTTCATGGCATTCTCGAAATCCGACTCTAGGACAATGTCGCGCATCCCATCAATCAAGGCTGCAGATGTCGCATGTAGAACGTTCAAGCCTTGACCAAAGGAGCTGACCGGCTGGTCTGACTTAGAATTGGACGCATGGCTACCGTTTGAGCTGGCTTTTGGTGAAGGCTGTTCGGAATCTCCAAGAAGCATAAATACATCCCATACGCGTAGTTGTGCCGGGAAAGGGATTGAATAGTTGAAAAGTGTCAAGTACCACCTGGTACCGTAAGATGTAGGAGGAATGCCCAACTCGTTCTATACCAAGTCAGTGTCGATCCAGAAATCCTTAATGAGAGAGAGCTTACCAGCTTGCCAGCTACTTCGCCATTACCCAACCACTCCTTCTCAAAATCGCCCAGTGCTTCCATCAGACCAGAGAATCCTTCTCTATAAAGATGCTGTAGCCCCCGTAACATCCAAAGACGAGCAAGCATGACAAATGCATTTTCTTCATCGTAATATGCCAAGAGTGTTGCCGTGAGTGCCGCCATACCCTGCACGTATCCAGTATCGGGGAAATAAAGAGACATGGCATGCAGAACTCGAAACAAAAGCCTCTGTCCACCACGATATCGCCGACGGAACATTATGTGACTGCTTATCGTGCGCGGGACATCAATATCAATCTGCACATCATCAGGAGACGATACATTCTGATATTCATGAAAAGCTCTGATCAACTCTGCAGCCGACGGGCTACCCTCATGTTTTCTGGCACTGGACTCCAGAAATGCATACCATGCTGTAGCTCTCCAGCTATCAGGAATTCCTTTCCATGTCCGCTCAATGAGCTTTGAGCTACTGGTATCAAACTCAAATGTCATCCCGCTTCCATCATGCTTCTTCTTTGTCGGTTTGGCCATTTTCATCCACTTGTCTTCTCGTTCCCATTCCTTCTTCTTCATAGCCATTGATACGGGGGTATCTTCGGTGGCGGCCTCGGGGACTTCAAATGGTAAGGTGAGCATGTCTCCCGCTTCGTCTCTGACTCGGCGATCTCGGTTATGCGGTAATCGGTTTGTCGCATACCGAAATTTGGAAGGCGATCTTTTCAATGTCGGGCTGTACGCGCTTTGCGATGAACTCGGCCGATTGGTCGAGGAATCGGACAGCTTCCGGTCACGCGTGGGAGATTTACTAGCAAGCGACCTGCTGCTACTTCTCACAGTCGCGGCCGATCTTCTGAATGTATTCTTCCGTCGCGGTGACTCCGAGGCAAGAAGCAAACTCGTTGAAACGCGCTGGATCGGTTGAGGTTCTGCAGACTCTCCGCCCTTGGATCGCGGGACGATAAAGCCATACCTGTCAACATCGGCAGCGTCGACATTTTGCCAGTCCTCAATACCTCCCGCAAGCTCTTTCGGCTCCCGCTTAATAGAGCTGGTTGCGCCCACCGAACCGATACTGCTGAAGTCCGTGGTAGACCCATTTAGCTCGGACAATTGATCCGAAGGGCCTTCAACAGGAGTTGGCTCCTCCCAGAGGATACCATTTTCCTCTGCGATTGCTCGACTGACATCAGCATCCGTCACGCTGTCTTCTCCCTTTTCATACATCAACCGGACCCGACGCGATAGCATATCTTCGTCCGCTGAAACGGCTCGTGATGTGTATACGGACTGTCTGACACGGAGAGAGCTCGACGCACGTTTACGTGGCGAGGACGAGGACGAGGGACCAGGATCACTGTTCGGGAGGGATATAGCAGGTGTGGCGGGTTTGGCTGTTACCAAGCTGCCCCGTTTGGAAAACTCCATGGAGCTTGGAGTTAGATCCTGAAAGTCGGTGGTTGGAATGTTCATGGTAATGCCTTCAAAAGAAGGTTGATCTGAGCTGCTCGGCGCTTTTGGAGACTTTGGTCGCACGGATTCGGTCGATTTGCGAGGTTTGAGAACACCCCACCTCCGTTCAGACCATCGCGAGCTGGGTCGGGGAGACGCATCGTCTACCTTAATACTTGGTATGGTCGTGATTGGCGTCAAATTCTCATCTTCGGCAGAGGCGGGAATGGCCAGGCTATCCTGAATCGACTGGGATTGTTCATCATTCTTCAATCCATTGCCATTCGGCACGTGCGCCAAGTCAATCTTCTGGTCCGAGGTTGGGTCATCTGTTTCAAGCCGCGTCTTGTCACCGTTCGAACTTGCCGCAAAACTCTCGGGAGAGGATATGGTCTTGATCGGATGCGGGGCGGCCGATGGGGCGGTCTCTTCAAAGGCGATGGCGTGTATCGAAGGCACAGGCTCGGGCATCTTATATATGTTTCGTCGTTATTGTAAATGACGTCGGAAGCATTGTTCTCCAGATTAGAATGCCTGCGAGAGACCAGTCGACGTGGAGTTAGCGTTCATAAAAAAGCTGGCGAGCACGCGAGTTTGAGGACATCAGATCGATGCGCCGGGATACACAGCCTTCGGATTTCCGCAGGGGCGCGATATATATATATATATAGAACACAGACGCACTGGATTCTGTAAGCCGAGAGCAAGCGCAAGGTATACTAATTCTGCTTGCCAACAGTATCGAGAGTCAACTTGCAATTCAGCTTCGTGGGAAGAAGGGCAAGGAGGAGGTTGTTGTGGTTCTCCTTGCTCCTTCCCTGCGAAAGTTAAGTTGAAAGTTGAAAGGGGCGGGCCATGCCTGTTCTGGACTAGCTTGTACCTACCAACACCCAGCTGAACTTATCCTCCGAGCTGCAAGAGATGCTGGACTATATACTGCAGTATGGCGGGGTACTATACTATAGTATATGATATTTGCTCACTTGTGAATACTTATATGCTATTGTCTTCCTCAGCCATCTACATCGTTACTCTCGTGAAAGTGCCATGGCCATTAGCCATTTAGCTTACGGCCGCTAACTGCTTGCGGGATGGCCGTGGCTTGATCGTCCAATATCTAAAATCTTGAAGATTTAGTGCTGACAACGGTTGAACTGGCGAGATCGCATGTCATGATTTGAGTCATCCGAAATCAAGTTGGTGCTTGGAATGTCAACCATGGTCCGTTCTGCGACAAAACTACCTCACGGAAGTCAGGTCCGAAGGGTTATTTCCCAATCCAAGACGTATCAATTGATGCCTCAGGTGTCGAAACGGGTGTCTGCCGAGGTATCTCTCTAGGTAGATGGTACTCATGTCGTGCCAGTCCTAGAGTGCGCCAGGTGAGTACTAGATACCTAGGTCGTATGTATGTGAATTAGGAGGTGTTCGGGTACTTTTCATCAATTGATATCTCCCTAAGTATGCACTGAATCGAGTACCAAGTCGATTAGCTACAACCTACATATGTATATAAACGTCCCGTGGTCCAAACTTATATATATATCAGCCTGCCAATACCCTCACCGACCAATTAATGGACCAACACCAGACAAGCAACAACGATATACCATCGGTTATGACATTATAAAAAACCAAATTAACGCCCATGAATGTCTGATAAATATAACAGCCCCCGGGCGCCCGACAAAAATCATCTTCAGCATAAGTCGTGAGACACAACGCGAGCTTGAAACACAAAAATTTGCTCATAATTAGCAGTAGCAAAAAACGCATTGGTATGTAATCATCATCTCGTTGACTCCGCCTGACCAACAGCCATTTGCGGAGTCATGCATGTATTTATAGGTCTAGCAAACAGACAGTCCAAATCTTGGCGTCTCAGGCTGCGGCGGCGTTGACGCCGGGTCGCGATCTAGAGGAATAGCTCGGTTCGATGGGTTCGCTAGGAAGAAGCTCAATCTGCCGAACAAGAAAAGCCTTTTCATCGGTGAATTGGTCGTCGTCGGTGCGATCCTCGAGAAATTTCGGCAAGAACTTGAGCAGTCGGTCCCGATTGTTGATAAGGATCCTCTGCACGGCCACTGACTTGTTTGGGTTCGCGACAAATACCTACGTAAATACATTTCCATCAGCCTTGGCTTCAATTAAATGAGAAAAAAAATATCGTGACAGACCTTAAAAACATGGAAACCCTCATACTGTACCATCTTACGATCATCTCGGAGAAGATTCATGCAAGCTTTCAGATGATCTCCGCTGTCAACGTATGCTGTCATGACGTTATAATTGGTGCGGTCTAGGAGGATTTCTCCAAGCAACTTGATGCTTTGTCGTTTCGTCACGT
This sequence comes from Talaromyces verruculosus, assembly GCA_001305275.1. NCBI lineage: Eukaryota > Fungi > Ascomycota > Eurotiomycetes > Eurotiales > Trichocomaceae > Talaromyces > Talaromyces verruculosus. The sequence continues at coordinate 123,708 of LHCL01000064.1, forward strand.
AGGAGTCGGATTGTATGAGAATTTGGTGATATCTGCTGAAGAACAGGCTATAATTTGCGGATAGATACGAGGCAACCAATGTTTTGTGCCGCGTCAAAAGGTCCTGCAAAATATACAATAATTAGCTCCATACGCGCCGAAAATCGACTACTCGAACAGGTGGGACAGGTCTTACCCTGAATATGGTAAACGCGTCTGCGCTCACTTCAAAACTCCCTCTATCAATCCACTCAAAAAACTTCCAAAAGATGCCGTCCCCCGTCTGGGGTTGCTCGGCATTGATATCATTAAGCCGAACGGCCGGTTCGTATTCATTTGATTGATCATATAGAATGAGTGCCGCTATGACATCGGACTTGACAGCCTCTTTGAGTATGGATGCACATGACAAGGCACTGTGAGGGTCCTCGAAGCCTCTGCAAAGCTCGATAATGACTTCTGGCCGCTGATGAACAATATAATCGATCGCTGGCGGGTCTCCAGGTCCGTTATTTGGCTTGTATCGTAATATATGTGTAACAATCGTCTGGGTATCTTTGCGTGCTTCAAAAGGGAGTTTGCGAATGCCGTGCGCCAGCTGGAAGAGAAGGTCTTCTCGTATCACCGAATCGAATAAAGAGCGTACAAGGGTGGGAGCACTATCCATCTCTTCGAGGTATTAGCTGTTGATCAGAGCCCTCGTATAATGGTCGACCTACCTGGTGTTCCTTGTGTAATCAGTTTCATTTGCGCAAGTTGCTTGGAAATGTCTTCCTCTAGCTATAGTTGTCTCTTTCTTAGTCATTCCATGTCTCATGTCAACAGCCGATAGTTCGGATATGCGTGGTACACACCTTCGGAGAATCGGGTAATTCCCATAATTTCGATAGGAGATCTCTGGTAACCTTGGCCAAATCTGAGGGCGACCGCGGACGAGCACTGCGATTGAAAAGAAACGCCATGACGCCGAATTGGACAAATGGACTTGCTGAACTTTTGAAGGTAGGACCCGTTTATCGTCGGTGGATACAAGGTATGTTTCTTAGAGAAGACGCAATTGAGGTGATGTCCCTTATTTGACGAGAATGTGGGTATCAAACGAGCAATGCTATTGGTAAATATACATTTGAAAGACTGGACATGCTCAGACGAGGAGTACGAAGCCTCTGGCAGGGTGGTGAGGAGAGTGAGTCTGGAGTCGTTCCTGAAGGGGCAGTTTGACAACAAGCTAAGCGGCCACTCGCAGGCGGTGAGGCAGGCGGGGTTGCCTGGTTTGTCCAGGCCGTCGCTAGGCCGGACTTTTTGACTTTTTGTTAGGGCAGCGGGGCACAGCATCTCTAAACTAATTTTTTTTTTTTTTTTTTTTAAAATTTCGATCAGGCCTTGAATTATTTTTCAGCTCTTTCTTACAAGGACTGAAATCTTGTCATTTTACATTGATTATATTGATCAGTTCAAGGCCTAGCATGTCGGCTTCCTTACAAGACGCCCATCGCGACGCGGGCGATAGCTATTCAGACAGCGATTCTGCATCTGATAGCTTGAACATCGTCAATGGTAACGATGAGGGCTGGGAAGACGTTGAGCCGGAGGAAGAGGGCCAGCCGGTCGTGGGATTGTTCAGCGCAGATGTCTACCCCGATGTCCGCGCAATGTTGAAGGATACCAAGGAAAGGTACAACTTTGACCTTGTGAAGGTGCAGAGAGATCTTGGTGTGTGGTCATTCGTCGTGTTACTCGTGTTACATGTTTTGTCAATTGGTCGCCTAGGGCCATTTCAACTCACACAATCTTAAAATTGTTCTATATAGCAACTGATGCTGACTGTACATAGATCTCGACTTTCTAGGGACGGTTCGACTGGTCAACTACTTGCGCTCGGAGATCAAGAAAGGAAACAAGGAACCTTCTGTTAGCTCTTCAGCTTTATTCGACGACGATGTTTACCTCAAACCCGTTCTCGACGACGACGCCTTACTCTATAGCCTCGACGATCTTACAGACGAAGTGGAAGTTGAAGCTGGAAAGGAGTCCAACGAGAAGCGGATCTTGGAACTTCAGGAGGAATTGGAGAAGCTGAAGAATCAATTTTCGGAATATAGACTGGCGGTACAGAAGTCCTTGGGTGAACAGTTAGCCGGCGTGTCTGTCGATGACAACGCGGCGGGACATGGAGCACCCAAGAAGGGGAAAATTGAAGAAGCTGACGCTGACTATTTCACATCCTATTCATTCAATGGTTCGCTTATTCCATCTTGTTGATCTCGATATAGGTCTTCCTGGAAAAATCACTAACGAACAATCATAGCAATTCATGAGACCATGCTTAAGGATACCGTGCGAACCGATGCTTATCGCGACTTTATCTACGATAACAAGGGTCTATTCAAGGACAAAATCGTCCTTGATGTTGGTTGTGGAACGGGCATTCTGTCTATGTTCTGTGCAAAGGCCGGAGCCAAGATAGTTATCGCGGTAGATAACTCCAATATCATCCAAAAGGCTCGCGAAAATATTTATAAAAATGGTTTCGAACATGTCATAACGTACGTACCCAAAACCCCATACTTACAAGTGCAGTAAGACTTACTCAGTATGCAGGTGTGTTCGTGGCAAAATCGAAGAAGTTAGCTTACCTGTGTCCCAAGTCGACATCATAGTATCGGAATGGATGGGATATGGACTACTGTTCGAAGCAATGTTGGACTCGGTGTTGTGGGCTAGAGACCATTACTTGGTGCCAGGTGGGCTCATGGTGCCATCACACACTACTCTACGTATCGCCCCATACGTGGATAGTGACTTTTTGGACTCTCATGTGACCTTCTGGAAATCTGTCTACGGCTTCGACATGTCGAGCATGCTTGAACACATTCACGATGAGGCAATCGTCACTACAACGAAACCCGAGACTGTCGTCGGTTCATCGGCTGTCTTTTTACCGCTTCCGCTACACACAATAACCGTAGCAGAATTGACTTTCCTGAAGAATTTCGAGGTGACACTTTCAGAAGACATTCCAGGGCTCGACGGTTGGAACATTTGGTTCGACACCTTCTTTTTGCCTTCTCCCACATTCAAGTTTGATGAGAATGCCGAACCCGCAGAAGTAAAGAAGAACGGACTTGTCGCCTTCACTACTGGTCCTTTTGACACCGAGACACACTGGCAGCAATGTGTGCTCCTCGCCAGCCATGGTGGAAAAGCGCCTACTCCATTGAAGAAAGGGCAGGTCATCAAAGGCAGCGTTGGTTATCAGAAAAAGGAAGAAGGCTCGCGCGCATTGGATATCGAGGTCTCCTGGGAGATTGATGGTGACAAGAAACGACAGCTGTGGTCACTGCAGTGAGAGACCTTCTATTCGTCGCATTGTTGGCTTTCTAGAGTGAATAGACTTGGGCTTACTCTAGGAGGTATTTCTGAAATAGATAGCTCATCTCCTATTTACCATACCCAAACGCAAATTACTTAGACTCAAAGATCCGAAGTAGAAAACCTGATATTGAACAAGTAGGTTACTCAAACAAATAATAGACTGAAGGGTCATGCTTTATAAAATTGACGATTTGTTTGTTGCCTGAGGCATCCGAGCCATGTGTTGTGCCTGATATCTCAGGCGCCAACAGCCGCTTCAGCCTTGAAGGCAACATCTTTGGCCGACTTAACTGATCAGACAACGCCACGTCGCATCGTCTTTGCTTCGTGCGCACCCACGTCGCTTTCCGTTTCTGTCCATTCTCACTGCGAATATGCCATTGTGAGTACTAACACTCTCTTCAACGTACCTAAACCTCCTTGCTGATTGACGACAGACATCTCCTCGGGAAGAAATCATGGAACGTCTACAACCCAGATAACATCTCGCGCGTCCGTCGCGACGAAGAGCAAGCGAAAGCTCGAGAGGAAGAGGAGGAGCGGCGCATGCAAGAGGTTGATGCCGAACGCCGGATACAAATACTACGCGGCGAGCGCCCTCGCAGTCTGTCACCCCCGCGTTTGTCTACACCCGGTGAAGCCCCGCAGTTGGAAACCCATAGGCGATCAGAGGCGGAACTTGGCACGTACAGGCATAAGAAACGGCGACGTATTGTAGGAGAAGATGACACGGATAGGGACATAAGATTCGCAAGAGAAGAGGCTGCTCAATATGACGCGAAACGGGATGAGCTACTTTCGTCTCACCGCGAAGGGAAAAAACGTGACGAACATGTTCCGATTACAGATAGTGCCGGCCACATCAACCTCTTCACTGACGATATGACACGCAACCAGCGAGCTGAGAAGAATGTCGAAGCGGAAGCCGAAAAGCATAAGAAACAACGGGCCTTTGAAGACCAGTATACAATGCGCCTTTCGAATGCCGCTGGCTTCAAGGAGTCTGCCGGTCAGACGCCTTGGTACTCCTCGGGGTCTACCAAGGAGGTACAAGCCCCTAATGCAATGCGAAATACTGATGTTTGGGGAAATGAAGATCCTTTAAGGCAAGAGCGAGAGAAGGCTCGCATTGATGCAAATGATCCTCTGGCGGCGATGAAAGCTGGAGTTCGCGGTCTCAGAACCGCTCAGAAGGAGCGGAAAGCATGGCAAAAACAAAGATTACGTGAACTTGAGGATTTGGAAAGAGCCCAGAGATCAGAATCTGGACGACGAAGACGACGAAGATCACATTCTCGAGACTCCTTTAACAGTCTAGAAGGCTTTTCACTTGATAGCAACGATAAGAAACATTCTAGTGGGCCGCGTGAACGGTCTCGACGGTCTCGGCAGGAACATCGACATCGCCACCACCGGAATCGGCATCACCACAGCTAACATACACGAATGTAAGCACTGTTCTTTCTGAGGCCTCGTAATCTTCCAGGTTTGGTAGCAAAACTACATCCAATCATTCGTACTGGATTGATATTTGCCACCCAGGCAAATCGCCGCATAGGTCTAACTATGTATTCCCAGGGGCTCTCTCGGCAGACAAGAAGTTGTGCTTAGTTATACGAATTTAAAACAAGAATGCAGCAAACTGCAGTGATCCAAGGTTTCAACAGAAGGTAATCTGCAACCAGAAAATGAAGGGGAGAAAGGTAAACAGTCTTGATGAGATTCTACTTAAATATAATCTGCGGATGTTAGAGTCGACCAAATACCTACGTTCTTGGAAGGTCGACAGTCCTTTTACCTAATTCGGAAGCACAAAGCCCTAATCCAAGGGCATATCGCCAATGCTAGCTTCAACCATGCTGACAACAATTTGCAATCAGAAAAAACAAGCCAATGAACGCTAGCAAAAATAAATGACAAATGCAGCGCGAAGTCGCAGCTAAGCAGTCGAAGTCCACCCGTCTTATATGCATTGAAGTATACCGCAGCTCAGGAAAGGAGACGCAGCAACTACAAAAGCCACATCAATGACGAAACTGATCTGAACACTCGCACCCCACGCTGCCACGGCTGGGCTCGTAGAGGTAGCTGCAGGTGCAGAACTACCAGTAGTTGTGCCATCAGTGGTGTTTGTGCTCATTGAGATTGTAGGCTTTTTAATAGCGACGAGGAGTTAGGGTATTGATGTGCTCCTGCCCTAACACTAACCAAAACGGGCCACCCCCTTATGGTTTCAACCTCTTACACTGTATACATTACAAGCAAGGCTCATTATTAACATGTTAGTTACGTTCAGTATGGTATCGAAGTATCTCCTGTAACGAAATTACGCGAAATAGAGACAAATTATCCACCCGAATAGCAATCCTCCAAGGGAAACTAGCCAGCTGTGACAGAACTCCGGTAAAATAACAGAAAAGAACACGAAATTACATGGTCATACGTAATCAAAAACGGGGTGTCCACCGGAAACGGCAAAAAGGGCATGCAGACACACCCAGAATCGAGAAAAAAACAGAGAGCAGTCACGGATTTTCCTTTCCCAAACCGAATCGTAAGATTTCATTAGCGTCGTTTCATTAGTCGTCACAGAAGTCATGGGAACAATGACCAGAGTCGGTTTTGCGAGGGGCAGCCGATCGTTCAATAGTCGTCATCGAAGGCATACTTGCTGGTCGCTCGACGATACTCCTCTGGATGCGCTTTCTCGGCCTTGGCCTTCAAGGCACTAATCAGAATTCTCTGTTAGCTAGATCGATCTGGCGCAATCTGACCCAGTCCGTCGTAAAATTTCCGCCCAATCATCCCTTTGCGATGATGTGTTCCTGCAGACAGCGCACACGCGCCAAGAAACTGCAACAAGGGCGGAAACGCCGTTGGTGGAGCGGAGCGGAGCGGAAGACACGTCCTGGGGAAGGAGTAGTTGCGCGCTTGCCCCTTGCACCTTCCAGGGACCGAGGAATGCAACTTTTCAAAGAATAGAAAAAAGACTCACCTAACGCGTTTCGACGTCCATTCGAGATCTCTCTTCGTTTCCTTCGCCGCTTTCAATCCCTCGTTGAAGCTGGAGCGCAGTCCTTTCAAGCGACGCTGAGCAAGTGCCTGAAGTTCGAGCAATTCTTGCTGTTTCGCGTTTAGGTGTCCAGAGCTATCGAAGTATTATCAGCCGCTGCAATTCTCCAGTATCGTCGTATCTCGTGCAACGGGGCAACCGACAGGATACCGCGTTTGCACGCTGCTCCACAAGCGGATACAGCACGAAGACGCGTTCAAAGAAAAACGGCGGGAAAAAGTGCTATTTTATTGGGGTCAGGGACTCACGTTTGTGCCTGTGTAGCTAATCCTCGATCGAGCGGCATCGGATCGAAAGAACCATGAACTCGCTCATTCAACATGTCGACGACGTCGACGCCGGACATTGTGCTGGATTCATAGTCGCCGCTAATGCTGCCAGAGTAGCTGCTGGTAGTTCCGCTGTAGCCAGTTGTCCGGCTGCCTCCAGTTGTGCTGCTGTCTGAGAAATCTGCAGGTTGAACAGCCACGCGGCCGACTGGATAAAGACCCGCTGGTGCAGGTGCTTTCGAAGGCATGTTCATGGCCACGCTCGGCTGATAGTATTGGTGAGTAGCCATTGTGTGATTTGCAAAGTGTTTGAATTGTTGATGAATCGTGGTGATGGAAAGTCTAAAAAAGGTAGTAGGTCTAGTCTGCAACAAGTTGCTCTGATAGTGAAATCACTTGAGAGATGATAGAACAGGAGGGGCCCTTTTGTTCCTTTGAAGACAAATAGAGTAGGACCTGAGTCTTTGGAGGCTTCGGCCACCAAAAGGTTCTTAGTATGAGGAAGAGAAGAAGTATGTAGGGGAATATTCGGCTCTGTGAAGGAACTTGAAAGGAAGAGTGATAAGAAAGGAAGAAGGAGGACCATGATGGAAGGAGGAACACGAGCAGGCTTTTATACCCGCCATCGGAGACTCTTCACTCCGAGAACTATGGCAAAATTGGCGAGTAATTAGTTGTCAGAGCAAATAGAGGGGTGTAGAGGGAGAGGGAGGGGGGATGGAAACAGGCTGATGGTCACATCGGAAACTGGATCTGGACCACCTCTGCTCCGAATATGCCTCAACACCCTCCTCGTCTGCTCCAATCAGGCAATGCCTTTCCATCTACGCCTCCTCGACCCCGCTCATAGTCGGAGAGAAGGAGGGTAAAAGTTCAGTTATATGCGCTTGTTTTTGTCAAAGACCCCCACCCAGGCCCCGTTCCGCTGTTCCAGCCATTGAGATTCATCCTCTCAGAGGCCGGGAAAATGGGCGAGGGAGTTGAAAGATTGGTGCTAGTGTGCTTCCGCCGGCATATTCTCGCGTCCGCTGCCTTGGCTTGTGTTCAATTGGACAATGTTGGGCCATCAAAGACTGCTTTCGGACCGTGGCGGATTTTGGCGGCGATGGCTACCCAATTTTGACTAAGACTATTTAAGGTAGAAGAGGGGGTTGACGAGAAACGGGGGTTGGAAGTGTATGAATGACGGGGGATATATAAGACAGGAGTTGGAACATCTTAAACTATCGAGAGTGAAAGTTAGGGCAATTCCTGTCAGATCTTTTTGACATATAGTTCACGAGCTTCTATGTTTCGGCTTTGAGGTTCTGGCGGCATTCAGGTTAGGACATGTACGAGGCCAGAAGATGATTATACGATACACCAGCTGCACACACAAAGGTACGTATGCCTGGGATTTCTTGTACCATGTATTAATGTTTCGGAATTTTGCTGACACGGCGGGAGTCTGTTGGTACGAGATGAACAATCCTTCGATACCGGTACTATGCCGAGATGAGATTGACTAGTGCGTCATTTTCACTGGTACAAGGCCAATTCAGGTGTCCTGCCATATTTAAATGACAAAGCGCGACGTCAGCATCTGAGCGCTAATTCAGGCAGGGACGACATGGAAGAAACACAATGCGAAAGACCGTGAGAATAAGCCAGGTATCGGAAGGATAAAGTGGCCTGGCCAAGAGATTTGCATTGCGGGACTTGTTGCCTGCCTACCGTACGGAACATCGCCTCAGCAGCGGCTCCGAATAACACGAGCACACCACATTGAAACTCAGAAGCAGCTCCTACCGTATCAGGATATCCTCCGAAACGTTGAATTTTCTGCAGCCAAGGGGGTTTATTCCTACAGATTGGATTACGGTCTCTATCCATCCATTCTCTGGGGTAAGTTTGCTTTCCGAAAATAAGCGTTTCGGCTGATATTTCGGATTATTGCAAGGCCGCAAATGGTAACCGCTCGCGAATCTTCACACCATCAGAGGCGTCACAAACGCTCTAGGCGCGTCCAGTAATGTGGCAGCAGGTTAAACCCTTGGAGCGTTGCCACCTGCCTTTGGTATTATTGGGCGATTGTGTATTCAGCTACTACAAGGCAAGTATTCTTGCGAGTCCCTTAATGCTGCCCAAGGACACTCTTCAAAATTTACGCTTACATCGCATTGGTCAAGGCATTGACATCGTTTGGGACAACCAACTTGTACAACTACTGTGTAAGGCCTGCAATCTTGGGTTGTGCTGCCTGAAGATCATTTTCGGACCTGTCACGTCAGAACTGTAACGGGAAATCGAGGCTACTTTGTGTGCGTTTCGTGTTACAATCAGTTATCAAATACACGAACGTTACGGATATGAATTAGAATCGAGGACAAGACGAAGACAGTAACATGAGTTTGGAATGAATTCATACTGGAATTAAGCATATGTGCTCTTATGCGATACTGTGATGGTAACATTGCACAGTCACCCTCGGGTGATTGTAGAGCATCTCTTCTGCATGATCGATTGAGTGATATGAGCAGTCATGCAAAATACTCATTGAGCAACTTCGGCCATTGCAACACGAATTTTGGACTTACCCACATTACCTGCACGAATTGTATTTGTACCTTGGCCACAGCGATGCCAGGATGCGAGATGGGGTCAAACAGCGTCAATGAACATGTTCATTGCGGAGCAAGGCCAGCCTTGATTACATTGTCCGGCCTTGATTCGACTGTTACGAACAATGCTGACTGGGAGCCTATCCTATCCAGTGCATCAACGAAGTTAGACCCGCTTCCTCGTGCTTTCGCCAACTCATCTCTATGCACGCATGATTTGGCAAGGCAATATTCAGCCTATCAACTCTTTTTTTCCGGAATAGTCTTTCAGCCTAACATCTTGACAGTTTGAGCAAATATCGCTACACATGAGAGACTTTGGTTCTTCCCTCGATATTTACCTTTTTTTGGGCTGTATGATTTGTGCCTAAAAAAAGACGTCTACTCATGCAATTCGTCTGCTGTTTGTATTGGAATTTTGCTATCCGGTATCAAAAAGCGAAATTGAAATCAGGCACAATGGCTGTGAGTCCCAGAGCGGGTTAAATTATGTAGGTATCGACAACGCATACTTACACGTTGGACCTTGAACACGCTGTTTCTGCATGACAGGGTCGCATTGAACAGCCATAGCTTCCTTCAACTCTCCCACCTGCTTTGCCTTTGACACTTGCCATGCTTTTTGTTCTTTATCTTGGCTATCTGTCGCTTCCGAAACGGGTTTCCTGCACAAGCGCCAATCGAGACTGACGGATCACCATAAGGGTACAACATTCGACATCGTACGACGAAAGTATGCTTGCAATTACTGTACAGTTCAGCGAGGAATCCAATTCTGGTGCCACATCCCCTCCACCCCCACCACACACACTTCTTGGTGGTGACCACATAATATGGGGGCGGTCTTCCTGTTCCAAGTGCATGGTTACCGGAAGTCCTATCTGTAAGTCATACTTTCTTGCATGCTGGGGGTTTGGTAGATTGGGTTTTCACGTTATGTTGCATTCGATGAAAAATTAGTAAGTCGATGTCGTTTCCATCATGCGGTACACATATCTCGCTACTCAGAGTCCCAAGCAATTGGTACCTAAAATAATTGAGCAACAAAGTACCAATCAGATCAAAGAGATGTATCTTGACTGTCGAACCGGATGGTGATGATTTAGCTTTCTACACCGCTCAATTGAAATTACGCCTCACCTATTATGTCTTAGCTAACCTACACTACATACGATGCTTGATTTGCATTGGTATGAACGACTCATGTGTTTGAGATCTGAACTGATATTTATCTGAAACCACTTACATTAGGCGCGTTGAGCAAGTCAATTTGAAGGGGCATATCTAAGCCCTAGAAATGTGACGACTTCTCTACTCCGTATATCGTGTTTTAATGCCCTACAGGAATCATGAGCATTGACATTCATATGCCTGGTATGTTGCCTGACACATAATATTCTCGGGCATACATTTGGAGGCTCGCAACAATCTTTGTTCCTCTGCTCTTGGAACCCTAACCCTTGCTGGCGTAAGGATTTAGGGCATAAAGACTCGAGCGATCCTGCCAGAGCACATCTTGTTTTAAGTATCAATCATCTACCATTTTTTTGAACAGTTGGAGTAGCAACTTGCCCTAAGTATACTCATGGTTCTGTTTGGATATTTCTTCGAAGGGTAGATCCCTCGATTTCTTTAAAACCGGAAGTAATTGACGCCGATTTGTGAGTCCAGGAGAACGTTGAAGGAGTTTTTCTGCTCCAAGACTAAGAAAATGCCCAGTCAAACTCAGCGTTTACCTTCATTGCGTCATCAACTTCAGAAACTAGGTCTGCTGGTAAGCGTTTAGTCCAGTAACAGTCGGAGAGAACCCACACAAAAAGCTCCAAGCACTTTGGGGATATCCTTATAACACAGTAGATCCATGATTAAGCACGGAATCCCACAAGGGAAACCGTTAGAAACAGCGGTACGTTTGATATTAGAAAATATTGGACGCGGCTTTGCAGTTTTGTTCAAAGAACTTTCAACTCTGCATCGTCCTAACTATGCGTGACTCGTCCCGTCATATTTCAACTTACTCGAACGAACAAAATTTTCCCATACATGCTGGTCTCCGAAAACAATCTTGTAAAAATCCTCGACGCTCCACCTGATTCTCCATGAGAGGTTAGCTGGTACACCTCTTCCATTAACCAGGATGTAATTCCGGTATCCATTTAGCTCTGTTCCACAAATGTAGCTTTAAAAAGGGCAGAGACAATCACTATTCATCGCGTAGTTCTCTCCTTAACCTGGATGAATTCCGAGTTGTCAAATAACAAAAACAGGTGGCTTTGTTTCGGAGAAAGTCGCATATGTAAATGAAATGGGTAAAGAACTTATTCGGTCACGGCTGAGCATTGTCGTCATACATCATCTTTCATGGAGTACTCGTACACATGCAAATGTGGCCCCCTGAAACGAATTAACCCTAAGTGGTGGGTGGTTTTGCTATTCATACCTAGAGCGTTGTTGAAACTGAATGACAGAAATAGATCGCATGTTATTATTGATTAAATACTATATTCTTTTGAGTATAAATTTTCGTATCTCTGTTTATAGTTGGATGTTGACGATATTTATACTTTTGGCGCCTTGGAAGTTGTAAAGCAAATAGCATGCCCAACAAGGCTATGTCATCTCTAGTCTTGGATTGCGTGGCTATTGATGTAGTCCAATTTAGAGGAACTGAAACTGAGTTACCTGCAGTGTCTGGTTTAGCAAGTGGTAATGAAAAGACCAATCCTGGCAAACTGTCAGTAAATATCTCCAGAAAATACATAGATCAAGGTTTGGAGGAACGTACGGAGAAGAATTGAAATCCTCAAAGAAAGTAAAATCAGTAGTTCCGGCTTCTTTCATTTCAAACGCGACAGCCTGACCTGAAGGACAAGCGAAAGTGGAAATCACGTAAGAATTTCCCGGGGCAATGGAAGTCACGCCAAAGTCCGTCTTGACAGGAGGTGCATTGTTGAATGTCGTAGATTGAGTCGCAGGAGAGCTTAACTCAGCAAAGTCTACCTTGCCATCACCGCTAAAGGTGAACGAAGAAGTTTGCAGATCCTTTTGTTGAGGGAAATGGAATACTAAAGAGCATGTCTTTCCAGCATCGGAGGCTGGGATATCAAAATTGAAAATGGTGGAAATGGTAGAGGTAACGTCGGCTTTGAACTGAGTGCCACCTGCAGTGTCAGGGGAAGATGAGTCGATAGGGACGATGAGATGAGGGAATTCGAAATTGCCCGAGACAAGATCGGTGCTACATGGTGCGCCGGTGCCTGATGGTCCTGGTGCGTTGGTCTGAGCTGGAGCGGGAGAAGTCGGTTTGCCTGGACCGGTGCTGGAGCCAGGAGTACACACAGACACAGTTTCCGTAGCAGTGACCACGACGACAGATGGGCTGCCTGAAGGAACTCCAGGTGGGCTAGCTGAGGGACTAGCAGGAACAGTCGCAGTTGAAGCGGATGGTGGAGAAACTGCTGGTGTACTTGGTTTTACTGATGGAGACGCAGAAGGTGCGCATTGGTCGGCTGCGAGAGTGACATGGACACAACCAGTCACGTCGCTGGGGGGAGGGTTGGTGTAAATGTTGAACGCACCATGATCGCCTGTTTGACAGGCAACAAAATCGGGTGATCCATTGGAAGTAAGCTGACCAGAGCTGCTGACAGTAAAGCCCGAGTCGGGGGTTGCTCCCGTATCACATTGTAGCTGGGTTGTAGGAGCTGTTTCAAGCCGCTCGCAGTCAGCATGAACTTGATGATAGCTTATTGGCAGAAACCATTATAAGGGATAACGACTGACGTGTTAGAATACATCCACGACCACTGCTGTCGGTGATGGTACCTCCAGGAGTAATACAAAATGTGGCCGGAGGCAATCCACCACCGATGCGGTTCTGGCCATCATCTAATTGACCGACAGTGCCGGATGTGCCGCCAGATGCGGTCAAGGCAAAGCAACAGCTTTCACCTCGAATAGCGATAGCATTGGCTCCAGCAGCAAGTGCTGCGACAGCAGCAAAAGTTCTCATGACGCTGGGTGTTGGAAGTGATTGAAGTAGAAAGCAATTTTGACCAGGAAGTTGGAGAGGTGCGCCAAACTAAGGCCTAATAGCGAATGTTGACTTTTTTGTGTGTTGGAAGAAAAAAGGTTTTCGTTCTCGCTAGCTAAAGCTAGCTTTTATAATTGAGAGTGAAGTGAACAACGTCATGATGCTTGCAATTGCATCTAGGCACTGCATCTCGGGAAACTGGGATCATAATACTATCATCGATCGAGGGTCTCACCTTCTCTGACTCTGCTACTGACGGTAAGACCCAGGGAACAAGAGATGGTTGATCCAAGAATCATCGCTTTGCAAACCCGAGTGAGCCGATGCCAGCAGTGATTTGACCAGACCCATATACACGTCATGTTGGGGAAGCTGGATCCTCATGCGGAGAACGAAAGAGTCAATTGACCGCTCCACTATTTGAAGCACACTGTAAGAGTAGACTTGTAGAATGATCGAAGACTGCGGGCTGTGGTCGAGGTGAGACATCCATGACATCTAGACGTAGACTGACCGACAGGCTGTAGGCTTCCATGTCAGGCAATGCCATGCATAGAAAAAGTTGTCAACAAACAACATGTGTCGACAGCTCGTCGATGCGTTCCATGGCAGATCGAATGGGCGTTCCCTTGGAAATGGAGGTGGAGTAGACCAACTTGTTTTCACTGGACTGATTCGGCGTCCCGCCACTCAGTCAACGCAGATAGTCGTATTGTGATGTTATGCGGACCTTTTCTGGACGGGTATCAAGATCAATGATTTGCAAATTCTTGATGTCAAAGTGGGAAGTATGAGAGATTTTCTGCCGGGACGTTTTGGGGTTTGCATCATTTTGTGGAGGCTTTGGAGATGTACATCATGTAGCCATGGCTCAGCCAACCAGGATGCAAATTATGGAGACAGTAGGACGTCTTTTGTACACGCACCAATCAAAAGGCGCGGTTACTCAGCTCTAGTGGACCCGGCTGCATCAACTGTAGTGTGATTGGCTACCAAGCACCAGCCAGGAACCTTCCAAGCTTACAATCGACCAATAGGATCACAACGAAGCTGGTGCAAACAAACAAGACTCTTCACTCTTGCTTCTCGGCAATCACTGCCACAGATATTCCATGCTTCGAGCTGCGAAGCTGAGCACAGACTAATATTCCAGGAATAGCAACAAAACACTGGGGTCCTTGCCAGTCTAGTGGACCAGTGACGACAGATACGAATTCATTTCAGACAGCTGAAGACCACTCATTCTGTGTTTCTTTTAGTAATCGGGCATGTCATCGTCATATTGTGGCTGGGTCGACACGTTAGCTGTTATCCGTCTGCAAGATGTACATCGTCGAAAGGATTGTGGTCCTTGCATATTCTCACGATATGTGAAGTGTAGACTGAGTTATTCGGGAGAGCTGGATTTGTCAGTTCGCATTGTAAAAGCCAATTAGCGAGGCCCTTGCCATTTATGGTCATAACTTTAGCCCTAGCCCTAGCCCTGATTGAATATACAGTATAATATGCCACCCTTGGGTGACGTGCGTTCATTGCGAGCCTACTTCATTGAATCGAAGTATCTACCTATTGATGGTTTGAGGATCATGTAATGTTTTCGACAATTAATCTAGAGCATCAAACTGTTTGAAAGTCCCTGATCGGTCATACAAACCGAATATAGTACTACTATAGTTCTGCAATTTTACGAAAAGCAAGTTTTACTGTCATAAGGACGGTTGATGACTCGGATAGGGATCGTTTCATCTCCGATGTGACCATCTCCACGAGAAGATTCCCGTTTGAAATGCCTACTTGTTGTTTTCGAACGTTTTTTAGTACCTGGTGTTAACGCTATCAAATCCTTATCTATATGGTGCAAACGTGAACTAGCTTGAAATGGAAAAACATATTAACACCTTATTCGCCTTATAGAAACCCTGGACAATTTTCGCTATGCCGCGGTTGTTCAATCGTATACGAGGATAGAGGATTAGGATGCTAGTCAGTCCTGAAAAAAAGCCCTAACCTCAGAAAAGCCTATAAAGTGCGACAAGTTTTATTTAAGTCTACAGTACATCTTCTACAGATCGCCGATGTGAAAACGTAGGGAAGAGACTAGTTGACAGCGCAGGCGCACCCCGCCATCAAGACCCCTCGGTATACGTACATCCATCAATAGCGTTTGAACTAAATGGAGAAACCACGATACCACCACCTCCAGACAATAAAATTAGATACCTCCATTCCTTCCAGCCACGATGGCGGATTTGTCTCAGCAGCAGCGCAACCGGCTCATTGTAGCCCGTTATTGGGAACAGTTCTGGGCTAACTCAAATCTCAGCGTGGTTGACGAATTGTGTTCCGACGACTTTGTGCAGTTCTACCCAATGCATGGTCGGCCTGTTGGTAGAAACGCTGTGAAGGATATGATGCTTGGATTTAATGAGGTGAGGGAGTACTTAGGAATGAAAACTGTTCCAGTAGTTGCCTGAAAAGAACTGCTAATCAGTATTTTGGAAAGGCTTTCCCAGATCTATCGTTCTGGCTACTTTCACCATTTCCATTGATTGCAGAAGACGACTATGTGGTTGCTCGTTGGTTTAGAGGTGGGGAACATACAGGGGTGCTTTTCACGATTTGCACATTGGAAGCTTAATGTGCCAAATTCTGGAAAGGAGATGCAATTCTCTGGCACCACTATCTTCAAGTTGAAAGACAATAAAATCGTGGAAGAGACGGGGCAAAACTCAGCACTAGTCACCGTGCAGCAATTGGGATTGTTAGAGCTTAATCGTCGTTGATTTTCTGGCTTTCAGAATATACCATGGTAGATTGTGGTTGCTACACAGCCCTCCAGGACCACGTATTAACAGTACACATGATAAATGAAGTAAATCAATATTAATGTTTAAAAAGCCCCCCTGCATGGAGAATTCTGATAAGTCTTTTGCATTATACTATATTTGGAGCTGTCAAAATGCTCTTTATACTACCGTGGCCGATGCGTTGGAATAACTCTGCCAATCGTGAAGCATAAAAAGCTCGGCGAGTAGGTAGTTCACTGTTGGTTGCTGCCACAAAATACACCCACACGAGAGAGCTCTCCCCAAAGGCAAAAGTAGGACTATTGTGAATGGTTGATTCAAGGTCGGTCAAGAGATTTTTGATATCTTTGGAATGCAACGTAATTTGCCGACCACCCACACCACGAGAGGCACGAGAAGCCTGGTAGATCCGGCAAGCATGTTCCATAGCGCTCTCCATTGATGTGAATATTTCATACAGCTTCTTGGGATTGTTGATCAGCGGCAGTTGATATGCGCTCTGGCGGCTGTGGGATAAGCAGGGCGATGGTTCAATCTTGTACATCGGGTAAACGAGTGTTCTCATTCTATGAATCGTAAGCATTGATCTCAATATACGAGCACTGAGAAACAATATCTAGAAGTTGTAAAACACACATCTGGATTTGATCTAATAAAAAGTAAAATTTAGTCTTCTCTCGTGGTTCACGGCTGTGATTGTGATTGATGCGGACCCAGAATTGCGCCATATGGAACAGCGCTGGGAATTCCCCTGTGCCAGCAATAATATCATCGGTGAGCAACCCCAAGATAGTGGAGAGTGCCAACAGTGGTAGCGCAGACCCGGGTTCACGTTGGATTGAGGCTTGCTGTAGATTCGCAAATGTTCTTGATCTGTACTTGAATCGATGAACGGCCATTTCTCGGAAGTGGGTAATATGGCTTGCTGAAGCCGCCAGAAGAGAGCTCAAAACCATCTGGCTACTGAATCCTAGTGGCAAAAAGTAAACAAGGTAGCCTCGCATATACGTCTCTGCTAGACTCGAGGTAGGGATAATGTTCTCGCAGACTAGACAACCGCATATTAGTGCTACATTCAATCATACATGTGATATCCGACTTACAGTTATGTAATAGTATGGGTGCTACATTGTCATGCAAATCTAAGGGCAAAAGATGGTCAATATAGTAGTCTTTGTCTAGCTGTCCTCGTTGTGACCATGGATCAGAAATTTGAATCAACAGCTGACGAGATTCAGTTGACAAGTCCTGCGCATTGTCTGAAACCACCCAAAAAAATATGCCAGGCCTGAAATGCAAAGGAGGCATGCTGCTTGAGTCCGACGTTTGCTCCACTTTGAACAGAGCCTGTACGCATCTTTGCCAGTTCGCGGCGACTTCATTCAAACTCTCCTTCTCGGCACGAAGACGGCGGACTTCCTCTTCCAAAGCATTTATGTAGTCTTTCGTCCGCTTCCGGTGGACCCTATAAATGGAAATCTAGTTTCAGATTTTGGCAAAGAATAGTGTTGGGCGTTTACCGTTGCTCTTGGAAGACCTGTTCATGTCGATTCTTAGGCGTGTTCTTATGCCTTGAGAAGGACACAGCTACAACACCATCTGCTCCATCCTTGGCAACAACAGAAGGTAGAAAGGAAACTCTGCCGAGTATGTTCCGCTCTCAGCCAATAATCGAATCGTATCGTTGCGGTTGTTCCATCTTGTCGTACGTCCTGTGCACGACAAGCTGCATCCAAAGCTAAGGCAGGGCTAGGCCCGTGTGCTAAACCTTGTTTCTTTCGGGGATATGGAGGAATGACTTCTTGAGCACGAACTTTGATGACTGATCATGATGAGGAATTTTCAGCTTCAGGCGAAGTTTACCTATCAGGTTCATTCCTCACTCGGAACATAAATGTGAACATGGCTGCCGGTTACTCCGGTAGGGTTATAATATGTCTGAATGGATTTGTCACCACTCAAAACCCATCTGTGGGCAATACAATGTCAATTTGAAGCCAATATAAAAGCGATCACCCCGCGAGTTCAGCAGCAGTCTTGAGTTCCTAGTGTACAGCCTCCGAAATTATACTAGTACCCTTCTACACTTTGTTTGGCTATGTCCAGGACAATATTTAACAGAATGCGGGTTATAGGTGGGTTTTTAGTGGAGGGAAAAAAGATATACCAATCGCTGGACTGAATAGACACTGGCTGATGTGTTTTCAAGACCTCAAGGGTGACGTTAATCCCGCTGAATCCCTATATTTCACGGAAGTAGAAAGGCCGGTTCCTGGACCTGAACAGGCCTTTGTTCGAGTGAAAGCTCTTGGAATCAATCGTGCGGATATGATGCAACGAGATGGAGAATATCCTGTGCCCCCCAATGCTGGAAAATATCTAGGACTGGAGTTTTCTGGAGTGGTCGAAGAACCCCAAGACGACAGCAACAGAGTGAAATTTGGCGACGAGGTGTATGGCCTAACATATGGAGGTAGATTAGCGACCTTGAAGGTATATGAGGATATGCTTACATGAATCAGGAGCATATGCAGAGTATGTGGTCGTCTCAATCCACATGCTGATCCAGAAACCTAGCCAATTATCCTGGGAAGAATGTGCGGGCATTCCAGAGGTAAAAGCAGATTTATTGCACCTCTCAAACTGCACATTGTACTGATATTTCTTAGCTCTAGACATGGTTGACCGCCTTGAAGGTGATGTATGAAATTGGCGAGTTTGCTCTCGGCAAAAATCAATCCTTTGGCACGCTGGTGGATCCGGCGTTTCTGTCAGTGGAATACAGTTGTCCATCGCCGGTGGAGCTTCAGCAGTCTATGCCACGGCAAGATCAGATAATAATTGGACTTTTGTACCAAGACCCTCGGCTGCACCGCTGCCTTCAATACCAAGAGCCCAAATTAGGATCAAGAGGTGATGAAGGCTACAAACGGTAAAGTAGTCGATATCGTTGTGGACCTCATAGGCCCAGCAGTTTTTTCAGGAAATCTTAGAATTGCTGCTGGAGATGCCAGAATTGTTTTGATCGGCTTGATGGGCTGCTCCTTGAGCTTGAACCCGCTCATCAAGCCGATCAAAACAATCAACGCTACGAAGTAGGGACTTGCAATTTCAGCGAAAGCTAAGAGATTATTTTGTGGAGCATGCTCTGCCTGACTTCCAGGATGGCAAGTTCAAGGTCTATATCCACAGGGTATTCCCTTGGGAACAGGTGGTTGGGGCACACAAGCTGCTGGAGAGTAATGCGGTGACAGGAAAAATTATTTGTAAAATCAGCTAGTTTTTGTCCATAGGAGAAGCGGCATGGATAATATTCGGGTTTATGGATGATTTAATAGGAAGTCTATTGCGAATGATTGGTCTTATTGTTTCCATAGGTAGGTGTGACTAGTTTTGCGCACTAGGGGTTGCAGTTCGGTCACTGGCGTCTACCCAACGCTTTCCAGTACTATTGAGGCTGTATCCAACCCGTATATGTAGAGACAGTACTCATTCGTACGTAGATGTTTTGCAAATTTGGTTTAAGGCCGATGACAAATTGATTGTGTAGAGATAGGGTTAGGGCAAAAGAAAAGGGATTAGATAAAGTGAATAAGATTGACCAATCCCCACGCGTCAGACCAGCCATAATGGGTGCCTTGTGTGCATTCCTGTGAACGAATTGGTGGAAAATGAAATAGGGGCCGAGAATGGATCCATCTCGTCCGAAGCGGTGAATCTTCTTTTTCTAGGAAGAACTTCATCTTGAGCATCTTATGTCCCAAGAAAAGTGATATGAAGTACAAGTGTAGTTCTAACGCTCTACTGAGACTCCATATTGGATGAAATGATATACCTCCTTCTTGAAGTCATGTAATATCTCGCAATCTCCATATCTTTGGTGTTCTTTGAAGTTTGAACAAATGCAACGACTCCACATCGTATAGGCCAATCGGTGATGCTCACCTCACTAGTGTATGAAGGGCTGGCTGAGGTGCTATTCCGTACCTGTTTATGTACTACATGCATTAGTGGGAACACAGTGATTGATCGACTCTGTTTGCCCAAGTCGGCGCGGGGAAACACAAGCTCACTTTTTGCACATTGGGCGTTTTCCCGAGTTTATTATACCATAGCAACAAAGGCAACCAAAGTCTTCTTCCCACATTCCTTCTTCCCGATTTCCTGCAGAGCACCTTCTTGACTCATCAGAGTTCTCTAACACAAACCTCTTCGTTGAGGTTGAATCTGCATTTCGATTCTCTTCAAGCGACTTGGTGTCACCCTCTATCCATGCCATCTTCTAAGTCTTTCACATTGGACCTCAAAATTTCCAATTCTGACCGCTTCTTTGCCTCACCCTCAACCTCATCATGGCTAGTCTTGATCCCAGTCTTCACAGAAAAACCATCAAAGATGTCGAAGCCGATGTTTTACAGGTATATATCCATAAATCATTATTCTAATGGAAGTCCCAGCTAACCCTTGAACTTCGACAACACAGGAAAATAGCCTAAGTACCCATGAAAGTGCCGAAAGTACCGACGATTTCGACAAGACCGCTATCAGAAACCTGGTGTGGAAGCAGGACCTACGCATCGTTCCGCTGTCTGCTTTTATCTATTTGCTGTGTTACCTGGACCGATCGAATATTGGTACGTGACTTCTGACCCTTCATTAGGTAATTGGCGTTTACCTGATGCAAAGCAAATATTAGGAAATGCCAAAATCTTGAACGCAGGAACACATAATGACCTGCTTACTGAGACCCATATGACAAACTACCAGTACACGTTAGTACAATCCTATCATACTAACATGTACCGGAGTTGACGCATGCGAACTGATCTATAATCAATAGGATCGCTTTGATGGTTTTCTTGATTGCTTATGCACTGTTTGAGGTTCCTTCGAATTATCTCCTGAAAAAGTTGAGACCTAGCGTGCGTCCCCTATTCGATGTTCGTGTAATTCACGTTATTGACGCGAGTTTTAGAGATGGATTGCCTTTCTAATGTTATCATGGGGAGCAATCACGATGGGCTTGGGCGGCGCAAAGAACACCGCTCAAGTCACCGGAATTCGCTTCATACTCGGTGTCTTTGAGGCAGGCCTTTTCCCCGGTTTGGTATACTACCTTACGTTCTGGTATCGCGTCCACGAGCGATCAATTCGAGTAGCACTTATTCTCGCATCCGCAACACTTGCCGGAGCATTTGGTGGTGCAATAGCCTACGGAGTGGGTCATTTGAACCAGTCCCATGGATTGTCTGCCTGGCGATGGCTTTTCATTATTGAAGGCGCTCCTTCCTGCTTCTCCGCTGTTCTCATCTTCTTCTTTCTCCCGGACTATCCGGAGACCTCACACTGGCTGAACGCCGACGAGAAGGATCTGGCCAAAAGCCGACTACGTGTTGAAGGTTCACAAGGAAACGCTAAGGCAATGACTTGGGAGGATGTCAAAACCGTTCTTACTGAGTGGCGTCTTTATGCACATTATGCTGTACGTACCGACCCCTAGCGCAGTCTGCTGATTTATGTGATCATCATCTGGGGCTCATTTCTGATATGAACAGGTCTATTTCGGCATTTCGACCCCATTCTCAAGCCTATCGTTGTTCACCCCGTCCATCACTGCTGGTTTGGGATATGAAGGTCTGAAAGCACAGTTGATGACTGTACCGCCGTATGCCGTCGCATATGTTGTTACAATAGCTGTGGCAGGTTCGGCTGACTATTTCAATGCGTAAGTCGAGATGGACTATTATTGCATGACGGTCTCTAACCTATTTTATTGCGATAACTATAGACGTGGTATTCACTCGGCTATTTTCTCTTTCATTGGGGCTATGGGTTTTCTCGCTTCTGCTGTTCTACCGCCAGATGCATATCAGGTATGTTTAATGAACAGTTTCCACACGAGGCATATAATCCATTTTTTATTGATCACATGAGCTAAAATTGAATAGCATCGCTATGGCTGTCTTATCGTCGCTGCGAGTGGCTCGTTCTCGTGTATTCCGCCTTTGCTTGGATGGCTTTCTTCCAATCTCAACACCACGGCGGCTGCTGGTCTTGCAATCGCTCTCAACGTCTCGTTTGGCGCGCCCGGCCAAATTGCTGGAGTATGGATATACAAGTCAAACGAAGCGAAAAAGGGGTATCCGACGGGCCATTGGACAAATGCCGGACTATTGATTTTCGTGGCTGCTGGTTGCATTCTACTTCAGATTTACTACGCGTACATGAACAGACGCCTCCGAAGACAATCAGGGGCGAAATTGTATGCTTATTGAATCTCGCTCAATTCTGATATCATCATGTTGGTACAGTCATCTGTTTGATGGAATGTTTGCTGGCGAGTTTGAAATATATGAAATCAAAAGCATGTCCATTCAACTGCTACTTAGTCATAGAATTGCATTACTGGTAGCAACAGAACTCTCATTACTAGCCAAATATGACTGGAAACCCACTAAAGCGTGAACTCAAGTCTATTCCCTGCATAATCCCTAGCAAAGAACCTCGTAGGATATTCGACTCCTTTCGCACCTATTGAATCAAGTTCGTATTAATACAGGTCTACAAGGCCCAGTTCTCAAACAAGACGGCATACCTGAATTCTGTTCGCCTGGCTGATCAGCTGCCTTCGGAGCCGCCGTTCCACCCCGTACATGATGGTTCCATATTCTCCTCTGAAGCGTCTGCAGGTCCTCCAGCGATCCAATTTTGAAACATGGGTGGCGCGACGAACTGGGCTCATTCTGTCCGAATGCAACATGCACTTGTTGGCCTCCCGGCTGTCCGATATTGAACCTACTCATTCTCAATCATGAGCGGACTCGCATCCTACTTCAGAATTCCTGCTTCAGGGTTTTCCCGATAACACCAGTGTGACTTACCAAGCGATCCTGCCAACTTGTAAATGTGGGACCGGGGTTGGTGTCAAACCAAGAGTATTTGCGTAAAACTCGGTTGCATCGTCCAGCGTGCCCTCTGGCACGAGTAAATTAATGTGATGAATGCCAATAATCATTTTGAAAAGTCATATATAATGGATCCGTAAAACACCGAAGCTCCAGTAACTCAGGCGCGATGATTCTGCAAGTAAATTGCAATCGCTGTCATATAATAAGGCCTTGTTCTCTGCGGGGTAAAGATTTGGAGTCAGCAACTTTGCCTTTTTGTGGAGATCTGACGGCTGTATCTATATCCGATGGGGGTAATTGCCGTCTATACGTAGTCGGGTATTGATTATCGCCTCTCTGCAGTGAAAGAGCATAATAATAGGCTATGTGAACATTAAGAGAATGATTCGCGAGCTCCTTGAAGCTCTCAAGGGTGTATGCGGGTTAGGGTTAGGGCGCGTTTTCTTCCTCCAGACTCTTTGCAAGAGAGCATCAGCCAGTACAGTCTAAAAAAAATACCTTGTCCCGCGATGAAAAGGTTACATACTTGCGAGGCACAGCAAGAGTGCGCCGTGCGCCGACTCGATGGTCTCCTGGTACATATTTAAGTGGATATGGCGATTTTGTTCATCAATTTACACCTGGAAAAGAATCCCTACATGATAATGTTACTGCAACAAATACGAATCATTAAGGACACCGAATCAATCCCAGCATGCCAGAAAATAAATACCTCATTCATAATCAACAATTTCGTGCAATTGTAGGCGATGATCCGACACTGGAGCTACTACTAGTGGAAAATGACTCATATCCATTCGCACACGAAGCCGGCGTTTTAGAAGACTGGAATGCGCTCTTTATTACAAGCAACCGCTCGAACAATATCTACAGGAGTACCAGAAGCCGAAATCACGAAGGTTCATCTCCGTGACGTAACATGTGAAGAGATTAACCCCTCAGAGCCTATTCCCATGGCTAATGGCATTGACTTCTCTACCAGTTGACTTTGATCTAGATGTATTCATACATCTACCTATGAGGACCAGCTCTTGCTATCCAGGTACGGCTCGAAGGGACTTTAATAAACAACAAGGACCATACATGATATTTGATTATCGTCTAGAATGGCTTTACCAAACTGGCGGACATAGGCGCTCGACCATCTAATGCTTATAGGCTATTATCTCCCCATGGAGCAGATTAAACCAGGCATCTTCCTCATCGCCCCATTGGCGCCAAACTTTAGCTAAGCTCTCAAGATCGGTCTTGGTTGCAATCTGAGCATCGATAGCAGTTGTTGCAAACGAAGACGCGACGGTTCTTTCAGCCCACAAATCACTCCACCAGGCTATCTCGTCTTTTGTCTTGTAGCACCATGTACTTGTACTACATCTGACGTCGGTAAGGCCTGCCTGTCTCGCCCAAGAATGAAGCATGCGACCTGCATTAGGCTCACCACCATTGTTCCTCGCGACTCTATCGTATAGATTGCTCCATTTCGACAGCCCATCCAGACTCGGGTACCAAATGAATGCGCCGTAGTCGGATTCTCGTGCGGCCACAAAGCCGCCCACTTTAGTCACCCGGTACATCTCTTTCAAGATGCCGATGGGGTCGCGGACATGTTGTAGGACTTGGTGGCAGATGACAACATCGAAGATTTGGTCTTCATAGGAGAGTCCATTGGCATCTCCTACGACAAAATCAACGTTCTTGACGCCCTTTTTTTCAGCTAGAGCTCGAGCCTGAGTGAGCACTCTTTCAGCGCTTTCGAGTCCTATGATGTGGCCTTGAGGAACGTAGCTTGCCAGATCGACGGTAATGGTACCCGGTCCACAGCCGATATCTAAAACCTTCATGTCCGGCTTGAGATGGGGAAGAATATATGCTGCGGAATTCAGTGCCGTTCTCCAGGTATGCGACCGTAAAACAGAGGCATGATGACCATGTGTGTAGACAGCAGATTCTGCCTTGTGCGCCATAATGAGTGAGTGAGCTGAGAAAGGACGAGCAAACTGTCATATGTGAGTTTTGAGACAAAAATAAGATGATTTCCTGTCGGATTTGAATGTTTATATAGCTGAGCTGTCCCAATGCGGAAATGATGTATGACGGCGGGACGCTCCGATATCGGGGGCAGGGATGTATTCACTGTATTGTTATGTAACTGAAATATATTCTACCAAATATTGTGGCCAATGGCTCGTTGCCAATTGCGTATCCAGTATGTATCCGCTAGTACACGTAATATCTATGGTATTGATTAGTATCATAGGGTTAGGGTTATTAGGGTTATTAGGGTCTAATCGACTATTGATTGCTTACAGACCTCAAATTGTAATCAATAATGAAGCTAACTGTGCCAGACATATAAATTGAAATTATAGTAATTATTTCGCACGTAGTTAAACTAATGTGGCCGAGGTTCTTCGATACACTTTGAATTATTATACAATATCGGACGTCTATTGCCAGGATGTATGTGATGTGAAGAAGATGATTGAAAACAACGAAATGATGCCATGGTAATGAATGACCAAGTGTCACCCAGATACGCCATTATCATGTTCTACTCTTAAACGTGGCAGAGACGACCGTTCTGGTCGGGCAAGCCATCGGCGCTGGCGACAGCCCAGTCCTCACTACCGACGGCGGTAGGGGCGTACAAAACACCGAAAGGATCGTACTTTTGCTTCAAGGAGTACAACTGGGCATAGTTAGATTCGTAGAATGCTTGCTGGAAGTTGGGCTCGAGAATGGCAGACTCGGACATGTAGGCACCATTTCGGGGCAGGTTTCACGCCAGGCGCCGAGAATGGTGTTCGTCATAAAGTTCATGTCTGAAAGAACGTCAGCGTTGGTAGCAGTGGCGCCCCAAGAGGTGGAGGTTATGGCGTGCATGAGCATGGTACGGAAGGCAGGGTTGGCAGCATTAGCCACGGCACCGGCGGGAGCATCTGCCTTCATCTGGATAGCAAGAATAGGGAATCCCTGCTCCAAGGTGTAGCGATGAGCGGCGAGAGCCTGGTTGAGAAGAGTGGCGTTGTTGAAGTTCTCGCGGGGGAAGAGACGAGATCCAGTCGCCATGGTTACGGAGCCGATGGTCTCGAGAGGGAATCCAGCTACCAAGCATCGTAGAAGTCGTCATAGTAGGTACCACCTGGGGTAATAGAAAAAGGTTCAAGTCATCAGCGAGTGGTTGAACTAGAGTGGTGAATTGGTCTAAGGTGTGGTTGACAGCGAAAAAGGGGTTGAACTCGAAGAGGTATTGGTCATTGCCGAGAGGGAAGACCCAGAAGTATACATAAGTACCAGCGGCCGTGAAGGTGTGGGAGTATGAGTAAAAAGTCTTCAAAGCCTCAAAGAAGGTGTCGGAACTAATAGCATCAGAAGGGCCAAAGGTGAATTGAGCGACAGTGACACCGTTCTTGGGATGAGCTTTGACAACGACAGAGGTAACAATACCAAAGGTAGAACCACCGCCACCACGAAGAGCCCAAAATAGGTCAGGATTACTGGCTGCAGTGACAGTAGTGAACACTCCATTGGGAAGAACAACCTCTATAGCGAGCACTTGATCGGCGGCGAGACCGTAGACACTGCCTAGAGGAGAGTGGCCACCACCAAGGACGTATCCGCCAGCGACACCGACAGTCTTTCCTTCACCACCGACGACGGTGACGCCATTAGCATGGGCGAACTGATAGACTTCGTATGCCTGAATACCAGATCCCATCTTGACAGCGGGGCCTGAATAGGTGCTGTCTGAATAGTTCGGAACGTATGACAGCGACTTAAGATGGTGAGTCCAGATGCTGAGAGCACCAGCACCGGAGGATTTGCCGTTGAAGTCATGACCGGTGTTCTTGACGACAAGGCGAAGGTTGAGATTGCGTGCGAAGTTGACAGCGAGCTGAATCTGAGCTACACTGGAGGCATTGACAGCGTACGAAGGATAACCACCAAGAGTACAGGTGCTGGTGATGTTGTAGCTAGTGGGCAAGCATGTGCGACCTTGGAAAAGAGGCCACATGATAGATGTAGGATCTTCCATGCTGCGAAGAAAATATTAGCATTAGATTTGTAGTCGATTTTTTCCGATTCGCGGGAATATTCAAATACATAACAATCAACGACGGACAAACAAAGGGTAAAAACTTACTGGAAGTGAGAGTCAGTCCGTTCAGAGTTGACGTAAGCACATTCAGCTGCGTTCTGATCACCCCAGCCAGAATAGCATGAGGAAGCAGAGGGAACGGTCTTAACGAGACGTCCGCCAAGCAACAAATCGAAGATATCCCAAAGAATGTCTACAGGCCATTCCTTATCTCCAGGGAAAACTTTGCATCCGGTCGCGGATCGCTTTGTAGTAGTGATCGTAGTATCATTTCCAAAGCTGCAGTACGAAACGGTAGTATCGTTCAATTGAGTGGTCAAGTTCTGGAGAACTTCAGTAGTCAATTGCACAGTCTCGGTAGTGTTGAGAGGAACGCCAGAATTAGAGTCCGCAGAGACGGTCTGCTGAGCTGGAGCGATGGACGTAGTGGTGGCTGTTGTGGTTTGTCCGCTGACATGGGCAGCTCCAAGCAGCAAAGTGCTGCCAATTCGGAGGACGGATACCATAGGAATGGTGGGGGGTCCAACCGTCCAAGAGACGGAGTATAACGAGTATGAAAGTGAAACGAATGCGTGCCAACAGCTCGAAGTTGAGGGTTGAGGAGGTGGGATAAAACAGAGGCAAAGGCAGACACCAGATGATTGAGGAATTGTCCGCAATGAGAAGAAGGAAAAAACAATCAAGGTATCCCCTTCTCCAAGCCGGTATATATATAGCTTCCCAACAATCGAAGGGACGCGATATACAAGCCAGACCACGTTGGAGAGAGAGAACTAGAGAAGTACAACATTCATTCTGAACAGCAGAGCGACTATAATAGAAAGACAGCTAGGCAGCGGCGAATAGGTTTTGAGTATTAGCTTCAGACCACCAGGTTCCTGGACAAATTGTACAAGAGGCGTACTTTTGCCAGAAATGTTCAACAAAGTACAATGTATGCACGACTCTACATCTAAAATCTGGGCCATTTCCAGACGCTCATAAGGTCACTATCTAAAGTACATATGTATGTCGAGTGTTGGTATCTAACGGCTTCTACACACTGCTACGTCTAGGCAGGTGCGTAGTACGCCAATAAATACTGATACTGATATCTGATACTAATAGTGTTGTTGCTTCAATCTAATAATCCGACATTCATACGTACGTACTGCAAAATGACTTGCCTATTTCTCCGGAGAGCTTATGTATTGGCACGATATGTGTCATTGACGGCAGACAGATCCACCGAGTTATCATTTTTGACATCATCCATGGTCCATTTCGCACCCAAAAAAATAATAGTCTAAATTGCATTCTGTCTTGTGCTCAAATTCTACAAAGATTTAGTTTCTTTGACAATCTCTAGCATATGAGTCTTAGT
The DNA here is from genome assembly GCA_001305275.1 of Talaromyces verruculosus. Lineage (NCBI taxonomy): Eukaryota > Fungi > Ascomycota > Eurotiomycetes > Eurotiales > Trichocomaceae > Talaromyces > Talaromyces verruculosus. Next base: position 152,214 of record LHCL01000064.1, read on the forward strand.
AATCAAAGACCCAGAATCAACGGAATGGATAAGTCGTCTGCAAGGACTAACAAAGCAGGAAACACAGGGGGAAAGGAACAAAGAATTCATCTTTGGGACCTCTTGTATCAGAAATGTTGAACGTATTTTGGAGGGATAATTACAAAGTCTATTGATCATCTATATGCTACTTGGATAGGCCTATATGAGCGTTGTATGAAAAAAAGAAGCCGCTGATGATTGAAAACATGAAAACAAACTCACACAGCCTACAATTGCAGCCATTCTTTCGCCCACCTTTACAATAGATATTAATCCATGGATAATATTGTGCATCCTTAATAAGCGACCATTTGATAACTAAAGACTATCACGTCATGTGCATGGATGGCACAAGAGTAGCTCGCGTCACGCAATCACCCCGCCCGACGTCCATCCTTTACTTGTTTAATATTTCATCCTCTCTCCCCTCAAACTGACATTCAGAATGAAATGGTAATCATACACATAAATACTTATTGAGAGGCAGATTCAAGACATCATGGCAGCGGCACAGGTCCAACTTCAGCCTGATATACAATATCATCCAGACTACAGTAAATTCCTAGACCGTTCCAAAAGACGCCTAGAAAGAGAGACCTTGACAAAGGTTCTACCCCCCGGATTACCCCAGCGCTTGTCCTCTTCCTTTGTGTGGGACGGGAATGAGATTCAAGGTCGTGATGATTGGGTTATTGCGCTGACAGACAGCCATCTGGAAGAGGTGGATCGCGCATTGAGTCATTTCAAAGGTAGAATTTATACACCGGCACCACATAGCCCGAGAATGGATTCTCTCGAGGAAAGCTTAGATGCTAACAAAGTGCCGATCAGGATTGAACAAATCCCTTGGGTACATTGACCGGACAACATTTCCATTACCCGGTCTTGGAAGCCGGCTTCGAGAAGGTTCGCGAGAGCTTCATTTTGGGCGAGGCTTCTTTGTTCTCCGCGGAATACCTGTTAACAAGTACACGACCGAGGAGAATATCATAATATACGCTGGGATTTCGTCATACGTCGGTGATCTGCGCGGCAGACAGGAAAAACGAAGTCCCACCGACGGGAAGGCTGTAGTCCTGTCACATATCAAAGATTTAACCGGGAAATACAGCAGAGAGAACATCGGAGGCCCAGCCAGTACAAATGACAAGCAAGTCTTCCATACGGATTCTGGGGATATTGTCTCTCTTTTCTGTCTGCAGAAGGCTGCGGAAGGTGGCGAGTCTCAATTGGCGAGCATCTGGCAGGTCTATAACATTTTAGCAGAAAGCCGTCCAGATCTCATCCAAACTTTGACAGAAAACTGGCCATTTGACGGGTGAGTCTGTAAAGTTGATACAGGGAGTGACTTGCTGATAACGGACCAAACAGTTTCAATAATCCGAACCAGCCATATACAGCCAGACCCTTGCTGTACTACCAACCTGCATCGACCTTAACCCCAGAGCGACTGATAATCCAGTATGCCAGACGTTACTTCACAGGATTTCTAGCTCAACCACGTTCATCTAATATTCCTCCAATTACCGAAGCACAAGCGGAAGCTTTAGACGCTCTACACTTCCTTGGTGAAAAACATAGTGTTCAACTGGACTTTCAGAAAGGGGATATTCAGTATGTGAACAACCTAGCGATCTTTCATGCTCGGAAGGGTTTTTCAAATGCTCCCCACGAAGAGTACGTATGAGCTCCATCTTTCCTTCCTCGGAGGCCTTCAACGTCTTTGAAGTTGCTGATTGATATTTGGTGTTAGACGACATTTACTGCGGCTTTGGCTTCGAGATTCTGAATATGCATGGGAGACACCCACCCAACTGCAAGATCGCTGGGATGAGATATACAAGGGGCTGTTAGAAGAGGAGCAGAGATTTCCTCTAGAGCCCACCTTGAGAAATGTGGTGTCGCTTGCAGCCCGCAAGGACTAACCTTGTGATAGCTTGGCGAAGATACTGCCATCAATGCGGCAGTATTCTAGGGCCGTGGAGGATTCATGCCTGGGTAGTTAGTTGATTTTCATGTCGAATAAAAAGAGATCTCTATTCTTAAAATGAATAACTCGAACTTATGGTGCCGGTAAGGGTTAGGGTTAGGGCAATACACGGATAAGTTCCGACTGTGGGCCCCTCCTTGTAGCCAATTATATTAGTTAGTCCGCGGAGAGATCCGAGCATCGGACCAACTCCGAAACGTGTCCATCATTAAAAGACCAGGAATCCGAAAATCGCTCGTCGAGATGCTGTCTTTTAAGGCACTGAATCATGCTGGCATCCGTGAGGTTCAGTGCTGCGCGACATAGGAGTTTACGGTTGTTTAGTATTTATCAGAAATACCGCAGAAATATGTCAACCCAGTTGCGGATGTCAGACATCACGGTAGCAGTTCTATTCCAGGATATTGAACCGCCGGTAATCAATGGTGTTCGCAAGCCCAAGAAGCCGAATGGTAGGTATGCTTGAATTCCAAGTTCATGGCAACCTGTGAACGAGCATGGCTCGTGGACTGACCACAACCATAGGATATAAGGATTCCGGAGCAGATATCGCCTACACATTGCAACAGAGCAATGTCAAGGTACTGACGCCCCAAACGAACCCTAACCCGCTGTCGGATTCAGACTGGTGCTTCTCTGATACGGAGGAAGGGATACTCTCTGCGGTCCGACGGGGTGCTACTCATCTCTGGGCTAATACTATTGTCTTCGAGGCGCATCCGCTACAAGCCTCATCGAAATTACAGCAGTATGCCTTGCAAACTCAGATTGTTGGTCAGCCACCCCGGCTTGTCGAAAAGTTTGATGATAAGGCGTACCTGAATGACAAATTACGAGCTCTTGGATCCTACACTTTGCCGCAGTCATGGCTAGTAAACCCCGAGAACATCAAAGTCATCGTTCAGTCCATCAAGGACTACCCAGTAGTGGCCAAGCCTGTTCGAGGTCGAGGAAGTCATGGTGTTAAAGTCTGTCACAATTTGAATGGTCTCGAGGATCACCTGGACGCCTTGTTTCAGGAATCTCCCACAGTTCTAGTCGAAGAGTATCTTGCAGGCGAGGAAGCGACTGTCACTGTGATGCCCCCTTCCCGAGAACGACGTGAATACTGGTGCCTACCACCAGTAACCCGATTTAATTATATGGATGGAATTGCTCCATATAATGGTGTGGTAGCTGTTACGGCTAATTCTCGGGTTGTAACACAGAGTGAATTAGATGGGGATTCGACTTACCGTGTCATAATGGACGAATGTCGAAACGTGGCGGAGCTGATTCAGGCAAGAGCTCCTATCCGTATAGATGTGAGACGCTTTTCACCGGGCTCAAAATTTGCCTTGTTTGATATCAATATGAAGCCGGTAAGTTTATAAAGAGTTTATCCACTGTCTCCGAATCACATTGGGCTGAAGAAATTCAAGAACATGACAGGGCCAGGCCGACCAGGTCGGGAAGATCAGGACAGCCTTACCGCTATTGCTGCTGCAGGTGTCGGATGGGATTACGCGACTTTGCTACAAAAGATACTGGGGAACTCGCAGACTTTAGACGCTTTCCGCAATTATGTCAGTCCATTGGAGAACTGTTAGGAAATTGTCCTCGACAACCTCGATAGTTGACAAATCTCATGGATGAAAGCAATCGGCTCTCATCTTATCTCTTTGTACAATAGATAAGACGCAATGCCGCTTCCAGACGAACCCAAATACAAATATAGTTACGACACATCAACTTAGCATCATCCTAATCACCGCGGTACAGTGTCAACATGCAAGCAGCAGTCATGCTCAAACAACCACTAAATAGCCATGCATGGCGGTGTAGGGCGAGATCTAAAATCTATTTCCTTTTTTATTGTAATCGGGTCTATGCATTTCGTCAAGTAATTCATACACCAATTTTTGTTGCTCTGACGCCAGCAGATTCTGCAATTTGGGCATCGCAGAGCCCATCCAGCTCGAAATGGCAACAATATCAGCACCACAATTGACAAATTCGAATCCCATTTTAGCTCTTTGAGCGGTATCTTCAGCTGATAGGCAAAAGTAACCTGCATACTTGCCTTCCCGTTTCGCAGCGTCTCTTACTTTAAGCACAGCTTCTTGAACATCGGGGATTTTCTTGTGGTCAAAGGCAAAGTACCCCATTGAACAGCATAGGTCGTTACAAAACTGTCTCGTGTTGGGTCGTGGCTCTATCATAGCTTGTATGGTGGATTTCACATCTAGCATGGCCTGATATTTGCGCATAAAGGATGGCTAAAACAGAACAAGAAAAGTATAATAGATATGGCTGGAATATAGATTGACAAGAGGATCTAAAACGTATCTCGGGGTCGAGGAACACTGTCGGGCGATGGTAAGTGAGGTAGCTGGGGCCAAACAAAGCATTGGGAGAAGAAAGGCAGTGTTGAACTAATTCTTGTAGAGCTGGCTGATCCTGGAGTCTGGGCAGGACAAGTTTTTTAATAATTCTAATGGATTGGTGTTATGTTCTGTGGCGGATGTCACTGCTAGATCTTGGATAGTCTTGACCAAGGCCATGTTGGCTGGCCCTCCAATATACCATAGTTCGGCCATACAAATACAAAGCCATATGCCTATCAGATTTCCAACTATTTAAGCAGTCAGCTCCAAAATAGAGAATTTAGGATCAAGCCAGGTGAATGGTGCGGATTTCATCCTTATCCTTGGAGGTATACTACTTCCTCTCATCAATATCACTATCACTATTACTTCCAGTTCCATCCTCGTCGTTGTTGTGAACTAGTGCACCAGCCTCATCTTAGCCAACATCTACAAGGAACGAACAGCTCGCATCAAGATCTGTACTATTGAAAGTCGAAATTGTGCGCTGGCAGTCCATTAGATGCGTCCCCCAAGCGACGTTCCATAGCGGTGCAGAGAAGGGTTTAGGCATAGAAAAGTACAGTGCAGACTATTTGATTCTGAATATTTGGACCCTCATGCCCCGTGATGGGCAGCAGAGTCAAACAAAATGGCCCGTAATGCTCTAGCTGTAGTACCCAGATGATGGTTTCAGATGGGCGATCCTTGTCAAGAGCCAGGAATGGATCCAACGGAGATGATATCGACGGGAAGGTTGAATGCTATTGTTGTTGGGCTCGGGTTACCGACTGAACATTTTCGGTTTTCTCGCGGGAAAAGCTTTATTGCAAGAGAGCAATGGAGAGGTTGCTGGTAAAATAGGCCTCTGGGACCAACGACCGGCCATGGGATGAGTCAAAGAACATATCGGAGCATTTGGAGGTGATCCCGAAAACATCACATTAGGTAGCTGGACGTGCCGGGGCCTATGCAGTCCATGCCCAACACTACACGATTTTCGCACCGAAAATACTCAAAGTCTATACCACCGAATTTTCATGTGCTCTAATGCAATTCCTGTACATCGCGGGGCCGTTGCTGAAACGAAATCTCAATTTGACGAAGTATGCAACTATTTCAAACTGCCGTCTACATTAATTAGCAGGTCCGGAAAAGCCTGCGCAATTGCCCAAAATCGGTTCGGATGATCTTGTTGCGGCGATCAAAAAATTACGACACCATACTTTTCGTCCGGTTACCGACGGGATATTCATACATGCAGGAATGATAGATTATCTTAAGAGTTCGGAATTTGCCGAACAATTCAAACGATGCGATTTCAAGTTATTGATAGGTGAAGTTCTCAATGAGGAAACCATGTATTCCACTTACAACGCCCCTGAGCCCCACAAGGAATCCCTCCAGCAACTACAGAAAGGATTCTGCAATACTACAGCTTACCCGAATCTACTGACCCGGATGAATGGAGGACGACTTAGGGTAACATCGTTGCCGATGGTCAGGTTCGCGCTCCTTCACGATCCGTTGCCAACAGACTTTTCGAGGCTGGAGTGGCTATAAAAGATATATGGAGATGTCAAATCGCTGATCGCTTGTCATTTCTTGATGAAAAGGTCGCTCCATTGTCTTTCGGAGTTGCCCATGCAATGGACAAACCTCTGTGGAAGTAAGTAGGACAATCAGTGCCGATAATCCACCATACAGGCTATGATAGAGCCACGACCCAACACGAGACAGTTGTGCGATTATACATGGACCAACGCCTAAAGAAAGAGCAATGATGGAGGACTGGGTTGGCATCCTTGTAGCTTCGTCAACGGTGATCACACTTATCACTTCGGCACTACATCTATCCAGGAATTCAAAGTGTTGACTTCCGAGGGAGGTATAGAAATCCAGTGGCTGGCTATGAAACGCGCGAGACCAGAACTTAGAAGGCGATCAAGATTATCTATCATCACGTAATTTGATTAATATCACGAACACGCGTATCTCCCAAAGTTGCAATTATTGATTAATATGACAGCTATTATGCGTATATCCTAGATGGCGGACCAACTAGAGGTCTAGGAGAAATTGCAAGTCCACAACGCTGACATACTTTCATCAGATGTGTAATTGTGTCAGTTACGGTAATACCATGATCTGCAACCGCGCCGATACAGTATTATACAGCCCACAAACGATGGGGCTGGCTGGTCCCATCACATTTCAATTTGATCAACAGAAACCCCGAGTCTTCTTCGCGCTGCATAGAGGCTGCCATTTCGGGCTCTCGGTAAAAGATTGGACGGACAAAAAATGTATCGTGGAACCGACAAATCTAACCCCGCCATCCATCTTCCGGTTAAGCTCGGACTTGGGAGTCCGTGCTTTTGATCTGACAAGTAGATTGGGGCATTTCTCGTAGGCAATTGCTTGTGTAATACGTATTCTACGCAGTGTCTCGGTCAACGATATATGACCTTGCAGGAACAGCGAATAAGAGACAGTTGAATAGAAATTTGATTACGAGTCAAATTCCCCTGATTTGCTCCAGTGATCCCGCTCACCACTGCATCACAAGCTATCGTGACCTTGGCCCTGAATTTCGGGATTCCTGTCTCGTTGATATATCTCACTTCGACTTCACCAGAAAGCCAACGTTGAGATTCCCTGTGAAAGGACATCAACATACACAGGATGGCACCGTTAATAATTCGTCCACTGGCCCGAACGCTGTTAAATCGATCATATAGCACCGTTCAAGGTGCATCGACATCAATCGCTATAGGTGCGCCAGCATCACTATGGGCGTCATCAACAATCCCCACTGTCGTTAAGAATGCCACCGCCGCCCAGGTGCCCCGAACTACTTGGACAAGAGATGAGGTCCAGCAAGTTTATGAGACTCCACTAAGTCAATTGACGCACGCCGCGGTATGCAATGATCATCCACTTCCTGAATACTTGGTCATGAAGCGTTTGTGCGCTCACATAGATCGTGAACTAATCAAAGTCGATTATAGGCGATAGTCCACCGTCGCTTTCACGACCCCGCCGCGATCCAGATGTGCACACTTATGAACATAAAGACGGGTGGATGTAGTGAAGACTGCTCTTACTGTGCCCAATCTTCTCGATACAACACTGGTCTCAAGGCTACCCGATTATCACCCGTGGAAGAGGTGCTACGAGCGGCTCGAGTCGCTAAGGAAAATGGCAGCACCCGTTTCTGCATGGGTGCCGCATGGCGAGACATGAGAGGCCGGAAAACTAGTTTAAAGAACATAAAGGAAATGGTGACAGGTGTGCGATCAATGGGAATGGAGGTTTGCGTGACTCTGGGGATGATCGACACTGAGCAAGCCAAGGAGTTGAAAGATGCCGGGTTGACAGCATATAACCATAACCTTGATACCTCCCGAGAGTATTATCCGTCTATCATCACATCACGCAGCTACGATGAACGCCTTCAGACACTTAGCAACGTCCGTGATGCAGGTATCAATGTGTGCTCGGGTGGAATTTTAGGACTAGGCGAAGCAGACTCAGACCGTATCGGACTATTGCATACTGTCGCTACCTTGCCATCCCACCCTGAATCATTCCCCGTCAATGCTCTCGTGCCCATCAAGGGAACACCTCTTGGGGACCGTAAGATGATCTCATTCGACAAGTTACTTCGGACCATCGCTACCGCCCGCATCGTCCTCCCTGCCACTATTGTTCGTCTCGCAGCAGGTCGTGTAAACCTGTCGGAAGAGCAGCAAGTGACATGCTTCATGGCTGGTGCCAACGCAGTTTTCACGGGCGAAAAGATGCTTACGACCGACTGCAATGGCTGGGACCAAGATCACGAAATGTTCCGGAAATGGGGTTTCTACCCAATGAAGAGCTTCGAGAATGAGGAAGGTAAGGGCGAGAAGTCGGCTGTAGTTACAGAAAGCGATAGCGGAATGGTGGCAGCTATGATATAAGACTGCTCCAAGACACAGAACCACAGAACGACGAGGGATAGTTGAAGGGCGAATTCACTATAGTTATGCCATGAATGACAAGATCAACTGATTGAAATCTTCTATTCGTGGACATATTCGAGTATCCCATTCTTCTGTAGGTCTCATGATTAAACCCACGTCACAGACAATGACTTATTACGAAAGGGGATCTAATATCTTAGGAATTTGAGACGACGTTTGGATCAAGATCCCACTTATTTGTCATTTTTTCATCATAGCTTCGCTACAAGGTGATACTGATGGGCAGCCCACTTTTCAATTGTATCCAGCAGCTTATCCATTTCCCGTCGTGTGTTCCCTGCATGCAAACAAACACGGACTCGCTCTTTTCCAAGAGGTACCGTTGGAGCCATAATCGGACGAACAATAAGTCCATGTTCTTGACAATACCGGGCGAGTTCTCGCGGAAGCTTGGCCCGGAACGAAAAAATCGGTGATCGGTGGTTGGATTCTATATGGAGAACTGATGACTCGATTCTATGGCCCATTTCGTCGCAGCGCGATTGGAAGTATGAGACGTTGTTCTGCAGATTTGATTGAAACTATACAACTTATTAGAAACTGATCGGTTATCACGCTGCTCGATACAGAACCATACCAATTGTGTTTGCCCCTCTGCCAACAGTTCATAGGCGGAGCGAATCGCAATCAGGGAAGGTTTGCTCATTGCCGTAGTATAGATCAAGGTGCGAGCGTAGTTAATCAGGTACTCTTTGGTTAATGGATCGCACAGAACAATAGCTGAGAGTAATATTACTTGTCAGCTATTTCGATAGAGACTTGATCATGGGGTTCACCAGACGTACCACCTTGACTCGCCAGTGACTTTCCGAAAGTATGTGTCCGGATGAAAATCTGATCCTCAACACCTAGTTCCTGAACAACCCCAGCTCCATTGGGCCCAAAGACCCCTGTCGCGTGTGCTTCGTCCACAATTAGATAGGCATTCCTTTCTGGGAAATATTTTTGCACTAATGCAGTGATCTGCTCTAAAGGTGCTGTATCTCCGTCCATGCTGTACAACGTTTCGACAGCAATGAAAACGTTGTACTCATGTTGAAGAGATGTTGAGCCATCGTTGATGATCTCTTGTATCACCCTTTCCAGGTCCGAAACGGAGTTATGCGCAAACTGTATTTTCTTTTTTGCGCGAGACAGTCGCATCCCTTCGTGTACACTAGCATGAATCAACTCGTCATAAACAATGATGTCTCCTGGTTGCGGGAGGCATGAAAAAACGCCAACGTTCGCATCAAACCCGGAGTTGAACAATAGCCCACTGGACGCATTGTGGAATCTAGCAATAAATTTCTCCAATTCCTCAGCATATGCGGAATTGCCATCCAATAAGCGAGAACCTCCGCTTCCTAGCGAAGGTGAGGGGTTGCTCGAAGGACTGTAAGAAGCGTTCAAATTGTGTAGAAACCGTGTTCTTAAAAGGGACGAGCTGGAAAGCGATAGAAAATCGTTGGAGGAGAAATCGGCAGCATTAGTTGGCAGCACAGTGAGTCTTCGACGTGCTGACCTAGCTTCTCTTTTGTCCAACGCCTTTTGGAAGGAGTCGAGCAGAGAAACCATTTCCTCTCGACTCATTTGGGTCAGAAGCGTCCGCCATCATATCGTAGATTGGAACATGACAATGAAATTTTGGAGTAATAATCATATACTTAATTTGACTTTGAGCACTGAACACAAGAACCAGATCCTTGTCGTCTTGAAATGACCAAATTGGTCACGAATGTATGGTAAGATTGACGCTCGGCCAACCGGATTGGATTACTACGTACACACATAAATTTCCGGTAATAATATGGCGAAAACAAGTTTGACTAAGTTATTGCTGCACGGACTAGCTAGCTATGAGTGTAGAGCACAAAAAATACGATTCCATGCTGGCCCACTGTGGCTCAACATTTACGGCTCGTTTCACGAGCATTAAATGTTGGGATGTAGGCCCCTCAACAATAGATTCAACACAACATCCGAAATCGAACGGAAGATATCCCCAGTCCATCAATGATGAATTGCATACGAAGCTTCACTTATAATATGCACCGTCGGATATGAAATGTGTGATCCACTAATTTACCTCATTCAACTTCTAGCCGGATTTTTCATTCATAACCTCGGCTTTATTCAACATTTGCTTCGTATCGGTATTGTATTGTTGTATACGGGTACGGTTTTGGTATTTCGCTGTAATACAATGGCTCATTCTTACTCGTCTCATTGTATGGCCTAGACTGTCAAGAGCCAAGCGAGACCAGGTACCATGGATGTGCAAAAGGCGCTGGATCTCTCTTTAACCAAATTGTTGCACAACCATCGAGGTTGAGGATTTCCAGCGATGACAGCCGTTGGTGCGGCACTCTGGCGTAAACTGCGCGTCCATCAAGTCTATGGAGCGAATACAGATGTTGGCAAGACAATTGTATCGACGCTTCTGGTTAAAGCATTGTCAGAAAGGAGAAAAGTAGGGTTCTTGAAGCCTATATCAACCGGCCCATTAGACGAAGCAGATGATAGGTAATGGTTACTCTGATCGACGCGCCCGATTTTGTGACTAAATCCCACCTCCTAGGCATGTGAAGCAGTTCACTGCTGGCAGCAACAATGTGTTGACTAAATGCCTGTACCAGTTTGGGGAGCCAGTCAGCCCACATCTTGCTGCACAATCCAGACAAGTGAGTTAGGCTCCTATCCCGGTCCTAATCGCATATATGTTCATGGAGATCTGCAGCGACCCGAAGACAATGAGATATTGAGCTCTATATACGATGTATTATCATCCTGGTCTTCAAAAGGGGTGAAAAACGCCCTGGTCGAGACTGCAGGAGGTGTGCATTCTCCCGGACCAAATGCAACGAGCCAGGCAGATCTTTATCGCCCTTTGAGACTGCCTATAGTTCTTGTCGCTGACTCTCGTTTGGGTGGTATTTCATCTTCAATTTCCGCGTTTGAGTCACTGTTAATACGAGGATATGATGTTCAATCTGTTCTTTTGTTTCAGGACGACTACTATCAGAATCACAAATACCTCGATTTGTATTTTTCGAAGAAAGACATTCCTCTTCTAGCATTTCCGAAGCCACCGCCGCGTCCTATGGGGAATGTCATTCCTGATTCTCAAGCCGAAGATCAGGAGGCAATGGAGAACTATTATAGCTCAGTCCAGAAAAATTTTGATCTTGATTCGTTATTAAAAAGAATGGAGGAAAGATGCGAGCGGCGCATTGAGGAGTTAGACCAGATGGCCGCACGTGCACATGAAGCTATATGGTACCCTTTCACACAACATCAAGGAATGGACCCAAAAGATATAACCGTTATCGAGTCCGCCTATGGCGATCATTTCCAGACACTCAAGACATCACCAGACGCCGACAAGAAAAATGAGAGTCATCTGTTGCAGTCAACGTTCGATGGCTCTGCCTCGTGGTGGACGCAAGGTTTAGGCCACGGAAATCCAGAGTTGGCTCTAACAGCAGCACATGCAGCTGGAAAGTATGGACATGTCATGTTTGCTGGGACTGTTCACAAACCGGCCCTGAGTCTTGCTGAGCTGCTTCTGCAGAGCCTGGGAAATCAAAGGTTGCGAAAGGTCTTTTATACTGACAATGGCAGTACGGGAATGGAAGCTGCTATTAAGATGGCTCTTAGAGCATCTTGTTTGCGATACGATTGGGACTCATCAACGGAAGATATCAAAGTCCTTGGGTTGAAAGGAAGTTATCATGGGGATACTATTGGCGTAATGGACTGTTCCGAGCCTTCGACATATAACAAAAAGGTCGAATGGTACAAAGGAAGAGGACATTGGTTCGATTTTCCAACAATTGGAATGAAGGGTGCCCAATGGCATGTGACAGTCCCAGATATGCTCATACAGGAACTTGGTGAGGGAGAGCATTTCGAGTCATTGAACGAAGTATTCGATCTCGATAAGAGGCTTCGGTCGTTGACTGGACAAAGATATACGAGATTCATCAAGGAAACTCTTGATAAATTGATCAATAAGCATGGTTTCAAATTCGGGGCATTGATTATGGAACCAGTCATTCTGGGAGCAGGTGGTATGCTCTTTGCGTAAGTGATTGAATAATCTTCCGTGGTTATGTTACAGCTATCAGACCTAGCTGACCAAGTCTAGCGACCCTCTCTTTCAACGTTGCTTGGCAGATGTTGTGCGATCAAACCCCGATTTGTTTGGATATACTTTAGGTTCTATGGAAACACCAACCAACTGGTCAGGGTTACCAATCATCTTCGACGAAGTATTCACTGGCCTATATCGCCTTGGCCGACGGACATCTGCATCATTTTTAGGCGTCGATGCCGATATATCCGTCCACGCTAAACTCCTCACTGGTGGTTTAGTTCCTCTAGCAGTGACGCTTGCCAGCAAAGAGATTTTTGACGCCTTTTTGAGCTGCGACAAGAGTGATGCTCTCCTTCATGGACACAGTTATACGGCACATCCCATAGGCTGTCACGTTGCAGAGACATCGGTGAGGATGATGATAGATATGGAGAACCGAGGTGATTGGGGCAGCTTTCAGAAGCTCTGGCAGATGACCCCAACATCACACGAAACTACCGGTCATCACATATGGAGTCATTGGTCTTTGCAATTGATTAAAGATCTAAGTTGCGCGAAAAATATAGAAAGTGTCTTTGCGATCGGCAGTGTGTTTAGTATCTCATTGTACGATGAAACTGGACAGAGTGGTGAGTCTAGAGCAGAGGATCGGAGTGCAAACCGGTCACAATCACTGACTTTTATCTTAGGGTACACATCAACTGCTGCTAAAGGATTGCAACAGAAACTCGCTCGTGGTGAAAGTGGTCTCTCGCAATTCAATGTGCACTCAAGGGTTCTCGGCAACGTGCTCTATCTCATGGCAAGCATGAAATCTACGCCCCATGATTTGAGTAGGATCGAGACTCTATTGAGGAATGCCTTACTAGGTTAAAATCTTGGACCCCTTTCGAAAATCTCCTTACTCGAGCGGTTCAGATTATTACTTTAATCAGTTGGGGTGTTATATATCAGAACGTTAGCCTTATTATTCAACCTCGTCCATGAAATAATGGTATTTGCGACTCCTTCCAACTGTGCAACATGTGTTTAGATGTTTTGACGCCATGGAGAATGTCAGTTACTCGCTATCATTGGCGGATCGAAAACTATAATTATTCACACGATTTCTTTCCGACTATATTCAACATGAAAGACATGGCAGAGGCTTTGCGAATTTGCTCGTAAGGGAGCAAAGTTTGTACTGACTTCTGGGTCCACTTGCGGATGCAAATTGGAAGCTGGAGAGTGATGAAGCCAAAATCATAGACAAGAACCACTAAAGACGTGTTTTTTTTTTCTGATAATAAATGATGGATTTCATAATTTATCCTCTTCTATCATAGGGTTGAGTTCGCCGAAGAAGGAGGGTTATTACCGACTCTAGTTAGATGTAATAAAACAGGGGATCTGAAAAGCCAGCGCAACAGACATGGTCAATCAATTGATATCAACCTTACGATTGCATACGCGCACTTCCTAGGTAAAATAAAGATGTTTATTTGAGAAGGGTCGGATTCCTATTATTCAGCTTCCTTTTAGGTATATAAGTGGTATTAAATTAGCCATGTTTACTGCTACATTCAATAATTATCCTATAAGGTTAGGCTAGGACCAACCCTGTGAATTTTGAAGCCCATTGAACAACCTCAGAATTAAAATCAAGGGATCCACAGAAAATTCAATCCTTCAAGTGGTCCTGGGTATCTATTCACGTTCTGGAGACTTTTCAATCTGGTGAATAGTGCCACATGTGCTACCAACCTTTCAACATGCGATCTTAAGAGATATCCTGGCCAGAGACAATCACCCCATCAGTAGCAGCAATATATTGATCTCTGTAAGGCCCAGGTGACATCACTGTAATCTTACATGCGCCATGACATAACCACCCTGGTAATACATACTTAACTCTTACTGAAGTAGTACTCTGATAAGATCACAGTATCATAATAGTAAGAGACTTATTACAGTGAGTTAGCCAAGGCCAAGTTACGCCGGGTTACGGCGGCGGGTTACGGCCCCGACCCCCCAATAACCCGGTTATCTGACCCCAAAGTCGATTTTGACCCCCATGGTTATCTGGCCCCAAATGATTGGCTAGTTACTGTACGAGTTACAAAAAAGTCCACTTTTTCTTCTCGGAGCGATTACCAGACGTTACTACACTATAACTATAAGGGAGGGCAGTCAGGAAGGCAGACTATAATCTAAATCAGTAATTACTTTATTCTTAGATTACTTAGATATGCTCTGACCTTCTGCAGGAATGCATAACTAGCTTGTATAAGCATAAACAGCCCCTATATTAGCTTTCTTAAGACTGCCTATTTAGAGAGTATAGATATAGATATAGAATCTTAAGCCCTAACTACTAATAGGCTTGTATAGGCTTAGAATTAAAAACACCTCTATGTTATGAGCTGACCTCATGAGGCATATTCGGGCGAAGCCCTCACAACAGCCACTCTCTTGACATGAAGCTATCCCCAGACCCCGACGGCCTGCCCGGATATGAAGCCGTCCCGGCCCCGGTTACCCTGCGTTACGGCGCCTACTCGGAACCACATGACACCTATCTATCCAGAGCTTCCGGAAGGAAGCCTACCGGAAGGAAGCCTACCGGAAGCCCCTATTCCCCTTTTCCTTATAAGATTGTATGCGCGTGGAGAACCTGTTGTTTCCTTCTTTCTTTCCTCATGTTACGTTTTCTATTCAGATATGCCCTTATAGTGAGCATTAGGCGGGACTAGCCCGTAACAATCTTCCTTTATAAGTAATATTGATATTTAGGAAACCCCTAATTATATTAATACTTAGAGTATATATATATATAGTAAAATTTCTAGTATAATAAAGACATCACTAAATATTAAAGGTAGGAATTATAGGATGGGCCTTAAGAAGGGTATGTAATAGTAGGTTGTCTGTATAATAAGAAATGATGACTACCATCCTTCACCACTTAATAACTAGACCTACCTGATGCCTGATTCTGGCAGATTATTATATAAAATATTTTAAAGCTTTATAATACAATACTATATTAGGATAAATTATAATAAATTCTTAGAGTAGTATTAAATATAAGATAAGGAATTATATAAGCATAGAAATTAGTCCTAAAAATATATAGGATTAATAGAGTAAAATAAGAAATAACTTATAATACTATTTTTCTCTAAGCTATGATACCTACTAGTTAAAGCAAGCCTAGCTCCTACAGATTTTGTTAGCCATAACCCTAAGCCATATCATAGCTTAATGCAACCTACTAATAGGCAAGCCATGATCACATAAACAAAGACTAGCCTTTGGGCTTTGGCCTAAAGAAGTGCTGCGATTACTTTTGATAGGGGCTATCATGCATAAAGTTAGGACAATGATCTTGAATCTGAAGACTTGGCTGAGAAGTATATTATTCTAGCCCATCCGTACTGTATAAGGCATCTAAGCCTATAGAAGTGGCCACTAGCTGGCAACTATGCTACACCACCTTATATACAGTATTACTCTAGAATATAGGCATACAAATCTTCATCCGATTCCATTATAGAAAGTCTTTTATCATTCTTTCCAGTTCAGTAGTGACTATATCTAAAGAACAACGTTCATAAGGAATGAGCAAAAATGATCATATTTATGATAACTCGCCTCACTTTTCCTCTATACATGCTATATCCACAGAATACATCAATGCCTTCGACTCTCTCGCGACTAAAAGACATACAATGTTGCACTCCCTGCGATATCTGTAGCACTCCTAGCAATTTGAATAGTAAATGTACCTAGCTTAATAGTGTATTACATCTTTTCATTCTATAAACCCAAATCTTGGACTGGCAGCTGAATCTGAACAGGCACTATTACCCCAGCCTTAATAAATACCTTCTTAAACCCTTTCAGTTTCCTATTTAAAATATCAATACTAGCAATGTTATCAATAACATAGAGCTAGACCACTTCTGTACCATCTACTAGGCTTATATTTATGACTTGCACCTCTACTGTCACAGTATCAGATACAGTGGCATTTAGCTTGTTCAAGGACATAACCAAATATGAAAATATTAAGTATAACTTTCTATAGCTAAAAGGATACCATGGTAACAGTGTCCCAATCACATACTAATGGCCAAAATGTATAGATCCGTCAGGATTAATATATCCTGCGTCCGGCGAAGAAGTCCGACCAGAATTGAGATAATCATAATATATAGGAAGGGAGCCAACATCATATGGAAAGCTGACCAGGAGTCGTCCAGACGGATTATAATCATTAAAAAGGATGTCTACAAGTGCATTTCCTCCTTGTTCAGATTAGTAGAATTGTTAAATAAAAGCAGCAGCGCTATTGGCAATCTAAGACTCGGAGACTGGCTTGCCTAAGGAGAAGACCACAATAGTAGGAACACCTGTCCTAGTAATAGCGTGTATAAGATCAGCCTGTGCCCCAACAAGGTTTAAGCTATTAACGTCCACATGTTCACCCGTTCTAGCATATAGTCAGCTAACATACACCCAAAGCAACAACTGAGCGAGACCTACGTCGCATTGAGTCCCTGCCAGAGTTCATTTTAATCCCTAGACTATGTACCAATAATGACAACTATAACATCCGATTTTTTAGCTACGTCGATGGCTTCTGTAAAACCAGACTAATCATTACTCCAGCGCTCGCATCCCATTGCATAATTAATAGTCACTGAATTACCAACAGCAGCTTTAATTCTATTCAAAGGGGTAACGCCGCGGCCCATACTCCCTTTAATGATGTAGTCGCTGTACTAGAATATTCAATACAGTTAATATATAAAGGTCTGCTGTGCAAATACTAGCAATAAAACCTAAGTACGTAAGTTGACTTACATTCATGAATCTATAAGCCATTAGCCTAATTACTGCAATACTTCTACTTTTCTTTAGAGGTAGGGTGTTGTTATTGTTCTCTAAGAGAATGATTGATTCTTAATCAAGACTGTGTGCTAGCTGAACTGCATCAGCAGTATAAATTAATAATAATTATGTTTGGTCTGCGACAGAAGCAGGATAGGGATTTTTAAAGAGGCCTATCTCAAACTTTGCCCTCAGGAACCAAGAGATAGCTGTATTAACTATTCTCATATCAAGGCGACCTTCCTTGACTAGCTGTGGGATTTATTTATAGTTGCTAAAAAGAGTTAGAAAATATACCACTAACAAACCACTGCCTCAGAGGCAGTGAAGAAGATTATAAACTTGGAATGTACTAGGAACTACTACCCATCTTGACATCAGTACTAGTAGGAAGAGCAGCCAGAGTAACTATATCAGAATCAATAAGGTTTACTTTGCATATTTTAAAGGTATTATATAATCAATCTATTACTCTAGCATTGCTGATTATATAATACTAGTACTCCTATTCTCCTTAGAGGATATTATTAAGCATAAGGCTATTTGCAACAGCTAGGACACTGTTATATCTAGATCTCCTTGTCAGCTTATCCTGGTTAATAAGAGTAGAGTAAATATTATAAATAATAGGCTCCTATAATCCCCCATACACCTGCATTAATAATTGCCCTTTTATAGGATAGCAGCCAACTATATCTAGCATTAGTACTATTATTTACGAAGCGAATAGTTTATTACATACGTAGTACGAAACTCCCTCTCGCCACCATGGACAGAGCCTATATTCAGTCCTTGCTCTGGCGCTGAAAAACCAAGGAAATGCTTCATAGTTGTAGATACATTCTTACTCTACAAGTCTATAACAACCGAGTAGATGGTTTCGCTGGTTAGATAGGGGTCTTTAGAAAAGCATTCCTCTACCTAAGAGATTTATAGATATCTTAAGTAAATATAAGAAAATTAAGTAACTTAAACTGATGTACCCTTCTATAACGCAGCTCCCTGGCTAGATCACCAAGTAGCGCGAAGAGTTAGTTGACACTGATAACAGCAGCTTCGTGAGTGATAGCTTTAGCCATATCTTGCACCAGCTAGATATATTATGTATGCTGAATTAGCAACGAACGGCTAGGTTAAGTGGCGAGTGGATTGTACTGTTGGATTCCAGGAAGATGCGAAAGCAATTGGAGAATTAAAGATAGTTGTATTTATTAACATAAACCTATGGATTCCTATTATGTGATTTTAGCAAGTACAGTTTGAGAAGCTATTTAGAATCCTAAAAAGAAATGAATATACCCTCTGATTGAACAAGAGCGGGGATTCCCAGTCTTATTTTATTGATGAGATAATCTTGGGCCTTTTTAATATTCTTAGCAAGCCATGATGCTGGAACAGGATATCTCACTGGAGAATATAATTTTGTAAACCGTCAGCTTATTCTAGTTCACTTTTCTTTTTATTCTTCCCAGTACTAAACAAATATAAATGACTAGCCTTACTATAAAAGCTACCTGCTTTAGTCTTTATATTATTAATAAGGCCTAATTAATTGAAGGCTCTAGTATTAGGATCTATCTAATTGCCAATATCACCTACATGCATGTTAGTTTCACTATAATAGTACAGGATAATTTTCTACACACCTTGTAATAATTGAGCTGCCTTTTCCTTAATCGTTATTTGTGATACGAGATCTTTAACCCTCTCGTCCACAGATACACGCGGATCTTTGTATTTTGGCTTACTAGAATTATTGTCTGCTATTGCTGCCGTGGTAAAGGCCAGGCCGATTGCCACAAGAGACGTGAATTTAACCATTTCAATGTTTGAGTTATACAACCAGATAGGGTGAAGGGAGAGAGATATTGCACGAGGATGGATAAGACAATCAACGTACTATGCCAGGGGATAGCTCGCAATATATGAAAAAGCGAGATGATATAGAGCTATCCCTTTCTCCACAGTATAGATCCATTTGATGACATGTGGATCAAAAGATTCTTCTGATTTATCCTATCGTTAGTTTGCGTTGAGCTATGGCATAGCTCAGGGTTACGGCTAACAAAATCTGCGGGAGCTAGGCTTATTTTGACTAGCGCGTATCATAGCTCAGAG
>LHCL01000065.1:0-167251 GCA_001305275.1 Talaromyces verruculosus
CGCGTGGAGAACCTGTTGTTTCCTTCTTTCTTTCCTCATGTTACGTTTTCTATTCAGATATGCCCTTATAGTGAGCATTAGGCGGGACTAGCCCGTAACAAAAATGTTGTTATAGTTGTTGTATTCAATTATATTGTTGTATTGCTTATGTGTAATAATAATCTATAGTAGGGAGAGTTGGCTATATTTATAATTTTCTTTTTATCTTGATTTCTAATCAATATTTTGATTTTAAATCAATATTCTTGATTTCTAATCTTTTGCATGATTTTTTATGAATCTAAAACATATACTAGTTTTATATTGCATGATTTATAAATCTAGAACATGTATCTGTTTTATATTGGTTTCATTATTGTTTTATGTTTATATGGCTTTTGTATGGTTATTGTTAACTTTGAATGAACTCTGTTATAAAGCCTTAGGCCTGGGGAGTTTAATAGGGCTTTTATTCTTTTGCTTAATATATAAGCTTATACTATAAACAGGACACTCTTAGCTAGTAACCTATAGGAAATTCCTCTAGTTTTGCAAGAATAATATATATGAGTATGGCGTAAAGGAAACTATCACCTATGTTCTAATTAATTGCCTAAAACTAGCTACTAAATAACAGAAACTATGGAAAGAGGTGGATGAAGCTTTTAGGGATATATTGCTTATGCTAGGAGTGAAATATTATAATAGTAAAAGCAATACTCTGTAAGGCAGTATTTTAGGTGCTATACTAGACTTTGTAGAAGTTTTTTAAAGGTTTTGTAACTATGGGCTAACAGACCTACTAGAAAGGAACCTAAGGTAAAGGCTGATTATAGGCCCCTAGACAAGGTATAAAGTTCACCTGTAAGAAATGTGCTGATGACTGTAATTAGAGCTACAAGGATATAGATAGTGGTAGTAGCCTGCATATCGCTAGTGTAGCAAGGGGTCAGGGTAAATGAAATCATCTATCCATCCATCTATCCAAGTGTACTATGTCCCTAGTGATGGGTAGATACCTCTATGTGGTGCTGGGGACAAGTATTTAAGTGGGTTTTGGATGGATACCGCTTGAAGAAACCAAGATCTGCCTGAAGGAGATGGAAAAATGGTGGTTCAACAATGGTTTGACAACAACAATCTTAATGTGTTGTGAAAATTCTGACGCGCTGCCTATCACGATAATAATGAATAGCTAAGATGCCAGTTTCCTATCTTGCCTCGCTACAATTAATGATATGGAAGGATGAGGCCTGCCTCTGCCGTGACTAGATTTTGTTGGTTGATCTGTCACAGGCACACGTACTGATAGGCCTCCCTAACACGTTCCTGCCTCAAGCTAAATATGTTAATAATAACAAAGAATAGCCAAGGCCATATTCAACCTTAACTTGCTATTACCTTAATAGTCACCAATATCCTAAAGCTAGAATAGAGATAACTAGGCCCTATTGTGGTAATCTATCTTGTTATCCTCTAGGGCACCTCTATCTTACTCTAATACTATCTCTTTTATCTTCTATGCTAGTCTAGGTACTATAGTATAATAGAATATATACAATAGTTATAAAAGAGGGTTTTCTATGGTTTCTTCTGGTAGGATGGTGTGTCCCTCTCTACGTGGTTTTCGAATGGATCAGCTATAGTTCTAAGCTGAGTCGCTATCTCTATAACAATGGTTCACTTCTAATATAGTTCTGCCACAATCTCTTGCTCATGACTTCAACATTGGTGCAATATTCATCGATTCCTGAATGATGTATCCTCAACTGCTTCGTCAAAATGGGTCTTGGTTGGGTATGGTATAATAGAAAGGGTTTGTTAATATATCTTTTCTGTGTCTTATACACGGTTTGCCGTGTTTTTATTCCTCTTCGGAGAGCTCTACAACGGCGGGCCATGGGGTCCGCAAAATGTCACAACTGAAGGCAACGGCCGAACACAGGCCTCTAGGTGAGGCATAAAGTTCGCCTGTAAGAAATGGGTTTATGTACAATAGAGACATAAGGGATAGTTATAGTGGCTGTATCCTGCATATCGCTTAATTGCGAGGGGTCGGGGTAAATGAAACAAACAAACAAACAAGTGTACCGCGTCCATCCTCGTGCCTTGTCATCGTGTGGCTCAGCAGCACTCAAAGCCCGCACAGATGAGGCGTGGATAAACAGAACCAGTGAAGTCATTGACTGGACAGATTTTGATGAGCAGACTATCGAATGCTTCTTATGCTGGCTGTATATAGATAATTATAATGTGCTAGGAGCAGCTGACACTATGAATGGTGAACATAGGTATGAAAATAACAAGCAAGGTAGCTCATGCAGTTGCGATGAACATAATTGACTGCCTAGGCTTATAGGGACTTTAAATACTGATAACGACCCTATGGCTTCTACCAAAACAGAGTTATCTATGCCAGACACCGCGATGAACAGTATATCATACAAAGAACGTCCACTGACCCCCTTGAGTCGGTATATTCCAGTCGGCTTACCTGCTAAGACTGTGCAAACCGCTGCAGCCACCTTTGCCAAGACAGAGTTTCACGATTGTGATAAGTTCCTTGGTGATACCGTTCTCATGTATGCTAAGATATACCACTTTGCGCATAGATTCTTAATACTGCGACTTAAAGTACTGGCTTTATAACGCCTGATATAAGTTCTTCTTACGAACAATACTTCGAGAGATCCTTTTTTTTCGCGCCTAGCAGATGCAATCTATTTGGTCTACGAATCAACTCTGAAGGTAACACAATTCGATGACCCAGCCTGAAAATTGCTTTCCCAGTACATTACTCTAAATTTTACCTCAATCCCCACTGACAATCTTGAAACGCTTGTCTCCAGGGGAGGGGAATTCATGGTTGATGTCGCACAAAAACTGGCTCATCATATAGCAACAAGGGGTAGATCCACCGAGTCGTTGGAAGAGTACATTAAGACAAAAGTCGACGCACTAGAGCTAGAAGGTGAAAAGCAAAGAAGCTTGTTGGAAAAGTCTGAGAAGGAAATACGAGAGTGGGAGAGCTGGAATCGGGGAATCTCTGGAAAGTATACCGTAGTATAGCAAGGAGACGAGCGACGCCATTCGAAATCGGTAACTCGCTAAATAGATGAAATTACTTGTCTCCCCAGTGAATGACATGCTCAAGAATTGATCGGCAGAAAGATCAACAAGGCGCCGTCGATCCATTTTTGCGCCGGTCTCTGTGCTGAATATGCGCATGAATGTTTCAGTTTCACATTTTTATTAAGCAATGTTGTATCCTTATAGTAATGACACTTGTAGAATGATAACTTCAGTTGACGATGTGGCTAATCGACACCCTAACCCCCGCAGACCAATCGGCTTCCTAAGAGCAATCAGGCGTGTTACCAGCTTGAGGCCAGGGACTCTAAGGTGAAAACCCCACGCCTCCTCGCCTTGATACATTAGCAGTTGGTCGGAACTGATTTTGTGAGGCCTGCGTTTGCAATGGTGAGCATGCTTAAAGCTCTTGAGCATTCCTGAGCAGGCCTGACCTTGTTGAATGCGCTTCAATTCTGATACTACTACATAGTATTCTCAACTTCACCATCGATTGGCGTGGCGTTTGAAACATGGCCAGCTTTCTTGGTCTTCCTAGTAAGCTTCGCAATATAATATACAAGGAATTGTTGATGCTCGAGGGTCCCATTGACCCCCTGTTTGGAGACCAGAAATTACTGCTCGACTCTGCCATTCTCTACACAAACAGGTCAATTTATCGCGAATCTAGCTGGATACTTTACGCCCAAAACTGCTTCGATTTCGCCGGATCGGATTTTGCGCTTATATCCCGCTTCCTTGACCAGATTGGTCGTACTAATGCAGGGTACATTCAAGATATCCGTATCAGCTTCCCTCGCATCCGTGATACTGAAGATGGTACATTCGAAGAGGATAGCGCTCTCTTGATGGCAAAAATTGAGACTGACTGCATCAATATGAGGACAATCATAATGGGTCCAGAGGCCACAGTCGATATGGGGGTATACCTTGATGCACTTTATAGCCCTGAAATCATAACCAGGACCTTGTCGTTAATAAACACCCGTCTTCTGCGGTTTCCTCGTCTTCAAAGAATCATTATTGAGGTTTACGACGATGGTCCTAGTTCTGATATAAGAACCGAAATGGACCGTCTGGGATGGGTGTTCCGCACTGTGGAGCTAATAGAAGACTTCGACTACGACAGGCATTTTAGTGATTTTGACGAAGACGATTACCTTGACGAAGACCTCAGTGGAGATGACTATTCCTATGATGTTGATGATGATAGTGATTTTTGGAGAAGAGCTGCTGATTAATCGCAAATCGATCAAGACTGGATTCTTCGGATGGCCATACTTGCTGTATCCATGAAGCTGGAGAGAGCATCAAGTTCATAACCTGTGCCCGCCAACAATTTTATCTTCTTCCTTGTGTGTTTTCTACTCTTCAAATGAGGAAAGTCCTGCAACTAGTGAGAGATTTATGCCATCGCCATTTGCCACATAATCCTCCAATTGATGCTACAGTCCCTCGCATGTTATATCAAAAGTTGAATCGATACGATAGTACTCGACTTCTACGCTAGCCCAATTCAGGTTAAGGCTCGAATAATGCTTCCACTTCAGTAAACCTAATAAACCACATTGGCTTGAGATTCTAATCGGGGTTGATCATGAGGCATGTCCGTTCAACCCTCGTTAGCCAATCTGGCCAGATGACTAGCGTTTCAGTTTTTGTAACTAACTTAGTTTCATATGAACAACTAGGTTAACAAATTGATCAGACCAAAAGAATATAACAAACTCAATCAAATCCAGATCATAGGTTTATTTTCCATTTTGAGGTGTTGCGTTACTTCACAGAATCATCACAACCCGTAAATTAGATGTATCACCATCTCGCCTTGGGTACCATTTCCGAGTTCCTGTTCCTTCGGTCCTTCTTTGTCCACCAGTCCCTAGAACATAATGCTATGCGATGGCGTCAAGGCTTGCATTACGAACAATTCAACTCTGCCGCCGATCTGGCTCTCAAAACCGGTATTAGTCAGTTGGGGATTTGGAAATACGGTTGTTGCTGCAGTAAGTAAGGAGTATAAATATCTCAATCTCACAAGTCGGCTATTCCTCCACTTCGGTTCAGATAGACATGTCGGGGCACGGCAAGCATTTTTATGCAAGGAGATGCCTCCTTTATTTGCTTCGGCAATTTCATTGTACAGGGATCGAAGCACATTCCAGTCTTCTCGAGCGCATAAATACTCGAGGATAAGGGCGAAATCTACCGCTACTGATAGCGCTGAGTGTGGTATAGTGACATTGTTCAGTCTCCTTGAGGTTACACAGTCTATTATATTGAGCCTTTCGGAAGTTCTGGATGGCTGAAAAGCATGTGCCTCTTCGATTCCCTTCCATTCGCAATCAAGGATATATAGTAGTACGTCGCGCACCTTACCACTATCAGTTTTGAACGACAACCACACTTCCCAACCATGGAAACTCCTTCAGAAAACGACTGGGTCGGACTCGAATGGGGAGGAGGCGGAGAGGCACATGCTCTTCAGTCATCCAGAACTTCCGAAAGGCTCAATATAATAGATTGTGTTCGCTTCAATGGAGTTGGGGACCATGTCGCATTGCCACAGTTAGTGGTCTCTGGAGACCAATCTGCTGGCAAGAGCTCCGTGCTAGAGGGTATAAGCGGATATCCTTTCCCTCGACAAGATGGTCTCTGCACGAGGTACGCAACTGAAATCATTCTGCGCCATGATCCTGGAGACCAGCGGGCTACAGCTATGATAATACCTCATTTTTCTCGTACAGAGGATGAGAAAGTCCGTCTGAATGCATTTCGCCGTGAGATCCGCGAATTCACGGAGCTACCAAACATCATTGAAGAGGTCACAAAATTAATGGGCCTCCGGGGGCCTGACACAAGTTTAGATGCACCAGCATTCTCCGCCGATGTTCTTCGGCTAGAAATAGTTGGGAACACAGGGCTGCATCTGACAATTGTTGACCTTCCCGGATTGATATCTGTGTCTGAAAACGAAGAAGATGTTCAGCTTGTGAGAGATCTGGTGGACTCTTATCTCGACAATTCTCGGACCATTATCCTTGCTGTGGTGCCTGCGAGTAGTGACGTGGACACTCAGGGTATCATTCAACGTGCTCGCCACTTTGATAAGACTGGGCATCGAACCGTTGGGATTATAACAAAGCCGGATCTTATCAACGTTGGTACAGAATCCCGTGTTGCGCGCTTGGCGAAAAATCTAGACAGCACGAAGTTGAATTTGGGATTTTTCATCGTCAAAAACCCTTCGCCTACTCAATTGGAAAAGGGGATCACACCATCGGAGCGGCGCAAGGCAGAGCTTGAATTTTTTTCGACTGGAGCCTGGAAAGGGCAAGGAATTGACCCGTCACGGATTGGAATAGACAACCTGCGAACGTTCTTACAAGATCTTTTGGATACTCATATTGAGCGCGAATTGCCAAAAGTACGTGAAGAAGTGCGACGCCTGCTGAATGATATTAATGATGAGCTTGCCGACCTCGGAACGGAACGATCATCGTCAAATCAAATTCGTGTGTATTTGACAAGAATCAGCATCGACTTCCACAATTTGGTGAGGGCTGGTGTGGAAGGGACATATGCTGGCCGTGATGCAGCCTTTTTCGACATTGACTGCGATGATATGTCTGTTCGTCTTCGCGCCGCGATTCACTTGGAAAACGAAAAATTCGCAGCCTATATGAGAGGGGATAGCGAGAAAAGAAAGGTGGTAGCAAAAGAGCACAAGGAAACTGCAATAGCTGAGGAAGGCCAGCTGCTCATGACAGATAAGCAAATGATGTCGTGGGTCCGCAAGGTTTGTAATATTATGTTGCTTTGCGAAGTTGATGCTAAAGCTGTCAGATCTACCACAAGACGCGGGGTCGAGAGTTGCCAGGCAATCACAATTACTCCTTGCTTAGCGAACTATTCCATGCTCAATCGGAGAGATGGGGGGATATCGGTCGTCGTCATTTGGAGGCCATCATATCTCTAGTGGATCAATTTATTCACTCTGCACTGGCCCATGTCGTCAAAGACGCCAAGGTCCGTCAAAGCTTAACAGAGGTAATTGAGGCCACGCTGGATATCAATGTCCAGGAAGCACATCAAGAGTTGGATAAACTGCTCCTAGATGAGTCACGCCACCCTATAACTTATAACCATTATTACACAGACAATATTCAGAAGGCTCGACTTGATCGCTCAAAAAGGGACCTGAAAGTTTCGATGGACGATGCAATTCGTGAGGACTGGAACGGTAAATTCCATGTCAGCAATTCACAATTTGATATCAGCAAACTGCTATCTGCTCTTCAGGATCGCGTTGTCGTTGATATGACGGAGCAGGCTTGTTTGGACGCGCGTGCGGATCTGGCCGCTTATTACAAAGTAAGCAGCCGTTGAACCATCAAGCAGCCTTCATCTGATGCTAACTGCGCCTAGGTTGCTATGAAGTCGTTTGTCGATAACATTTGCCGACAAGTTATTGAGCGGCATATAATTGCTAAACTTCCGAGTGTTTTTAGCCCAGTTACTGTTAGCACATACAATGATGACGAGTTGCTTCGTTTGGCCGCGGAATCATGTCAGTTACGCAACAGAAGGGTTGAGGCCGTCCAGCTTCAAGAGGCTTTAGTGCAGAGTCTCCGAGACCTTGGGAATTGATTTTATCGTACTTCCTGCTCCGTCCCTGGTTTTTTCCCCTGTTGGGGTTTTTTTTCCCGGGGACTTGACACATCATGTGGGAGCAGCTCGTTTTAGTGACCGGTGTTTTTGATCATTGCTTTTCTAATTCTAATATTATTTCATGTCTACGCTCCTGATACAGTAATTTTGTACTGATACTACCATTATATTAACTCACTTCCGGAGCAATATTCAGTATCTTCGTGCCATAACAAGATATATACTCATTGACGAGCATCAGATCTTACTGGTGTCCAAGATCTCCAAGCTGCAAAAGTACGCGAGGAAGCGTTGAATACAGTACTTACAAAGCTCCATACTGAGATGCGTTAGTACATTAATGAACACCCCAATAAAAATTCAGCCACATTATAATTCTATAACTGGATCTACATCAGTGGCTTAATCATAAAAGATAAAAGGCTGCAGTACTGTACTAAGAAGGTATTACTTATCTGCAACTAAGCAACAAGCTATTTCAATTCATGTAATAGGAACTGAATAAAATATAAAATTATTTACAATCACACTTCATACTTATCAATTACACTCTCTTCATCAATGACTAACTGGATAGCAACGATTAGGTTCAAGCCACGGTCTTATGCTTACTTTATCTTTCCCCCAAATATGCCTCTCGGTATGGGTACATCGCTATTTAACGAAGAATCTTGGCATGATCAGTTGCAGGCGCTGAGTATGTAGACCAAGTGCATAGCTTACAATTTGCAACAAGTATTCGCTAGCCTAATTCAGGTTAAGGCTGGGAGGTTATATTTACTCGTATAGTGCCTGGCAGCTGTACGCATGAACACTGGCGTGCGTGGCCACCGCAACTTCGAGGGTGATCGCTTCTCCGTTTTCCTGGATATGTAGTACTGACTCGACTGATTCATGAACCATTACATTTCACGATTGACTGATTCATCTGAGATATGACCGAGAGCTAAGGAAGAAAGAATGAAAGAGGGGGGAAATATTTCCCGCAGAAACGGAGAATCCGGGGCGGTTGCGCTGCGCTCCCGCTGATCTAAGCACGACGTCATCGGGCATGCCATAGGGCCAAGGCCTCCAACTACGTCCTCCGTATACCTTCGTTCTTATGGTCTACTACTTTAAATCCAGTAATTGCAATATATTACTCACGCAGCCACAGTACTACTTGCCACTTATCGCCCGGAGCGTCCCTATTAAGGGCATTCGTCACGACATCTGCGCATCGCGCAAACATGCGTTGATACAGCAGCCATGAATTCATTACAAAACGATCAGCAACATCAGCAGGAGAATTCAGGAGAGAAGGATCAGGATGACAGCACTCAGATAGCTGGTGGTCAGAGCAGTTTCAGACCGATTGTGCCGGGCCCTTCATTTCCTGATCAAGGGAGGACGCCGGCTGAACTGAGACGGACTTTGGGACCGGGATGGAAGAAGAGAGTGTCTACGGCGTGTCTGGCGTGTAAAAAGTCGAAACGAAAGGTGTGCCCGAGGCTTCGTTCTGGTTGTGGTGTATATGCTTACGATTGTACTTGCTTAGTGCTCTGGGACGCCTCCATGCGATAATTGCCGCGCTCTTCATAGAGAATGTATATTCGACGAGTCACTAGATCAGCGACGGCGTGTAGCTGCCAAACGAACGGCGGAGGAATTGGAATACCACCGCGATATGCTCAACGATTTGTTCAAAGTGATCCGGACGGCAGACGAGAAACAAGCGCAAAGGTTATTGGAAATGATACGAAGTGATGCGACCCCGGAAGAAATCCGCGTGTTTATAGATGAAGTCCTTGTGCAGCTACAAACATTGGAACCACCGAGTAAAGCGAAACGAGAAACGGCAGCACAGCTTAAAGAACTCCGAAGTCGAGCGAATATGCAAGGGTCAGCGCCTTCATTCAGACGCCAGGTTATGGATGTCAATTTCTTGTGTGTTATTCCACCTATCCAGGTACCGGCAAGTCCTTGGACGACTGCGACAGACGACGATGCTTTTGTATCACATCTGGTCTCGCTGTATTTCACGTGGGATTATCCATTCTATTCGTTTCTGGATTTGAACGTGTTGATCAACCAGATGAAGTCGCGAGATCTGAACTCTGAGTTTTGTTCGCCATTTTTGGTGAATGCTCTGTTAGCACATGCTTGTGTTGGTTGTTTCCATCCTTAATACGCCCTTTGAAATACTAACGTTCTATGGTAGAGCTATTCGGAGTATTCTGAAGCATACGGCGTTCCCGGCGATGTCACAAGTAAAGGAGCCAAATTCCTGAAAGAAGCCGAGAAATGTTTGAAGCAGCGAGGGGATGATGTGAGTCTTTCCACGTTACAAGGGACGATGATTCTATATGAAAGGTATGCGCTCAGCCAGCTTCCTCTAAAAGGATTTACGTCAGGCTGATGTGATGTGATGCTCTCTAGGTATTCGATGACTGGCCAGGATGACCTGGGATACTCTATGCTTTACAAAGCTATCGATATTGCGGAAAAATTGGGATATACAGGCGGCGAAGGACAGACTATCGATCTAAGTAATAAGTCCAAGGACTTTTATAACTCGTCGGTAAAAACAGTTTGGGGATTATTTCAACTTGACACGTCAGTTTTACATAATCGCCTTTCTCACAAAATTCTGTGTGTGCTAATTCTCTCGATGATCAGGGTCACTCATACGGGGTTTCTCAAACCCTGTCGCATCCAGAACGTCCGCCTTTCTAGGACGCCTGCACTTAGCATAGAGCGAGATGCAGATTACTGGACCCCTTACCCATCTCAAAAACCACCTCGAAAAGCCTTCTTTGTCACCTACTTTGATAAAGCGTGTACATTGAGCGAGATATCAAGAGACATTTCGACGACACTTTTTGCAGATTGAATCGACGATGATAAGGAGCGACTTTCGACTGCTGTGGACTCGTTGTATACGAGGATGAAAAATTGGCATGAAAGGCTACCGGAAGAGTTTCACATGTCGAAAAAGCCGGCTCCTCATATACTCCTCCTTCAGTAAGTCACAAACTCAATCTAGCAGATCAGATATAGAAGTAACACAAGACAGTATACGATATCACACTATGCTTATCAGCATGTACAACTGTCCCCGTGGACACAATGATCATCACCGACAAACAGATTTAGGAACACCAAGAAACGCGCCAAAATCTCAGATGCCCGAAGGGGGCGAAGACCCGGCATCCGTAGCGATTTCATCTGCACGCGCAATCGCCAAACTCATCCAAGTTCATCAGGAGGAATACGGCATAAGTAGATCACAAGTCTTTGCATTGTACGCGGTGAACCTCGCATTGTTCCTTCTGTTAGAGTTTGACGTGTTTGATATCTCCGACCCGGATTGTATTTCCTTGACATCTGCCTTCTCAATTATCACGACGAGATCGATACTTGGACGAGAGGTACGGTCTATCTTCCGTCGGTCTGTGACTAAGTCGAAAAAGAACGGCGGGTCGAAATGGAACCAGCTACCAGAAGGTCTTAAGGAGATACTAGAAGATGACTCAGATGATTCCTCCGATTCTGAAGGTGAACATGGTGATGAACATGAGCATGATGGCATGAGCGACGGACCAAACCACGAGGGTAATACATCAACCAATACAACGCCGATCACGCCGACAGAAGAGGAAGACAAACAAATGCAGAAACCAAAGAAAAGAAGAGATCCCCAGGAAGGTTCCAAGGGGCTATGTGAGATGTTGTGTCGGTATGAAACTATGACGCTGGGACGGGATGATCAAGTTACGGGGGAAAAGTAGATGTATGATTTCAGTGTGATATATTCTTATGTACTTCTAGCTAGCGTGTAATGACCTGTTGTCTTCCCCTCTTTCATGAGACCGTAACTGCGCTGTACCCGTACGATATCCCCGAAGGGCCTTAGGATCGAGGGTTGGGATCCATGATCGACACCCAGTTCGAAACGTCTTTTGAGGCAAATAGTAGAGGAATGCAATCTATTATATCTAGCAAATAGCAAAATTACATACGTGCTGAGAGCTTGTAGGTGAGATGACCTAGGGCTAGGGCTTAAGGGCGGGTCCCTTCGGCGCTAATTGGTCGATATCGGGCTAGTAGGGCTAGACATCTTTGCCTACGTATCGCACCGCTTGTTGGGCTACCAAAAATGCCGGGGATGGTGGTCTACAACCCCCACCCCCCAAAGGAAATTCCACTTGTCCATAACCTCGTGGCTGCTAAGCAGCTGAATCTGGGTATTTTTACTTGACACAAGTGGCATTCAACAAATTCGATATGAAAATCCATAATCCAGTCTCACATGATGAGATTGAAGCAGCTGATTTTTCGGAGTTGTACAACACTCTACTTCAAGATATGACCGGTCTTCAATGACCGGAATATCGTTTGAGAAGGCTCAGTGGTTATGCTATTACTTCGCGGATATATGGCACACACACTTTCAGACTGCTCCCATGAGTCAAGATGCTGTCATAAGGTATCGAAAAATGATACTATATTATGGCGCAAGTCGGGATGAATGGACATCACTCACAGCATTTCTGGGCAGAGATCCAGATATTCAAGCTTATCTTCGAGACATCAAAGCAGCTCCTGGCAAAGGCAAAGACTGTTTAAACGAATAGATGAGTTCTGCAAGTCCTGTATACTGGAGGGGGTCATTTATAAAGGTCTGTTGTTTCTGAACATGGCGCATCGCATTAACCCTAAAACCCCTAAAAATGACTAACATCGGACACTAAGCCTATAAAGGCCTAGTGTGCATGAATCATGATGCAGATGCAGATCACTTTCCCTTGTGGGTCCGGCTGGCATAGTATATTTTCAAGGTTGTTTAGGGTTGTCTCGGACTTTTCCGGAGTAGCTAGGGTTAACCCTCCTTGTTACTCCGGCCAAACAGTGTAGAATCTCATGTATGGCAGGGGATAAGTCTCAGTGTCTTATGATTCGAGGTTGAACAGGAACGGCAAAGTGCGTTGATAAATCATGATTTTGATGATCTACATTCTGTATGTACTTATGCAGTACTACTGTAGCACAGGATCGGCAACTATCAACGTCGTATTGAAAGAAAGATCTGCTTGAAGTCGTATGATCAACGTCATAATGGTATGGAATTGAACTTGAATGGTGAATCGAGAGTATTATTTCAACTACCTAATAAAGTATCAGTTGAATCTACTACTAATCTTTACGGATGTAGCCTGCTAAGTACCACCAGGCAATATGTAACGTACTGCCTGTATACATGATAAGAGGTACCAATGTAAACGATTATACTTGCATAAACAAGTCTTTTATTACACTGCGAAGTGCAGTGTTTACTTAGTTCCTTCCACAGGAGGAGGAGGACCATACTCATCAATATCCAAGGCGTTCAACTCCTCTTCCTTGGCGTTCAAGTGACGGAAAGTAAAGAAGAAGATGATACCAGCGGCGAATGAAGCGCATGCCAAACCGGTAAACATCCACATGATGGCAGGATCGTAGGCAACAGGGGTCAAGGCCTCACCAATGGCAGATCCGAAAGCGTTGGTCAACAGGTACATGGACTGGACGAAGGACTTCATGTTGGGAGGAGCCTTGGTGTAGGCGTACTCGAGACCAGAGACAGAAGCAAAGATCTCGGAGATACCGATGAGCATGTAGGCCGGAGTCTGGATGGCGATGTGGATGTGGTTTCCCTGGGCGACTCCGTCGATATCGGAAGCGGCACAGAGAGGAGCCTCGTAACAAGGACCGGCTTTATAAATGTAATGCTGAAGAATAGCAGCGTACACCATGGCCAAGGAGGCGACGACGAAACCGAGGGAGATACGGCTGATGGGCTTGAAGTCGATGTGCATCTTGCGGAGAAGAGGGTAGACAAAGGACTCGAGGATAGGAATGAACACGATGATGGAGATCGGATCAAAGTTCTGCATCAAGTCGTTGGGGATACCGTGTCCCTCCATCTGACCAGCCTGGGTAACAAAGTTGTTGGAGAATTGACCGTAGACAACCCAGTAGATGGGGTAGAAGCAGAAGACCTGGCAAGCAATCAACGCGCGCTTGACTTCGTCGACAAAGTGGTCGTCCCAGCGCAAGTTGCTGTTGCCACCATGCTCTGCTTGCCAGCTTGGCTTGGCAGCATCCATGTTGAAGTGCTTGATCATCATACCCATGGCCCTGAAGGCATCGGTGATGATGGAACCTTGTGGTGCGCGAACAATGTAGTACTTGCGGCCAATAATCAAGACGGCAGTACCGACAGCAAACATGCATGTGCAGAGAAGGTAGGCCGACCAGAAGCCAACGTCCCGCTCCATGTAAGGAGTGGCCAAACCTGACAGCGAACCAAGGTTGATACAACCGTAGAAGATCATGTAAATGCGTTGGACGGTGACAGCGGGGTCGATGATCACTCGCTCGCCATCCTTGTTGGTCTTGACGGCCATCTTCTTGCGAGTGTATTGGTCGGCAATCAAAGGAGCAACGTTACTCTTGATACCACCGGTACCGAGACCGATGACGATGACCGAGGCGACGAAGCCACCGAGACCAGCGCCATGCTCAAGGGAGACGGGAAGGGAAGTGAAGAGCAAGATGAAGAGACCAACGAGATAGACAGCACAGAACATGGCAATGGTCTTGTACTTGCCCAAGTATTGATCGGCGATGATGGCACCAAGGATGGGAGTCACTGAGGTATAATTAGACCTATGGTTGAGACCGGTGGACAAATATTCAACTAACCGTAGCACCAGAACTGGAAAAAGGTGGAAAGACCAGTAGCACCCTGGTGACCCATACCGAGGGCACCACGACCCTCGCTACCGTCGAGAGGACGCTGAATGTAGTTCTGGAAGATACCAGAGACACCGTAGTATGTGAATCGCTCACAGAGTTCGACCATAGCAACCAACCAGGCAGACAAGGGTAGATTCTCCGCAACGTGCCTCAAGCGAAGCTTCTCTTCCTCAGTGGGGACCTCTCCATCGGCGGTGGTGTAAGGGAGCTTTTCGTCCACCTCGGGCAAGCTTCCTCCTGTAAAGTCCTTGGTCGGGTGGGAGACACCCTCAACATTGTCGAAGGACTGGTGCAGTCTGGCAGTCAAAAAGGTTAGTATGGCATTGCGCCACGTGATCACATTGAAGACACTCACTGTGCAACCTCGACCTCGTGGTCTGCAGCCGACATAGTGATGAAGTATGTTTTGTGACAGAGCCGCAACAGCTACAAGAAAACCACAGGGATGATGGAGAAGAGAGGGATGGCGAGAGGCTCTTCTGGAGAAAAAATCTCAACAAAGAAGGGAAATCGGCGCCATTAATACTGCTGCGCGGCCACGCCACGGAAGATATTTTTTTTGGGTTCCATCATCCATGAGAGGAGTGCCCGGTGCAACCGCGACCGACCACGCGGACAGGGCCTTATCTGCAGCAGCATGGGGAGAGCTGGCTCAGACAGCAATTGTTGGTCGGTGGCATTGAGCTAGTGTGCGATGGAGCTGCAAGCAGTGAGCGTCTGGGCAAATCAGACGGGTTGGCATGGAAGAGGAAGTGGCGATGGCAGCGTTGTGAGAGGTTGGCAGGCGATGGGTTCGGAGACGACCGAGCAGAGCCCACGAGACGCTTGGCCGGATTAGGCAGTTGTTCCAGGGCGGACTGCGTGCCAAGCCTTCGAGGGATTCCGCTGGTCGCTGCTTGCTGTTCTTGGCACGCGCCGATACGTTGCTTGGCCAATGTAACCTCATCTCTTCCTGTTGTCTATGAGAGTCTCTTCTTGCTTATTATCATTATTCCCATCCTGTCCACAGCTGATTCATCATCAATCAAGTCTCCTGATTTCTGCCGGGGCATTTGGACAAAGAAAAAAAGTGATCCATCGCACAATAAAAGCGCAATAAAAAGTACGTAACATCATGATCGCCAGACCCCACCCAGAGACAAGCAATATCCACGACCCGGAAGGTTGAAAGGCGTCCGCAGGCGTTCTTGCAGTCTAAGTTCAGTCGGCTCACGCTGAATCTCGCAGCAAATACTACTCGCCAAGCTTTGAGAGAATTTTCTAGGGGCAAATCCCGCCTTCGCCATTTGTCGGAGGTGGATAAAACAACGAAATCAGCGGTGGGTCTCAACCGAACCCTTGACAGGGTACCAGTGGTCCCGGCGAGAAAAAAAAAAAAAAATCGAAACCACATACTATAAGACAACGCACCTATAAAACACACCAGATGACAGATGGACGCTCGATAAGAAGCATTGTCTTAGGTAAAAGCAATGTTGAGCCAAGACTTGGATACATGAACGCCCCCAATAACATCGTCTCATGCACCATGCCAATGCACACGGTCCCTTGGCAATTTGCCAAATCCACCAACACTGGGCCTGAAATACGTACCCCAGCTTCGAGAAGACAAATCGACCTTCCTTATCTGATGCAGGTATCCATAGATCCATCCAGAAAACGTGCTGTTTGTCCACTTTGTTGAGCTCACGAAGTAGTTATGTACGTACATGCTCGGGGTATGCCATTGGTCGATACAGGGACAAGTGGGCGGCTAACAGCCGATTGTTAACTAGCACTTTGCCGAGGAAGATGTTTCCATTTAGTGCTGACAGTATCGTATATCCGGATGCCGTAGTCTCTGATAAGGTGCAAGGATTTCTTGGAATGTTGACGTCCTGAATCTTGACATGCAGTATATTAGCCAAGCTCCAATATCATGCTTGATGTTGATGCTATGACCGATTGATCGCGTATCAGTTTATAAACTATCTTCATCTATGATCTTGGCGAGATAGTGCACCGCTTACATTCGGAAAATACAGGCATCTTATCCTTGAACATTACTAAACAGACACTCGATCAGACAATCGCAGGCTCACGTAACACGTTATGTGACATTTCATCTCCGATTGACTGATTCAGGTCAATCGAGGCCAATTAGAGCCTATCAAACGTCTGGGGTGACATTGCCAATGTTGCTAATACAGTCCAGCTGTATGGGCTACTCCAAGTCTCCAACATGGGTGGTGCAACTGATCAGCCCCGATTTTTTCTTGTTTTGGTATGTTTACTCCTCAAGTGGCCTGGGGTATGTCCCTCAGGCGTGCCGCATATATGATACATACTATGCAATATTCCACCATGGCTGTAGAACCATGGACGTCTGGTTAAAGCTCTGCGGATATTTCCAACATTTCCGGTTGACGACGGATATTATCTATTCAATACTCCCTCCGCGTCTGTCTTGGTCGATGGTGCTTGAGCAGCGTCGGTTCTCACCTTCCGGAAGTAGATTGTAAGTTCCATTTCAGGGGGCAAGCTCTCCAGACAAATCGCTCATTTATCACAAGACAGGACAAGTACGGACCTAGGTACCTACCCAGTCCGGCATGAGACATGCCCGCACCCTGGAGCCTCTGGTACATACGTACCTAGGCACACTTGATCTTAGTTACTCTCGGCCAGTACATGTACGTACATAGGTCCAAGCCCTAGAGCGGGACATGCCGCCGACCCTAGTTGACTTCATCTTTCTCCACCGTACCCTCGCCTATATCCTTACTCCATCACTTGCTT
This sequence comes from Talaromyces verruculosus, assembly GCA_001305275.1. Classification (NCBI taxonomy): domain Eukaryota; kingdom Fungi; phylum Ascomycota; class Eurotiomycetes; order Eurotiales; family Trichocomaceae; genus Talaromyces; species Talaromyces verruculosus. Next base: position 17,299 of record LHCL01000065.1, read on the forward strand.
CTCTCGGGACTCTACATGCACGTCCAGCGTAATCAAGCTCCTGTCCCTACTAACTGTGTGATAATCAATAGAACGAGAGATGTCCTAGGTACTATCCAACTGAATTGCCGACTTCTGTCGAGGACGTGATCCAATGTTGTCGTATTCTCTCCAAGGATGATTTGATTTGATTCTTCCAGTCACAGACGTCCTCAAAATGCGATGATGTGCATCTGAAGCTGTACAAGATCACTATTCGAGATGGTTTCTTTGATGAACAGTTGGAGACTCAGGGCTGACCGGGATTTACGACACCGGGACCTGAAACTGCATATAGTTGACTGGAGCAGAGCGGACATACATACCCAGGTACTCGGTGAGGTCGGAGTATCCCAGATTAATTGGTAGCAGGTATACCTAGGTAAGCACTTGGTCATTTGCACGTCCCATCAGGTCAACAACCCAAGTGCTAGGTGCTCTAGGTAAGCTTTCTCTTGTATATTATCAAGCTACAAGACAGTCAAGTGCAATAATCAATGTTCATTACAAAGAAAAAAATGTAGAATATACACGCTGTTCCAGTTGCAAGATCTTTAGAAAACACGAATCTGCCCCTTGCCAGGCAGGTACAGTAAAAGATTCAAATCAATGCAAAGATCAACCTCATAGGGAAACATCATTATCAATGCATGGTATCACTTTTTCTATCTCCTTCCGCACCTCACTCCTCACCGGTCGTCGTTCGCCCCCAACGGATACGTCTTCTGTCAAATGTCTATGTTCGTATCGTCCGTTAAACGCTGTATTTAGCCTTGGCGCGAGTGCTGCCACTGTGTGCGCTGTCGGTATGGCCCGAAAACTCAACGACATCCGCCTCCTTCAGACGCAAGACCTCCTTGAAACGACGTCCGATATTCTCCAACACCTCTTTACCCTTTGCAGCGGAGCGAGCCTCAGTGCTCTTGTCGCCGGGCAGACTCTTGCCGACGGTACGAGTCCAGAGACCAATACGATAGAATCCCTTGCGAACATTAACCACGACACCCATAACCTCGTTGTCGTCGTCGTTTTCGAGAGTTTCGCCAATGGCGGCGAGTTGGGCGTGCAGCCAGAGCTCGTCAATGGGGACGGCGCGCTTGTCCTTGAAGGAGTAGGACCATTTACCGCCGTGTTTGTTTTGTTGGTCTTCCCATTCGGGGCGGATGCCTTTTTTGAAGAGGTGGTAGTCGGCTTTGAGACCGAGTTCGGAGGTGGGAGTGATGTTGTTCTTGAAATCACATTATTAGCAATGAACTTCATATAAGTCATGTTGAGAAGAAAACGCACATAGATACCCCAGAATTCTTCTACTGAGCTGAATGTCACCACTTCCTTGAGCAAATCGTTCCAGTTGTCACCCTATAACACCGTTAGCCACCGCTCAAACATCATAGCCTGGATGTCACGCACCTTTCCACTGGGAGGCTTCGTAAACCACAAAGTCCATTCATTCATCAAAGGATGCTTCACATTGAAGTTCTCAGGGTCGTGGAAAACAGTGACAACGTCACCGTTCTGCGCAGCGGTTTTCTCGTTGATGGCAGGGGCAGTGCCGTTCTCGGTTGCGGTCGCCATGATTGCGGTATTCGTAGTTGATGACTCCCAAATCCGAGTTGAGATTCGGGAGAAAAAGAGTTGACGGTGTGTGAGAGAAGAAAGGAGAGGATGTCTTTCAAAGGGAAGGTGGCAGTTGCCTTTCGGAGTGGGATGATGGGAAGGAGCGCAGGGCACACACCAAACGCCACCAAACAACAACCGACGGTTTTCAAAAGGTCGAGAGAAAAGAATCCTCTGCACCAGGCAGACCACAAGTTGTACTTTGCGAGGTTATGTGAAAGGCGACAAGGCCTGTTCAAGTGGTGAATTTGTCGAGAATTCACTTTGCCGTCGGGCCCGTAAACTCAGGAAGCGGATCGGTCAAATGTGAAGCAACTTTTTTTGGTTGTGGCCACCCAATCTGCGGCTGCGATTCCTCACCGCCCGGGATATACAGAGGCAAGGCATTATTTACTTGTTGACTCCAAGAAATTATCCTCTTTTTAAGATTGCACTGGATTCATGAACAGACTGCTGCAATCCACACGCAAATATATTCCAAAACATCGCTATACAAAACAACCATCTATGTCTATGGAGTATGTGTTGACATCGACATTGAACCAGACCGATATACCCAAGTCCCCGAACATTTTTCGCTAGTCCTATCCCAAACATGTTTTCGCTAAATTGACAATAACAACAATCAAGCCTTGCTGTTGACAAAGCTTAAGTAGCAGTTCCATCCTAAACAAAATTAGCAAGCGCCCACAACACCATCGTTTCGGAGATCCACTCACCCAAGCTGACCACGTTAACAACCAAGACACGGTACTCCAGCGGAACGAGGGCAAAGTTGCCCAATTGTACTGTTGACCAAACTCCCAAGTTGGTCTTGTATGTGGACCAGTAAGCCTTGCGCAACTTCTCCATGGGGTCGGTGCCCTCCATGATGGACATGGAGGACAAGAAACAAAACAGGTTGACGGGTGTGAAGAGGAGTTGATCGGCGGCGACACGGGCGACGACTGTTGCGGCGGTACTCTTGAGGACGACGTGACGTTGGAGGACGCCGTACCAGGCGGAGGCGGCAGGACCGAAGATAGCTGTAAGTCTGTCAGCTTGCTCTCCGTCAAATAAACGAATCCGAGAACCGTAGACATACCTCCTCCGTAGAGAACCATGCGACCCGTTCGAGCATAATCATGCTTATCGAAACCCTTCTTGTCAACAGCCTGCTGAGCTAGCACATCTCCGGCTCCGAAGAGTGTCTATAACCGACAAACATTAGTACGCGCAGGCCAGGAATCGCAATCAATGGATCAAAACGCACAGCTGTGGTGATGCTCGAAGTGAGCAGAGGCCGCTGGGCCATTCTCGCAGCGTACCTAACAACATTATCAATATCTGGCTTCTTGAGCAATTGCGGTCAACATGTAGGACAGGACCCACCAGCGTAACATTTTGCTATGTAGTGAAAAGATTGACTGAATTGAAAAGAATGGACTGCTGCGAGGGAAGTATGTATATTATTTATTATTGATGGATATATGTAAGAAGACAGAAAAAAAAAGAACGACGATTGAAAAGGATGGGATGCCATGGATCCATGACGACAGATTAATAGTCAGTTGCCCAAGACGAGAAAGCTGGTAGGCCGAGATAAGCACGACTAGGCCCGACTGCGTTCCTCAAACGTCTCCCAGAGTCCCAGGGGGTGGAGGCAGCCCAGCCAAGCGCGCTGAAAATGCTGGAGATCTGACATCCAAGTACTAGCACTAACTCGACAAGATGGGGAAATATCGAGCATCCAGCCAATCAGGGCACAGAACGACCGGGGCGAGCCCGGTGAACGGGGTCACCTGACAGTTTAGCCTTTACTTCTCTCGTTGCTTTTTTGAGTTACCCTCACATCGGCTCTTATGTAAGCAGCCGCTCCTACCGCCTGGGAGGGTACCACCTTTCGGGCATTAGGGCTTAGGGCTGTCCTCTCTAGGGCTTCCGCCCGCTCGCTTAGACCCAAAGTCCGCCAAGCAATTCTATTGGTCGGCCACCGGAGCCACACTAATTGTTCTTCTGTATAGACAGTAAACTTCCCAAGGTGGGCTTCGACGAAAAAGTTCCGACTTCGACTTCGACTTCGACAACCGTCTCGACAACCCTCCCTTTCGTCCTCGGTCGACTTTCCCTACACATACAGCAATCATGGCTGACGCTGCTCCTCGACGTGGAGGTTTCGGATCTCGCGGTGACCGTGGTGGTGACCGCGGTCGTGGTCGTGGCCGTCGCGGTCGTCGTGGTGGTGCTAAGAGCGAAGAGAAGGAATGGCAGCCCGTCACCAAGTTGGGCCGTCTCGTCAAGGCTGGCAAGATCACCTCGATGGAACAGATTTACTTGCACTCTTTGCCCGTCAAGGAATACCAGATTGTCGACTTTTTCCTCCCCAAGCTCAAGGATGAGGTCATGAAGGTACGATTGGATTTGGATTATCGCTGTTGGATCGGCCACTCGCAATTGGGAAAGAAAATATTGAGGAGGAAAATTCTGCACAATTGATTGAGGGGGCCTGGTTCAATTGCGAAAATCTGGAGATTTATTGAATAAGCGAGCAGCGCTGATAACTTGACCAACAGATCAAGCCTGTCCAGAAGCAGACCCGTGCCGGTCAGCGTACCCGTTTCAAGGCCATTGTCATCATCGGTGATGGTGAGGGCCACGTCGGTCTCGGAATCAAGACCTCCAAGGAAGTCGCTACCGCCATTCGCGCTGCTATCATCATTGCCAAGCTCAGCGTTTTGCCCATTCGTCGTGGTTACTGGGGTACCAACCTCGGTGAGCCTCACTCTCTCCCTACCAAGGAGAGCGGCAAGTGTGGTTCCGTCACCGTCCGAGTACGTTCCCTTCTTTCGATCATTGGGAGATATTCATACTAATCATATCAGCTCATCCCCGCCCCCCGTGGTACCGGTCTCGTTGCCTCCCCCGCCGTCAAGCGTCTCCTCCAACTTGCTGGTGTCCAGGACGCCTACACCTCCTCCTCCGGTTCCACCAAGACCCTCGAGAACACCCTCAAGGCCACTTTCCTCGCTGTCGGCAACACCTACGGTTTCCTTACCCCCAACCTGTGGAAGGAGACTAAGCTCATCCGCAGCCCGTTGGAGGAGTTTGGCGATGTCCTCCGTGAGGGCAAGCGTTACTAGATTATTGGTTTTATGAGGGGTTAAAAATGCATAAAATACCTATTTCTTCATTGTTTTAATGGCCGCACATGACCTTTTCTCGATTTCAAAAATAAGTTAAATCGAACCGACCTGATTGTGATTGTAAAGACAGGCGGGGTTTTTGGCTTGATCTATTAGCGTAGAAGCTGTCGAATACAAGCTTTTGATCCGTACTATTCACTGTATCCTGTAGACACCTATATCGACACCTTCAAAATCAGGCACCAATATACCAAATACCATCAACGAAGCGCCTATGGATATTTGTATCATTATGTAACACCAAAAAATCAAATGAATTCAAATATATCACTCTAAAGTTTCGAGATGGAGCTATAACTTAGAAAGGCATGCATTGGTAGGCGTCTGGCAACACAATCCATGGATGTCATCTCTTTTGTTAGGCATCCTAATTGGGAAGTCGACATGGACGAGAGGAAGGACCGCCAGTCCCCATCCATCCCTTCAGCTTCAGCAGACAATATGTTCCTCTTTCTTATTTATACTGGCCTCTGTCTGATAGTTCGTTGTATAATAGCCTTCATTCTTCTTATTCTTCATAATGCTACCGCCTTCTTCTTGGATTCAAGAATCAGCGGTTTTTGTTCATCCCGATGATTGCTCTACTCACATTTCCGCTTTGCGCCTGGATGTTCTTGTCTGATGACTTATCCCTTGGTCATCTTGACTGTCCCTCTGATAATGGGCTCATAATTGATACGCACAACAAGCAAAAAGTCTGATCTGTGACTATTTGGACTAATGTATCCAGTCACTTCTCACTGACTGTTCATTTTTAGGCCTTATGTGACGAGCAACCTGTGACATTTACTTCCATTCATTCAACTCTCAATTGGTCTGCCAGACTTGCCATCATTATTACTGCCTTTCGTTTCAACCACTTTCTTAACCTTTCCAGCAATTTCAGAAGCAAATATTGAATCAGCATACAGCCCAATACCCAGGAAACTCGGCATGGCTCGACAAGGGAATAGAAAAAGATCAGTCATCCCAAGACTCAGCATGTCGCGTCTCAAACGACACAATGAGCGCAAATCTGGCTCCCCTACGAAAGGCATGTCTGGCCTTGAAAAGGATACTTCGCAGGAGACAGTAGGTAAGAGCTCAGAAATGACAACCTACAAAAATGTCATGGTGAGATGGGACTGACCATAGAATAGACAGTTTTGCGCTATCTCATACTAGCACCTCGTCGCGTTCGTCATTTGCCATGGGTGTGTTATCAGCCTGGCGACGATGGAAAGTTCATCTGACTGACATGTTCAACCAATGTACAGAAACCCCTCAACGTGATTCCAGTCCACCCCGTCCAGAGCACCTCTCAGAAGCAAAACCCCTCGTTCGTCGCCGCTCAACGAACAATCCATACACGGAACCCATCTTCCTGGGCGTAGACTTTGGGGCCCTACTCCGTATTCGCGGTGGCATCGCCGCTCAGGAGACACTTTGGATCGACCTGTGGCAGCACTTTGCTCCTGGCAAGAAAGTCGTCCCTCTCGATGATCAATATTTGAGCTGTTTGACCTCTTTCAAGAATCTTCGTTGTCTGAAGGTCAGTGGGATGTTAAAATCGTACCAGAAAAAGCTATTTCAAGCGATCTGGCAGATGGAGCGCCTCGAAGATCTGCAGTTGAGAATGGCAGAGGAGCCGCGCTTATCGCCAGAGGCAGAGTTGCGATTTCACCCTATTGAGGAAGGATGGTCTCCTCAAACGAAGGACGCTCAAAGTCATGTTTCATCGTAAGTTCTGTGTAAACAACAAAGTTCAAGTGTTCATTGAGTCTAACAGAAGATACTTGCAGAGGCGAAAAAGGACGCATTTTCAAGCAATACGGCGACGCTGAATACCTCGACAACTGCGTCATCGAACTAGCCAAACCAAATCTCAAATCCAACCATCCAGAGTATAACACCTGGATGGATCGTCTGCTCCCTATCGTCCATCTCACTTTACGTGGCTTCGTGGTCGACGCAGTCCCCTTCTGCAGTTGCTTCGATGCCGACAAGCTCCGCTCAATCACATTCACGGATTGCTACGATGCTGGATTCTATCTCCCAAATAACATGGAACATGTGAAACTTTATTTTGGTTCAAACGATAAACACAAAGCCATAGAGGGGAGACGGGTTTCGACGGATCAAGAGGTGAAGCGGCTTACCTACATGGATGGGAAGAAAATCGGCGAATCCCCTTTTGTGTCTTCGTCGTCGTCGCAGGATGATGCCGGGCGGTCAGGTTATGATAAAAAGCAAGGTTCACCGTCGTCTATTCCGCGCTACACTGCTTCGTCTTTGCCGACTTCTTCGTATTCGTCCTCGATCTTATCCGGGCAAGGATTAAGGAAGCCTCGCCTGCCGTTGGAATATCGAAAGCGTGTGGTCAGTTCTGTGATTGAAGAAGACGAGGGAGAAGAGTGAATAATTTGTCTCTTGAAAGGAAGATCTGTGTCGCTGAGACTTGGGGGTTTTGCTTTTTGCTTTCAGCGCCGGCATCTCCGCGGTAGGCACTAGATTTCTTTTACGATGATGATGACTTAAATGCATTACGACTCATGCCATGAAACCATCGCTATGATAGCAATTACGACCCTCTTTTCTTCTTATCTGACCCTTATCGTTGCTAAGTTTTTGCATTTTTGGCGTGTACCTGTACTATACAGAAACAACCTTGGAATTGACTCGACGTTTTGATATATTTTCCCGCGAATGTAAACCCTAACATCAGGTACCGGGCCAGTCTCACATCAATATCTCAGAATCATTCCAGCCTTCCAAGGTTAGTTGGCATTTTACCCCATTGTTTCAGTGTATTATGCGTATAAGAGAAATTTTCCAAACACAAATTTACTGAATGTACAGACAAAAGTCTTGTAAGGGGTTTCCCAGATGGATGATGAATGCCAGCCGTTTTGAGCCGTCCTTCAATATCTACTCCTGGGGTCCTCCAGATGTCTTGTGACAGGTGCGACATTAATCAGATAGCTTCATACTTTTGGTAAGTAATTTTCCCGTAGCTGTCTAACAGACAGACAATTCTATGTACCAGTTTGGGCCCTAAAGTCTTGGGTAAACCACCCGTGGACGTCGCGTTTTATACACCTTATCCCTGTATAAGATCAACTATCCATTCCATCAAGCGCATGAGCCTTTCATCACCAAGACCATGAATTAAGGCATTAATCTTGTAAATCTCACCATCGCACGTTTTACCGAGATACCAAATATCCTCCAGAATAGCTATAGTCGAGTAGAGATGTGCAAGGATCGTCAGACTCACCCCGAGCAGCAGTGCGTCGACATGCCCATGCCGCGAGTCCAAGATGGAGATGAATTCTTCGGATAGATCGTGAGGCCACGCTGAAATGGCTGCGTCTTCGAGATCGAATTGTATCTCGAGATCTGTTGGCGATGACGAGCGAGGATTGAGTGGTTTCATGTGTAGAACGTAAAGGATTCTCATGTAGAGGCTTTCGACTACATCTATGGCTTGTTCGCATGCGCTGAGGGATGTCCGACCACTGTGGTCGGACCGAGGAGTAGCATTTGAAAGTGAGGTCTCACTCCCTTCAAAGTTTTCAGAATCATGTAAGGCTGTGCATATATCTCGTAGATCCAACAAAGCGTGATTAGCCCCCAAGGCAAACTTCCGAAGCCTCTTCGACTTTATATTCTGGTTGAGTTGCACCACGTTGGAGAGTATTTCAGTCTCACAAAGCTTCCAATCGTCATTGGCATTGTTGAAGAAAAGTAACGGTCTGAGACGGCATCGTCTCAGCGTTGACCAGAATTGACCCATGATCGATGTAATGCCGCGAACAAGGTGGAGCCACCGTATTTGGAGCGGGGTTGATGAACCTCTGAGACTGGAATCTTGAGAGGTGCCTATTGACGGATCGAGGTCTTTGATTCCGAGGGAAGCAAATGCGAAACCAACGACTAACATGGATCCCGCCAGCAGGGCTTCTGCGTCGGGCTCGACGATGGCGCAAAGTGCGTCCTGCAGCCCGGCGAGGCCGCGTTGGTGATGTTCCATAATTGAATGAAGCGAAGGGCTCCAGGAGAGGGAAGGGTTGGATTTCTCTGTGATCAGAATGTCCGCGCCGGCCAGGGCTAAGACCAGGTGCATCAGAAAATCATTGGTCGTAGCCAAATCAAGAAAAACTCGCTCCCAGACCTCCGTCTTGATCTTGTGGAGAGTCATCTTTTTGGAGGTGTGCAGGATGAAGTGTTGAAGTAAATTGAGATTACCCATGTTTAGGCTGGGCCCGATAATTTGTGGCTCCTCTGGAGCTGAAAACTTGAAACTCAACGGGCGAAATGGTACTCGCTGTGTGTCAGTCTGGATACTCTCGGACGATGGCCCGCGAAAGACAGGCCGCTGTCTTCGTCTCTGGTCTCGTTCTCGCTCTCGCGCGCCTCCTGGGCTGGGGTAGACGCAATCATCACCCCGAACGGAACATGCATTACACATTGGCCGTACCTCATCACACTGGATATATCAGCAAGAACCTTATATCGAGAATAAAAATTGACTTTACCTTGACGCGGCGCTGCTTGCACTTGTAGCAACCATTGCGGGACTTGGTGTGGCTGATGCGTTGTTTAGGATGCAGGTGCGACTTTGCTGCGTTGCGAGAAGTATCTTCCCCAGGCATCGTATGTAGTGGCTTTGGAAATAAATTTGAATGAAGCAGCTTACGAATTGATCCCGATTCTAAGCGAAAGGGTAGGTGTTGGACAATTTCAGATGTGAATGTGGGAGGAAAGTTAAAGTTGCAAGGGGGACGAAAAATGTGGAAAGTATTAACTACCGTACGGCTTAGGGTGGGTTATTAGGGTTATTTACTAAACATTGAATTCACTCTTATGCTGTCAAAACCTCAAATAATATTCTCTATACTGCCTTTGCTAAAATCACTAGAATAACGAGAGAAACAAAAAAAAGAAAAGAAAAGAAAGCAGTCTATGCAATGTTGTGAACTCCAGATATGACCGCCGAACCACCGAACCACATAGATGGCTAAAACGACCTCGGGATAAATGTATCAGAAACAGATTGAAGCTTAAATTTTATGCTCCATATGTATTTGATCTCTCCTCATCCGTAGACATAAGCTGCAGTGCGCTCTCTCGCTTGCCGTCATTACTCCCAAGAAATGATCCAGGGTAGACGACCGCCAACACAACCCCAGTCAGAGCCATAAGACAAGCGTCGAAAATGTACAACAGATATTCTCTTCGCATAATAAAGCCATCATTGCCCTCCACAAATTCCGCCACGCGAAAGATCGATCGTACGAGAATGAGGAAACAGGCAGCGTAGAGCGCCCACATCAGGGATTCCCAGGCCTTGCTCCTCTCGGATGGTGCTGCCACATTTCGCGACCTTTTTATCACCTTGATGCGCCAGTGAAAAACCGCTGATACGACGACGAAAAAACCGAAGAATATGAGTTGAATGACAAGGCCGCCGATGACGATGTTGGCGCCGGTGTTCATGGCCGCAACCGTTCCAGCGGCCATATAGCCGCCCCCTAATGATGAAGATTAGAATCGGGCAGCAGGATAGTTGGAGCGCACTTACCTCCACATTGAAGCAAAAATGAAAGCACATCTCCAATCACAAATATCTTCGTGAGGAATCGCACGGGTACGATAGAGAGTTGTTGAGAGTTTAGGGATACCATCACCCTACCCAGAGTCATGTATATGGAAGCAGCGAACAGGGGCGGTGCGACCAGAATCAGCATGGTCTGTACGATATATGGACCTAGGGCTTTGGTGTTGAAATGCGAGAAGATGCGAGCAATGTAACCGGCGCATTCAACTATTGCGTTGTTAGTCTTCCTTGAATTCCTCCCAGTTCGTTGCACGGAGTCCTCACAGAGTAGGCCGATAATAAAGGGGATGAAGAAAAAGGTGCGGCATCGCCATAGCCGAATACAGTGGAAAACCGTGATTGCTAGGAAAATCGCTGCGAATATGGATGCTGCTGCGATTGAAGGGGTGTAACGGTAGAGTGCGAAGTTGACTGTACTATCGCCGCTCGAGGTAGAACTCATGGTAGGCGGATTGACAAACGAAATATACAAGTCGATGAAGACGGAAAGAGTTTTTTTACAGTAGAAGACAGAGAAGAAAAGCTGGCTTCATATATATTTAAACTCATTTTGAATATAGACATTTAATCTCACTATAGTGCGGAGGCGAGGATGCGAGAATACGAGAGCGAAAATACGAGAATACGAGAAAGCGAGAGTGCGAATATGAGAATACGACGACTTGAAAATGAGAGTAGATCTTTAGACTGGCAGTGTGCCACACACTGAAACGAGACTTATCGCCCATGAACGGCAGAGCTTACCATGGTACATCTACTATCATCCACGGATATCGGTAACATTGAAGTTTTTGTAGAAATCCTGGCTCAAGTATTGGGGTCGGCTGATGGATAAATTCCAACTTGAATCATAAGAAAATTTTCACTCAATTTTGTTTTTGGCTTAATAACATTTGAAAGAAAAACAGCTTGCATATTCATAATCCATCCTTTTGATACAGTGAGCAAAATAACTCAAAAGAGCTGTGTTCGTCCCTTACTCCAAAATAGCTCGTCGCCGCAACATATCCTCATTACCTTCGTATTTACAACGATTTTGACCCTTCTCTTGACGCATTTCCTCTTTAGTTAGTGTTAAATATAACCACTGGGCCACATCTTAGTATTGCCCACACTTTTGTGCCTGTAAGCTTACTTGATCACGATGAAATCTGCGTTCATATGCACGTGCCGACTGGTTATACACACATATTAAGCTCCATCGGTCTCGCCAACGCGAATTGCGCCTTCATGGCTGATACCTTGGGCCCAGAAACCGTCGACGAAGAGTTGTCTGCAACGGTTGTTAGACACCGAACGAAATCAGTTCCAAGGGCGGGTAGAAACTCACCCAGTTTCGCTACTATCATGACCCAGCAACAACCAATATCCGAACAGACCCTGAGTCAGGATATCATGAATTGCCCACGCAACCGTTTCAGCATCGACACTGATGCGCTGGCTAAGCGGTGAAGCAGCAAGGATACTATTTCCATCAGCAAACAACCCTACCAAGAAAAATTCAGGGGGACATACATCGGATACAACAAGAAAACCAACAAATTCGCGCCCGCGAACGACGTAAACAGCGCGCGATGCTGATCGGCGCCTCTCCGTACGGATCGAGCTCCATTAACGCCAACCTGGAACCCGATCGTCAAGAAACTGATAATCACGATGGTGTACCAGACCCAGCGGCGCTCATCATGTGTGAATGTAGCCGTAAATCCGGCGGCGAACATGATCAAATCTGCGGCAATGGCGACGACGAGGTTTGCGCCATTGAGTCCGCCGAGGAGGGCGATGTTGATCAGAATGAGCGGAGTGGTTATAATCCAGTTGAGGTATCGGACCCAGAAGATTTGGCGCAGGTATTCCTGGTGCGTGTCCGGGACGTGTTTGTGGGGATGGTGGACGACGGAGTGTTTGTAGGTTACGCCTTCGCCGGTCGCCATGGCGAGGTAGGAGAGGAAGGAGACTGTTGTGATGAGGGCTGTGAGGGTGTGCAGGAGGCGGGTTTGCTGGATGTCACTGTTAGTCTTTTTGAACTTTAAGAGTTGGTGTAGAGAAACGTACAACTCGGACTCGGGCAGCGAGGGAGTAAAAGGCAATTGACGAAATTGCCATGAGCAGGACAACCACCCTAATCGCAGCGTCAGAATTCTATTCCCATCCTAGTTTGATATGTGGTGTTTACCATAATGTTCGCTTCCCAGTATCATGAATATGCTGCACAACAGGCCAATCGCCCGGAATCACCGTTGGAACCGGTCCAACAGTAGGAGTCGATGTGGGCAGTGTAGCCGTGTGCTTGAGTATTTCTTCCATGCCGGGCACTATCATGTTGTTTCTTTACTCGCCAAGGTGATGCTTCGTATGAGGAATATGGTCAAATGTAAAACAAAGGATAAAGTTACTTGGGATACTTGACGTTAAATAGCTAGACGATGCAGTATGACGACATGACCACCACAGGTATGCTCATACACGCCACTCTTACATTCCCCGCCTCCCTAATAACCCCAGCAATGCTTCAATCTGTCACGGGATACTACTCGTCTCCATTCCAGGCATAACGTTTCGAATCCGTTGGCCATCCTTGTTTCTGGAGTAGGTATACCTCGTAAAGCGGCATACAAAACCTGTTCTGTCTGCGCTGGAGGGCAGAGTGGCACCAATGATAGAGTAGATTGGCTGATGTCAAGCAGCGGTCATCTTTACGCCAGATAATAATCCGAGCCGATTGATCTAGACTTTCTCCTCGACTGCCACAAAGGGTTAGAGGTGTCTGAATCAGGAAAAGAGCGCAGATACGTCATTGATCGCGCCAACTTAATCGAGGGGCTAGCCCGATACGGAAAGACGTTGGATTACCCCGGATTTTCGCTTATCTCTTATCTTCTTATCGTACATTTTCTATCTTTAATACATAATATACATGTCGGAGATTCGATTATACATCGTGAACGGCGCTGAAAAGAGCAGTACTGCTAGTTGCCGTCCAACCTGCTGATGACGTCGTCACATCGCTTACACAGAGGAGCATCCTCCGCCACTGGTTCCGGGACAACATAACGCCAGCAGCGGGGGCATTTAGCTTGGTTCGGTGCATACACATGCACCGCTGCCTTCTTCCCAGAATTGGGCAGCTCGAATTCTTCTGCATAGGTCCATACGGCACTCGCGATATCACCGGGAAGATCCGATCCCTTGACGCTCAGAGAAACTGAGGATACTACGAATAAATCCGAAAGTTCATTGATGTATCGCTGGAAGATATCAAGAGACGCATTGTCGGGTAGCTCGAAATGCACAAATGATTGCAGGGACGATCCCATCTGTTTCTTCGACCGGGCCGATTCTTGAATGACTTTGACAGCTGTATTAGCTGCCATCAAGTCAATAAAATCGTTGCTGATTGCCTCATCAACCCATTCGTTAGGCGCCGTGCGAGCGACTCGTTGCAGAGGATGCTCAAGCTGGGCTTTGACAAGATCTGGAGTATGCTCCCAGGACTCTTCGACAAGTAATGGTGTGATAGGAGCCAAGAGTTCTTGTAAATAAGTGTAAATGTAGAACAACGTCGTTTGTGCTGCACGCCGACTGGCGCTTTCTTCAGCCTCGGTGTATAATCTGTCTTTGAGAGTTTCCATATAGAAAGCCGAAAACTCCAGATTGGTCCAGCGGTTCAAAGCGTTGACGGCCCTGTAGAACTCGAAATTATCAAAGGCATTTCGACAGGTCTCCACCAATCGAGTCAATTGCATCAATGCCTGGCGATCGATTTTATGAAGATCTTCGTATTGACGCAAGTTCGCAGTCGGGTCAAAGTCGCTGAGAGCACCGAGGAGTAACTTGAATGTGACGCGGTATTTGTGCAAGCTTGTATTGACGGTTTGCAAAACCTGTTGTCCAATGACAACATCACGAGTGTAGTCGCTGCTGGCAACCCACAAGCGCAGAGCATCAGGTCCAAGCGCATCGTAAACTGGGCCAGAAGGTTTTTGTTCTTTGGCGCCCTTTGATTTCTTCTGCTTCAGGGGAGGAAGAAGCGTGCCGTTCATGATAGCCTCTGGTATTATGATATTTCCGATGGATTTGCTCATCTTGCGAGCATCCTGATCGAGAGTAAAACCGTGGGTGATGAGATGCTTGAACGGTGCTTTGACAGTCGAGGGTTGGACCTTTCCAGAAGCAACTTGATGTGATACGTAAGTAAGAAGACTGGACTGGAACCAGCCGCGATGCTGATCAGTCCCTTCAAGGTAGATGTCTGCAGGGCGTTCCTTCTTGAGCGATTCGTCCTTTACTTGTGTCCAACTGGTTCCGCTGTCAAACCAGACATCCATCGTGTCGGTACCACGGCCATAACCAGGAGAATCTTCCTGCTGAAGATGTTGAGGTATCCATGAGGGATCGTCAGGACTGTCTGTCCACCACGCATCAATACCGCGCTCTTCAATGACATTCATGATATGAGAAACAGTCTCCTTAGTGAGTACCGCTTGACCGGTAGTCTTGTCATACAGAGCTGGTATAGGCACACCCCAAGCCCGCTGACGTGAAATACACCACTCAGTCCGATTCCGCACAAAGTTCTTTAACCGTTGTCGACCCGTTGCTGGAACGAAATTCACTTCCTCTAATGATGTCAAAGCAGACTCCCGAATGTTGGCTACGTCGGCGAACCATTGTTCAGTAGCACGGATGATGATAGGCTTTTTCGATCGCCAGTCGTACGGATATTTGTGCTCGTATTTGTGTTGATTGAGAAGCTGGTTTGTCGATTCAACATATTGCAGGACCAAGGTGTTGCCCTCGTCTAGGACGCTTTTACCTGCCAAAAAGGATGGATCATACGGCATAGCTTCGTTCGTAAAACGGCCTTCATCGTTGACAGGGGCAAAAGCTCGGATTCCTTGCTCAAGACATACTTCATAATCATCCATACCGTGGCCAGGCGCGCAATGAACCAAGCCTGAACCGGAATCAGCGGTCACGAAATCAGCCGCAATGATGGGCTG
Organism: Talaromyces verruculosus; assembly: GCA_001305275.1. Lineage (NCBI taxonomy): Eukaryota > Fungi > Ascomycota > Eurotiomycetes > Eurotiales > Trichocomaceae > Talaromyces > Talaromyces verruculosus. Next base: position 32,718 of record LHCL01000065.1, read on the forward strand.
TTCTGAAATTCCTTCTCTAGGAAATAGTGGCCTATAAGTTGTTCCCTGGCATAGTTCGGATCCTTGGATCGAAGGAACAAGGACTTGGAGGTCTTCCTTTAGCATGTCTTGGAAATAGCTTAGTCTGGATTCTGCGATAAGTAGCTGTCCATGGGTGCTTGATTGAACGATCGAATAGTTTAGTGATTCGCTAATGGCAATCGCCGCATTGGCAGGAAGTGTCCAGGGGGTGGTAGTCCAAATCACAACACTTAGGGCTTCGGTATCAACCAATGGATTATTTCGAATCTGTTCCGGCACCTTGACCAACGGAAACCTGACAACAGCAGCTGTTGAGATGTGATTTTCATTGTATTCCAATTCAGCCTCGGCCAATGCGGTCCCCGTCGACGGAGACCAATAAACCGGCTTGAATCGTCGATAAATCAGGCCCTTCTCAACCATCTCTCTGAATATACCCAATTGATTCATCTCAAATTTCTTATCCAATGTCTTGTAGTGGCCTTCCCAGTCTCCCATAACACCCCATGCTCGAAATTCGCGCATTTGTTCCTTTACTGTCTTTTCCGCGAGTTTCCGTGCAGCTTTGCGGATCATCGCTGCGGAACCTGGGCATTTGCCGAAATCATCCCCATCTTTTTGTTGAGCTTGAAGCGCCTTAAGCTCAATTGGCAATCCATGGCAATCCCATCCTGGAACGTAGTGTACCCGCTTTCCGCGACTCAACTGCGTCCGGTTGATGATGTCCTTTAGGATTTTGTTGAGGGCATGGCCGACGTGTAATTCGCCGTTCGCGTAGGGAGGGCCGTCGTGCAGTATGAAAGTGTCGCTAACAGGCCGATTTTCGCGCTGCCAGGCGTACAGCTCGTCAGAACATCGTCGCAAATACTTCGCTTGGTCCGCGACGGGGACTCGTGCGGGAAACGTCGAGCGGGGGAGCTTGAGGGTTGAAGTCCAGGAGCGCGTCATGTCATGCTACTTTGTCTACCACCTCCGTGGTAGCGGCAGACATGTGCGCCTGGATAAGATGAATTGGTCGAGATGACTATGTTGACGTCGTAGTCAGTCATTGCTCAGAGTCTGAAATTATTTCGATCGGATGTTTACCATAACAGCCAATGGGAGAGCTCCGCTGAGACCCACTCTTTAGCTTCCGCCGATGGACACCTGAGGTGTCCACCTCCTATCTCTTTCTCTCCTTCGCTTCTTCTCACTCTTCCAGTGTTTTTAACCTATGTCTAAGTTAGGCATTTGGTGGACACGCCCAAGATCAGCCCCGGAGATCTTGGAACTCAGAGACCTAGTGATCTAGCTAAACAGCACACAAAATACTTTAAATGATATTGGATCTGGCACTCGGTCTTAGGGCTACTGGCTGCTGAATGCTTTTCTCGCTCTGTTTCTACCCTATACTTTTATCACAATTTTGCCCGGAACTGACTGCTTCATCAATGCTTTGAATGCATCCTTAGCCTCTGTCCACTCGGAGACTTGCCCAACGACAGGCTCAATTTTGTGTCTTTCCATCAACTCAACCAGCTCATGGTACATCTCCAAACTAGCAGCCATTTGACCTCGGACTAAAACGCTTCAATCAGTATCCTCTAGACAATCAGGTAAGTAGGTGTGCACTCACTCGTCTTGGCACCAAATATAATAGCATGTATCAAGCCAGGATCAGACGATTGAGGCTCAGTCATAAACCCTACTGCAGCTACCGTACCCCCAAACCGGGTGGCTTTGAGGCTTTGCTCAAAAGTTGCGGAGCCGCCAACGTCAATGACAAGATCTACACCTCTGCCATCTGTAAGTTTCAAGACTTCGTCGGCCCATGACGGGTGAGTTCTGTAGTTCACCACTTCGTGTACACCGAGGTTCTTGAGTAGCTCGACTTTCGAGTCTGAGCTAGTTGTGCCAATGACTCGAGCTCCAGCAGCAACGGCAAATTGAGCGGAGAATATGGACGAACCACCAGTGCCCTGTGTCAAGACCGTCTTGCCAGAGAGATCCAAACCATCGGATATACCATTGTGAAATAGAGCTTGAATTGCAGCTCCGCCAGCACCCGCAATACTGGCAGCTTGCTCCCATGAAAGGTGAGAGGGTTTCTTTACCAACCAGGACTCATCAACTAGTAGATACTGACTCAGCGTACCCTGGATATCACCACTACCCAATCCATTGCCCTTGAAGTTGGATACATCACCATCATCCCATGAATTTGTGACTCGGAATATGACTTCATCGCCTACTTTCCACCTGTTGTTCTCGCTTGGACCCACGGCTTCTATAGAGCCTGCTCCGTCAGAGCAAGGAGATAGACCGGGCATGGTTGGGACGGGATATTTGGGTGAGAAGGCTGTGATGAGCAGGTCTCGGAAGTTTAGTGCTGCTGCATGGATACGCACGAGGACTTGTCCGGGGTCTGGGTGTGGTTTCTCGGCTTCTTCTAGGACGAGATTTTCTAGGATATCGATGGACTTCTCGTCGTGGGTGGATGCATTGGGATGGACTCGCCAGGCTTGGTATGTAGAAGGCATAGTGCTTGGCTTATGCTTTCGCTGCTTCGTTCGGCATATGAGCAAGATAACTGGATCTTTACCTTAGGGGAATCAATTGATGGGTCTCAATTTATACTATTCACACACCCCGTTGATAGTTGCATGACTAAACTTCTAGAAAGTCCCCGAGGTTCTTCCGATGAGGCTGATAAGCAGAAGAGCCCCTACAAAGTTCCTAGACGCAACACATACCAGATCGACTACCTAGGTACATACACCTAGGTATTCTCATTAAGGACAGATAACAACATTGTACATGATGAACGGGTTGCTGCACGGTATCAAGTTATACTTCATGGCATATCCCAAGCCTTTCAAAGTTGAATTGTCAGAAAATAGCAACTCAAGGTACAGTTACTTCAGTCCTATTCTACGGCGTTGATAGGAAATCCCAAGCATTCATTCTTTCTGTAAAGCGCGTAAATGGATGCCTTTGTTTTTGCCTCTTCAAGCTATCATCATTATCCAGCCGTCGATTAATAGGGTCAAATTGTATAAATATCAACACAGTTACGGAATGAAATTCGCCCGCTGGCCGGGAAATTCGGAGAGAAATTAGGGCAAACTCACCCGCTTACTCTTTTTGGACACTTCCGGACGAAATTGATTTGATCCGTCAGATCTTTCCTCAATTGAATATGACAATATCATTATGAACTAGAATGATGCCTTGTACTTGCTAATTATACCAGTGAAAAAAAGCTGACAATGACTGGGCCACACATTTGGAGGAGCCTGCATCTTCGCTCTTGCCCATGACTATCGTATAATGAACTCCAGCAGAGGGTGCTTCTGCATGCCACCCGTCAACCTAGGCCTTCATTTCGACGGCATGGGATCCCTTCTCCGTTCAAAGGTGTCTCCGCAGGTGCCGCGCAAGATCCTCCTAGAGGCACATCGGTACGCGGGACCGGAGGCATTGAAGGATGGTATTGTGGATGGATAGGCAGTGCCGGATGAGCTATATGGGATAGCGATTGAGTGGGCGAATCAGTGGAAGCCAAAGCTAGGGCGGATGTATATGGCGCGTTGAGGGGGGAGTTGGTGAAACCTGCGATAGAGAGCTTTTGTGCACTGAGCTATGCCCATTCCCGGCCGACTTCTAGAACTCCGAAGGTGAAACTGTGAGATACTTTTGAGAATTTTGCAATGATCTGGGTTGGTTTATGAATCTGTATCAGTAGTTCGGTAATACTTGCTTTGCAAGTAGAGGGCATAGCATGGGTACGTACGGGCCAGCGAGGAGTAAAAGCTAAAGGTCGAAATCTCCATTCTTTACAAAATTCTGATAGGGGAATATTCTTAGATAAATCAAAAAAAAAAAGATGCAAATAAACGCCCGCCCAAAATCAGCAGATGCAATAACACCCAAAATGATTCAATAGATTGTCATGGAACTGACCGCACCGTTCTTCAAAACCTCAAATAGAAGACCCGGAAACCCGTAGAGCTCCGTGTTTCCTAACGCCTGTCCACTGTCGGGACCTGAAGAGGCTGATCTGTGTTTACCGCCGACGCTTTCTTCCCATCCACCAAGGAACTCTACGCTGCTTTCGGGACTGTCGCCCCAACCTCTGTTCAAAACCATGCCTCTCTGAAGCGTTGTTTCCTCGGAAGATGATGCGTATGAGCCTTTCCAAAGTGCTTGAAGTCGTTCCGACAATTCATCATAATGCGTTTCGGATGTCAGAGCTTCTCTACCACTATCATCAAGAAGGATCTTCCAACGGCTTCGTCGATAACGATTGAAGGGATATGAGCCTGGAACATTTCCATGAACGATGAGCTTAGTGACGGTAAGCAGAGAGGATGTGGCGGGAGGTGGTATATCGGACAATCCCGAACCTGGCAATGCCGGGCCCGATGGTGTGGGATAAGATATAAAGGCGTCGAATCCATGATGGAAATAATTAAAGAAGCATTCTGAAGGAAGGGACGAAGGGTCCATCTTGGAGCCCGAGAAGGTCTCGTCATCGGAGTCTTCGGCCGGACTATTGTTCGAAGAGTGGTCTGTGTCTGGTGTATCGACGCCTCGCCCTGGAGATGGGCTCAGCAAACGTGGCTGATTAACACCATGAGCATTATGTATGGATATCCTGCGGTCATTCTTGCGATATATTGCATCAGGCGGTCCAAGCTCCGCAATCAAATCTTGAGGTGTTGTTTCGGACAGATTTATGACGAGCGGGGGGCTGGATCTCCGCAGAAGCTCTATTCTTCCCGCTCCTAACACTCTGATCTCTTCAATCTCATCCGGAACTGCTTCCTTGCCCTTTCCAATCAGAGCAGGCGAACGCGGTAGTTGAGGAGGGGTTGTGAAGAGCTTGTTTCGAGCGTCGGACCACGAAGAGCCTTGAAATATGGCCATCGAAGTGGCTGGAGATGCGGCAGAGGACGAAAGCAGAGCTACAAAATCACAGTTATCGGACCAGGCTGAATCTTGTAGCGGGAAGGAGAAAGCCACTCCTGGATAGGACAAGACATAAGTCCCGAATGGAGATCCATTCGGTGGTGAGATATATTCACCGGGATAAGAAGGCCCAAAAAGTCGGTTGTATACATGACGAAAGCTGGGTCCTGTAGACGAAGGTTGCTCTTGTGGTTTCGGAATCTTGACGACTTCGTGGTTCTTATATACAATGGGAACCTTGGAAAAGTCAAGGACCTCGATCAGTCGCAGTCGTTGGTCGGGTCCGTCAAATCTTAGTCTTAGTCCATTCTTAGGGAGATTGAGTACAACGGGCTCGAGAAGTGGTTCGGTGGAGGAATATGCGAGGTCGATGGCGGGGTATGTCTGAGGACGCGACTTGATACGACTCAATACATTGTGAAGAGAACTTCCCAGTGCTGTTTTCGACTCCAAAATCAGCGAAATGCCTTGAAACGTCGGAATCTTCAAACAATTCAACTTACTCAGATTACCAAGGCCTCTGCTCGGGAACACCTGCATGGTTCCTGGCGCGCTAGCAGTTGACATTGCGGCGCGATCACCACTCGGGGTTCATGGCCAGTGAGGAGGGATCAACGGAGCTTTCCCACAACAAAGAAACAGAGAGCAAGCTGTCAATATTTGATAGTTTAGATGTCAATAATGTGTCTGATGGTTCCCAAAGATGAGGAATAACTGCAATGTCCAGTGTCAAGTCACAGCTTGGATCATGTGAAGGTCCCCGCTGACCGATGACGCCGGGACATCCATTCTGCCAGCTTATCGTCACCGCCTACGCCGATAAGAAGCATACATAGAGGCTTGGCGTTCTTGGCATCTGGCAAGGCACCAAGGCACTAAGGCAGGCTTCTACGCTAACCGCTTTCGGGGTTTGTTTATGTTTTCCCTTCTCCATCGACGACGGCCTAAACAAACCGAACTATTCCTGCACCCCTAACTCAGCACAACTGCGCGACACACTACGATTCCGCCCTCCCCCGCTATTAATTGCTTGAAATATCTTCCGGGCGAAGACTCAATGTTTGCATTTTAGGAAAGAGCACATATTTGACTCCTACTCCGAGTGATAACCTCATACTCACCAACACCATGCCGGCTACTCACACACGGCCTGCCGCTGGGGCGGCCACCAGGAAGCCTGCATTGCGACAACCTTCTAGGCGTATAGCCACTTCTGCGACCGAAAGATCACAGTCTCCAGCAGTTGCCTTGAAACCAACAACAACAAATATCATGCGCCTACAAAGATCACCAAGTGTGCAGTCGATCGCAGGTGCGAAGCGGAAAGAACGCGAATTTGAGCCAACTACTGGAGAGGATACTAGCATACACGTTGTGGTTCGGTGTCGCGGTCGTAACGACCGAGAAATCCAAGAAAACAGCGCTGTTGTTGTGTCGACAGAGGGCACTAACGGGGTCGAGCTTTCAATGGGCCCAAATGCTCTGAGCAACAAGGCATATCATTTCGATAAAGTTTTTTCTCCGGCTGCCGACCAGACGACACTTTTTGACGATGTTGTCACACCTATATTGAATGAGGTATGATCTCATTCGTACGCTTGTATACAATGATACTGACTTGCATTTTCCTAGATGTTATCCGGATATAATTGCACAATCTTTGCCTACGGCCAGACCGGTACGGGAAAAACATACACAATGTCAGGAGACATGACCGATACTCTGGGTATACTATCGGAAAATGCGGGTATCATTCCGCGCGTCCTGTACTCGCTTTTCACCAAGCTAGAAGACAGAGAGTATACCGTCAAGTGCTCGTTTATTGAGCTGTATAATGAGGAACTACGAGACTTGCTTTCGCCTGATGACAAAGCCAACCTGAAAATATATGAAAACGAATCGAAGAGAGGCCACAATAGCAGCACTTTGGTGCAAGGCATGGAAGAGCATTTCATCCACTCTGCTACGGCCGGAATCAAATTGCTTCGAGGCGGAAGCTACAAACGCCAGGTCGCTGCGACGAAATGCAACGATCTCAGTTCTCGAAGTCATACCATTTTCACGCTCACCACAAGCGTCAAGCGGACAACAGAAGCTGGCGAAGAGTACATTAGCACTGGAAAGTTGAACTTGGTCGATTTGGCTGGTAGTGAAAACATTCAGAGGAGCGGAGCAGACAACAAGCGTGCAGCCGAGGCGGGCCTTATCAACAAGAGCCTTCTGACACTTGGAAGAGTCATCAACGCGTTGGTCGACAAAAGTTCGCATATCCCGTACCGCGAGTCCAAACTCACGCGCTTGCTCCAGGATTCATTAGGAGGTCAGACGAAAACATGCATTATTGCAACTGTTTCGCCCGCGCGAAGTAACTTGGAAGAGACCATCTCCACTCTTGACTATGCTTTCCGAGCGAAGAATATTCGCAACAAACCGCAAATCAACTCCACGTTGCCGAAGAAAACGTTACTGCGCGAATATACCATGGAGATCGAACAACTGAAAAGCGATCTGATTGCAACACGACATCGCAACGGAGTTTACCTCTCTGCGGAAGCCTATGAAGAAATGAAGATTGAAAGCGAGTCACGAAGAATCATCAACGAGGAGCAGCGTGCAAAAATCGAAAGCAAAGAAGCCAGCCTGAAACACAAGACAGAGGAGCTCTTCGCGCTAACCAGCAACTTTAATAATCTGAAAAAAGATAATGAGGAAACACGCGCCGCATTGAACGAGACAAACGATGTCTTGGAGCAGACCGAAATTGTTCTCCGAGATACCAAGAAGCTATTGGATCAAGAGGAAATTATCCGCAGAGCACATGAACAGACTGAAGAGAAACTCTATGGCATTGGTAGTGAGCTTCTGTCCAAGTTGGATCAGACAGTTGAGCATGTCAATGGCCTTCATCAAAAAATTCATCGCAAGTCGGATCTTCACAGTCTCAACCGTGATACATGGGAGACATCTACCGGGGATGTTGTTGATGTGACCAAGTTGATTGAAGACAGGGTTGAGATCTTTGAGTCCGAGCACTCAGCTTTGGTTCAAGGCTTGTCTGCCAAAATTACAGACTTCGTCACCAAGGAGTTGCAAACAGTCGCGAGCGGTAACTCACAGATCAACGCGTCTCGATCTTTCCTTACCGAGACGGAGAACGAATTGACGGAGCAAAGTACCAAAGCTCATGACGAGATGAACGATGTTCTTGAAGAAATCAAGGTGCTCCGAGAGGAAGTCAAGGGAAAGGTTGGACAGGGACTGAATGGTCTGTCCGCGGCTGCCGAGCGGATATCAAAGGAGGTCATTGATGAAATGACCGACTTTCATACACAGGTTTGTGAATCGAACTGTTTTGGATAAACGTATGACTAATTTCTGCAGCTTCATTCCTCATATAGCGTCCTCGGCCGAGATTTCAAGGCCATGTTCGAGAAAATCACCGGGCACCTAGAGTCACAAAAGACAGAGATTGAGGACCTTCGAGCTCAATTACTTGAAGCCAACCGGCAAGCTATACAAGGAAACCAGTCGGCTTCCGCCGATCTCGAGAAAGCTTTGGAAGAAGAAAGACAAGCCGCCGAAACTGATCGCGCCGATCTACTGTCCCAGATTAGCCTGTTGATCGAAGCTTCTAGTCAGAAACAAGCCTCACGTCTCAAGGGACGAGTGGACACCGTGACGTGTGATTTGAAGACTTCTAGTGAAAATCTACATAAGGCAACTGATAAATACCAAGAAGGCATGGATAAGTGGGCTGACCAGGAAAGCCGATTGATGGAAGATGTTGTCAGTTCTCGAGACGCTATCAAGGGACGTATGCAGGAGGACTGGGAGGTAAGTTGTGAAAATATCAGAATAACGCGAAGAGGTTTCTCACAATCATCCAGGTCTTCGAACAACGCAACGAATCTATTCAAAAGTCTACCGAAGCTGTTCATCAAGAGACGGTTCGCATCGTTGATGAGCAAGTGCAGCAGATGGCCGTTCAGATGGAAGCGTTGGATGACTTTGTTACCCGAGCCAGATCTCAAAACGGATCTCATCATGAGTCTCAACTGGCTAATCTAGAAAGCTTGACAAAGAATATCAAGGACTCCTTTGCGTCATTAGAAGAAGGACTCGGTAGCATGAACTCTCAACTTCATGCATTCCAACAGACAGCTACCGAACAAGAGGCTAGTATCAAGCAGGCCGTTGGTCCCTTCTCCGAAGAAGTTCGACAGCCGTTGGTAGAGCTCAGGAATAACATACAAAACGCGCCAATGGCTGAATATAAACCAACAGGGACCACTCCACCCAGGACGTCTTACGAATATCCCAGGACATTACCCCGAACGGAATCCCACAGTACTCTGCTTGACAAGCTGAAGCAAACCACCCAACCTATACTCACACCCCTTGAGGAGGAGAACCTGGACCCAGGCTTAAAATCACCATTCAAACATCGCATGGGTTCACCGATGAAAACACGGGTCTACAATGACGCCGAGGACGAGGTAGGCGAACCTACCATTACCACCTCAACAATCATCACATCATCCAACACGGGTCTTAGGGAGGTCGACTTAAACGTCGCCGCGAAACAACTCAACTCTAGTTCCCCGAAGCGCGGTTTTTCCAGATCAACGATCGATGTTATAGAAGACCCGGCTCAGCCACCTCTTAAGAAACGACAGACTGCTTCGGAGAGTAAGCTTCCTCAAAAGACTTTGATGCGCCGCGCGCCACCTGGAATTGCTTTGGATGGGAGGGAGAATGTCCCTCTCGATGCTAGTACTGGAAGACGGTTACGGAATAGACCGTCCATTGGTTAGAACGGTTGTGTGTGTTTGGATTCCATCGAATAGATACCCCGCGTGTGTTTATCTGTATACCTTTCGTTTGACTTTCTTATTGTTTGTATATGGAGTATCGGTTGGAGGTGTGGAGTGGCGTTTCTTGTTTATTCATAACACTAATCAAGTTCTATTCATGAGATCTTATCAGTTGATCTGATTTCTCATTCAATATTGATCATAGCTAGTCATCAATCTTTCAAATCGTAATCATACAGTCCTACTCATTCGCAACAGCCTCTTCACCACCTTCTCCGTGTCCCCCTTCTCCCTCCTCCCCGGCGCGAGGAACATCCCCTCCCGGCTGAGCAGTCGCCCCCAACGGTGAATAATCACCACTCGTCTCAATAACCCTCCTCAACTCCGCCATGCGCTTATCAAACTGTTCCATCATTTCTTCCAGCGTTTGCTGTCCCTCCTTATCCTTTCCGGCGGGTATATCGCGCGCATAGCCACCCGTGCCTTCGATGCGGAGCATGAGCGTGTTACTTACGCTGGCTTGATCGCCTGTATTCTGCTGAGGCCTGTCGAAGGTCGGTGCGGGACTAAGTGAGGCGTCGAGGACTTGCCAATCTGGCGTGAGGCTGTGCGCGGAGACGATGCGGTATCCGTATGGTTGCTGTTGCTGCTGTTGTTTCTGGGCTGGTGAGGATGATACGACGGTTGTCCCTGTACCCGCCGACGTACCGGCCAGAAGCGCGTCGGGGGCAGATGAAGGGTTCCCGATTGCGGTGGCTGATTGCTCAACGTCTAGAACGATGAAGCGTTCTTTCACGCCTGGTATCGGCGGGGGTAGGAGGGATGGTCTGTCATTATCGCGGTGGTGTGACAATTGCTGATCCGCAGATACCAGTCCTTCCTCCGAATCATTGCGCGGAGAAGTCGCATGATGCCCTGTTTCCAGGACTCGCAGTGAAGCTTCGGTCATTAATTCCGGGTCATCGTCGGAGAAGATGTAGTGGACCGTCGGATGATGGTAATCAGACGAATTCGCGTCTTCGATTAGTGTAAAGAAGGGTTTGAAGGTTGTTGGTGCCGGTTTCGGTCTGGTATCATGGTCGTGATCGTCGTAGCCTTCTTCGGTCTCTTCGAAAGGGCGCTCGGGAGCGGGTTCGTGGTCATCGTGCTGTTGCAGATTATCGCCTAGCTGAGTGTAAGATGCATCGCTTCGTTTGTTGTGTTCGGATGAAGGGCCGATAGGTCGTGGTCTGGATGTTGCGGTCGATGGATTCGCGCTGCTGGTGTTTGCGGCGCGGAAGGGGGTTTGTCGAGATGATGAGGACGGCTGGATGAAGTTGTGTTGTTTGGGCAAAGACGACATCTCCAGAATGATAAGCAAATTAGTAGCACAAAGAGGAGAAATAGATGATCGGCTACATGTTTGTGATGGGCATTGCGTGGTGTCGAGTCGAGTCGAGGCTTGGATGGGATGAAGCAAGTCGAGTTCCGTGACCAAAGCGCAAACATGGCGGAGGATCCACTTTTGCTTAGCTTCACGATTGTTCATGTACGACACTTTTAAATAGAGATACTTAGATTATATATAAAGAATATGAATTTTTTTTAGAAAAAGAATTTGGATCGTCCATAGAAATGACTTCAACCATACTGAAACGCCAATCAAGGGTATCGGGTTCCTTAAAACTCCAATCAATGCAACTAGGGGATATATATATATATATATATATATGGTCTACGACACAGGCTCGGTAGGTTGATCTGTGTCTTGCGATTCGTCCTCGTTCTTTTTCCATTCGAATTCTAAGGGTGAGAAGTCAGCACTGTACATCCTCGAGTTCAGTTGTATATGACTTGCTCTGTCGGCACATGGGACATAGTCCCTTTGAGGATTCTTGCGCAATCCAGGTAAGAAGACAGTGCTGGGAAATATTAGCCGATTGATGATCCTTGAGCGACTACTTCGAACGTACCATGTGGAAAGAATGGCCGCACTTTCCGATTACTGACACACAATTAGTACTGCACTTTCATTCAATTGTTGAGATGGCATACACAGGGAGCAGTCGTCGCCAGGAAATTTGCAGGTCGGACAGGTCCCGTCGAACTGGACGCGACAGATACCGCACACTTCATCCTCGGGCATGTCCCAGCGCCAGGAAGCCACGGCGTTCCATTCTTTGATCCTGACTCTCATTTCGATAGGAGGCCGATATGCAATGATTGACTGTGTTGTGCTGATGGTGTTGATGCTGCCGGGTGGTGAAGAGGAAGTGCAGACAGAAGACGGATAGCTATCTGACTTTTGATAAGCGGCAAGCAGCCCGAGCTCGGAGCTTCCCCAACTCTCCTCTTCCTCCCTCGCACCTCTCTCGTCCTGACAAATGCTGAATTATACCGACTCCACATCGCGCAATCACGTTATTCATCCTCACGACGGGCTAACTTAATCATTTTGTTTGAAATGTAATATTCTCTAATCTGCTATCATGACTCTCACAGCTCTTCGGTCTTCGTTGCGCCCCTCTCTCTTCACACGTCTCTCCCGTCAACAAGCCACCATGACTGCCCAGACACAGCAGAGATTCAACTCCTTCTCTTCGTACCTCGTTACCCCTCAAGAACTCAACAACGCTTTAAAACACTACCCCTCCAGCGAGATTTCCACAGCGCCCAGAGTTGTCCCGCTCTGCGCAGCATGGTTCATGCCAAACGACCCCGAAGGCCGTACAGGAATCCAAGCTTTCCGCAAAAGCCACATCCCGCATGCACGATTCTTCGATATTGATGGCGTAAAGGACGAGGACTCACCCTACCCTCATATGCTTCCCACTAAAGAGCGATTTGCCGAAGCAATGAGCGAATTGGGTATTCACCGTGACGACGAAGTTGTTGTCTACGATACGGCCGAGCAAGGCATTCTCAGTGCGCCTCGTGTTGGCTGGACGCTACGCTTCTTTGGTCATCCTAATGTTTACGTGCTGAATAACTTCAAACTCTGGGTTGAGCAGGGCTTGCCTACAGAGTCGGGCGATGCCAAACCAGTTACCAAAACAAACTATCCAATTCCGTCTTATGACGTCGACCGCGTAGTGCATTTCCCCGAGATGAAGGAAATCGCAAAGGATTACGGTAAAGAAGGGGCTGATGAGGTTGAGATTCTAGATGCTAGACCGTATGGACGCTGGTCGGGTGAATCTCCTGAGCCTCGCGCCGGGTTGTCCTCGGGTCATATGCCTGGTTCCAAGAGCGTGCCATTTGGAGAACTTCTTGATCCCAAGACCAAGGCATTTTTGTCGCCGGAAGAACTGCGCAAGGTGTTCGAGTCCAAGGGTGTCGATCCATCAAAGACCATTATCACCTCTTGTGGATCTGGAGTGACTGCGGCGGTTATCGAGGCTGCGCTTACTGTTGCTGAGTTTGGTGATCCGGCGAAGCGACGATTGTATGATGGAAGTTGGACGTAAGTTTTTTTCTCCTTTTGAATGTGTGCTATTGCTAAAATTGATTCTCTAGTGAATGGGCTCAACGGGTCAAGGAAGATAGTGGTCTCATCAAGAAACTCTAACGCGGCGATATTGCTCACGATGATTTTACATGATGGTTTACATGTCGCTCAGTCACTTCGGTAGGGGTACCTCGCCTTTCAGTATCAATTCTCTGGTCGCTATTTCTGCATCATATGTCCAAATTCCTGAGTGTGTGAAGAGCCAGCACCAAAAGTTCCAAAACCAGCGTGCACTGTATTCATACTGTCTTTATGCCTCTGAAACGAGACCGCGGTAAAATCCTGGAGGAACCCTGCAAGCAATCAGCCACCCGCGTGACGTGAATTGTCGCGAATTTGCTACCAGCTTGATTAAGAATCTGCGAATACCAAAATCAATACGAATATCCCATCAATGTTCAATTCATAGAACGTAGTTGTTGAAATGTACACCAAAGGCACAGGCTGCAACCTCATTGGCCGGCGGATGCCTGGTCTTGGCTGTTGTTTCGGGCCTTCAAGTCCTACGCTGGCGGACTCTCTCACCTCTTACCTTTCTCCCCGACCAACGCCCTCTCGACAAATGCACCCAACGCTGTCCATGCCATGAACAAGGCATTCGATGATAAAATGCTGGCGAATATCAAGTCTTTCAACTGTGAGTTTCCTTTCTTGCCTTTCATGCCTTTTACCGAGATTCAAGTCATCGCCAACTCAACCCCCACATTACTCTCAAGACAGAAGACTTGTTGACTGAACCACTACTGACTGACTACTGACCGTTGATGACTAGTTCTCACTTTGAACTACATTTACTACCCCCTCTAGGGACCGCTCGCTTTTCTCACCCCTTTCCCTGCCGGAATCGCCTGCTGCGAAACTCTCGGCAACATGTCGGCGGCTCGAAAAGTGTTCCACTGTGCTGTGGACGACACGGTCTTGACCACCAATGTGAGCGAAATCAAGCGATGGGCTTCTAACGGGGCAATAACGTTGTTTGTTCCGCTATACAGTAAGCTCGCCAATACTCTTCGCAGACGTCACCGACCGGCTTGCGATATCGCTAGCACGGCTAACAACTGATCAATTTGCAGCTCTTGAACGTCTTCAGGAACCAAAGCGCGGTGGTTCGCAGGTCGCTATCAACTCTCGTGAAGCCGTACGTTTTCTCGATCGCGTCACATCCGGCAAAGACAGCATTCCAGCGGATCGGATTGTCCTTCAAGGACCGATGGAGCAGTATGACAACTGGGCCGATGCGGAGCAATTTTTCCTACCAGAGTTTGAAGAAGAGGGTGACGAATACGCTGCACCGACCGATGGTGATATTACCACACCCAAGACTGAGGATGTGAAAGCGAATGGCATTTCAGCAAAGCCGGAACTCGAACAGAAAGGACCTGGGTTGCCCGGATTGCCAAGTGATCTGTCCCAAATGCTGCTGAGCAAGTTGAACTTCAAGGGGCCAGCTGCGGTTGGTGCTCAGAACGATGTCAAGTCTTCCGTTTCGCTACCCTCGGTCGGCACTCCGAGCGATGAAGGGTCGCGAGCATCGTCCCGCAGCTCTCAAACCAGCCCGGAATATGCAGACCGAAATACCAAACGCGGCCACAATCGCTCGACTTCTACTTCGTCAAACACACCGCCAACTCCTGCAGTGCTGCGACCTTTGTTAAGTGCGTTGTTATGGCGTCTACATCACGACGAAGGATCTATTGGCGTTCCACAAAACCTTACACTTATTAGCAACGATCGCGACATACAGGTTTGGGCGCAGAAGTTTGGAATCATGACTAAGAACATCCATCAGCTTCGGACAGCTATTCAGTACGAAGAGAAAGAATTCAAGAACCGCGTCAAATATGCCGAAAAGACACAACACGTCGCACCATCGCCAAAGCCGCTCTTCTCCTACGAAAACGACAGCGAGGAGGATGAACTGGTATTTGTTCCTCGCGGCGGTCGAGGAAAGGGCGCAGGTCGTGGCAGTGGAAGCCGAGGTGCAAACGGTCGCAAGACTCGTGCAGCTACGGCTGCAGCTATTGCACAGGCTGATACTACCGTTGAGGTCCCTTCGCAACCAATTGATCCGGACTCCTTTAGCCGTTCTATTGGAGCTACAATGATTGTCAAGCAACCTTCTTTGGACCTCAGTACTCAAACCGGGGCTGCTCGAGGTCTAGCAGCTGCTTCTAGGCGCAATGGTGATGACCACGGTCATGGTCAGACCAATGGTGGCAACGGTGGCAGTAGTCGTCGTCGTCAGCGCGGTGCCGGAAACACTCGAGCAAATACCTCCACTCGCGGTGGACGTGGACAAGGAAAGTTATGGGTTCCTTAATGGTAGAAGTTGTGGATTTCACTTTGAAGTCCTAGAATTTATCTACTCTCCATTATCACGAAAACGGGATTCTTTTTTCCACTGCAATCGATACACGATGGACTTGACCGTCTTCCTTAGATGCGGGATGGTACCTACAGTCTACTTGCTGGAACCGAAAAGCTTCCTGAAATTGGAGTTTTCTTATCTTCCAAGATTTGAGCTTACTGTGCCGTGCTTGATCATAGCTGGGAATTCGTTCTCCAAGGCTTGGTATCCGGTGGCACTGTCTGCTTGACTGGGTTGTTTTCTACATTCTGTCCGTTGGCTCTCATATCAGAATGTTCGGACTGATTGGCTCACCTTCGACTCGAGAACGGAACAGCCCAGCAAGGAAAGACATGTTACAAGTTGATTGACATCGAAAAATATTTAAATCTACAAAAAAACGGGCTTCGGCCCGAATCATTTTGATTCTGTGATTGACTTGGGTCGATCGATTACTATCTCGAAATTGATACATGACTCGTGCTGTCTTGCGAGGTGAAAGGTTCATATGGTGTGATATTTACATATCGGAAGTGTGACAAGTCTGATTATTTTGCCTTTTTCCAATTTTGCTCCGTTGATATTGTGTTTTGATTTATGTTGCAGCTAGTCGATGGTTTAGCACCATTGATTATGCAAGCAAACATCCAAATTGAATATATTTTGTCTGTAGGATCAGACTTTAGACTTGCCTTGCATGAATCAATTATCTACATATTCTATCATCTATCTACTGTGCCCCGACTACATAGATTGGAGGATGGTATCAGACCCACCGTGGTGACTGCCCATCCCCATCCATCGCCGCCTCCTTCGTCTCAACATATACCCGACTATTCCCATCAAAAACCTTCTCCCTCAAATACTCCGGCACAGCGTCATCCTCCGCGAAAAACCCTTCCGTATACCCCATGGCCTCCCACGATTTGTCTTTGCTATTATCCACATCTATTTCAGCGGGGTATATCGCGACGGGCCAGATCCGACAGGCGATGTAATACACCAAACCCGCCACGATGGTGGATAGCAAGAATCCCATGTTGTATATCTTGACTGCTGCGGGACCGATTGAGCCCGGTGAAAGGACGGATGCGACCCCTGGGATTACGAGGGCGATTGCGACGATCCAGGCCACGAAGGCGCGCGGGTTGAAGCCGTAGGTGTAATGGTAGATTGAGCCGTTGGAGGGTTTGTACAGAGAGGGGATGTGCAGGTTGCCTTTGCGGATGAGCCAGTAGTCGACTCTGCCAACAGGTCAGTAAGGAGTAATGAGGGAAGGGTGGGTTGGGGATATAAGAAACGTACATCATGCAAGCTACAATGGGGCAGATGAAGCAGAGATAGGAGCCGAGGAAGTTGAGGAATGAGGTTGCGGAGTGGGTTAGTTTCCAGGGGACTATCATCACGTCAGTCATCTTTCAAGTTGTATGATGCAGGGGAGAGGTACGTACCACACACCCAGGCGAGGATAAAGCATAAAACCTGGCCACGGACGATGGTGAAATGTCTCGGAAACAAGCCTGTCAGATCGCAGCCAACAGGGATCGAGTTACTCGTAAAGTTTGTGACGAATGTTGCGAATGCCTTCAATAACCCTATCAGTATTAAAAATTTATAAAGACCCGAGATGAAATACCTGAATACCAGCAGCAATAAACACAAGCGTCCTCGCGCCCGGACTCCAGTAATGATCCAACACACTAGAGTAAAAATCCCACAGATTCCAATACGCCTGCCCAAACTGCTTATATCCCGCAGCAGTAATCACCATGCCCAACATCACAACGAGTGGTTTACTAACCACCAATCCAATTGGCATGGGAAGCGTATCTCGCGGTCTTTGCACGTAGCGTGCCAGATCGGCTATGTTGACTAAGGGTGGGATAACGTTTGAGACGATGGAGTTGATGGCTTTCATGAATGACCAGCCAAGGGCGGCGCCGGAGACGGTTTTGTGGCTTAGGTCGTTGAAGTCTGCGCCGTGACTTGATGCCTTTCCCCCATGGTTTATATTAATGTTGAGCGAGAAGGGGGTTGTAAGGGGGAGGACGTACGAGAGCCCATATCATAGTCACGATCAATCCGATAGGTGCGATTACGGACTTGATCTGGAATACGCGTGCCATTTTGCTGGGATGCACGAATGCAAATGGGAATTGGATAAGCCATAGCAGGCCAAAGGCCAGAAGATTAGCGGATGTGATAGCGGCGCTCTTAGGAAGGTCTGGAGATGAAGTGTTAGTACGTTAGATTGGGAGACGCGGGTTGTCATACGGTTAGGAAACTCGGTCCATCGATGTCCAAAGACACAGCGTAACATGACGGCTAGAAATTCGCTGGCGTAGTATGTCTGGATACTCATGTACAGGATTGCGACGACCTGGAAATCTTAGTATTCATTCCAAGTGAATAATAGAGAGAGATAAAATAAGGCTTACACCACGGATGAAGATGAATACGAGAGAGCCATAAATTCCGGACGATGCTCGAACAAAAGTTGGATATCCGATGTGATATCTCGCAGGTCCCCTGGCATTCAGGAATAGCAGAATAGCAATCATAATCGACACAATGACTACACACCACCAACCACAGGGTCAACCCTGAACCCAACACAGAAACACCAAAAAGGGGAAGCATACTAGAAGCAATAAAAATAGTCCACCAAGTCAACCCAATCGCATATAAACTCGCGCCGGCATTATACGTCGTCGGCGAGAAAGCAATACTAAACTGAAACGCAAAAAAAGACCATGCAGACCAGATCCGTTGCGAAGGGGGCGAAGGGTCAAGATCCTTGTTGGACCATTTTCCGAATTGTCCGCTTTCTCCGCCGTCGTCTGAGTTGCTGCTGACCTTGAGTTTGTCCAAGATTTGTTGGGTTCGATGGGAGAAGGGCTTTCGTGACGAGGCCATCGTTGAGGGATTGATGGTTGGCTGATGTCAGCCAGTGGAATGATAGATGGTGTATTTCTTGCATGATGATAAATCTAGGTGGTTTTGCCTGTTTTATACATAACGAAATTTAAGATCTCTTATCATGAAATTCTATCAATGTTATCAAAATCATAGTTAGCCCTCAGCTTGGACCCTAAACGGGCGTTGACCTTATCGGGTGGCCTATCAGCGGGGCGGCCGATAGCCCGATACGGAGTAGATTAGGACTTCAATAAGGTTCTTGGATTATGTATGCAGGTGACTTCTTCATTTCATAAACATCTTATAATTCTGCAGTCTCTTTCACGACCTCCCTCTACTCATCTCGTGCAAAATAACAAGTGAATCAATGTCAAGATGGCCAAAAGAATCCGCCTCGGCATCCTCACCCCCTCCTCAAATACAAGCCTCGAACCACTCACCCAATCCATCATCTCACACCTCCCCAACGTGAGCGTGCACTTCTCGCGCTTCACCGTGCTCAAAATCAGCCTTGAGAATGACGCACTCGCCCAATTCCAAAACGAGAAGATCATCGAAGCCGCAAAACTGCTGGCCGATGCGCACGTTGACATGATCGGTTGGAGCGGGACGTCGTCGGGTTGGCTGGGCTTTGAGGCTGATGAGAAACTCTGCGAGGAGATTACGGCTGCCACGGGGATACCATCGACAACATCTGTGCTCGCGCTCAATCGCGCACTACAAGTTTTGGGAGAAAAAGAGTTGGGATTGGTGACGCCGTACAAAGACGATGTTCAAGAAGCAATCATAAAAACCTACGCTACCATCGGCATCGACTGCAGCAAGGAACGCCATCTCGGCCTATTCACAAACAGACATTTCGCAGACGTCACAGAGTCTACGCTGGACGACATGGTGGCCACCGTTGCCGCAAAAGACGTCAAAGCGATCTCGACGTTCTGTACGAATTTGTATGCAGCGCAGAGAGGGGCGGTTTGGGAGGAAAAATATGGGATTATTTTGTTGGATACGGTTGTCACGGTTGTTTGGGAGATGTTGCAGCGTTGTGAGGTGGATAGTAGCCAGATCAAGGGATGGGGGCGATTGTTCTCAGTTCCTTTAAAGGCAGAGAAATGAGTATTATAGTTATTCACTTGTATGAAAATAATATCGTGCTGATGTATCTTTTGAAACATGAGAATCATCAGCCAAAAAAAGAATCGGCCGAGTCTTATCGGCATCAGGGCCGAGCGGGTGCATCGGAAAAGGTACCGCGATAAGCTTATCTCGGGCAACTCTATTGCTGGCCAACTTTATTCATCGTAGATATGTAGTAGACAAGTTCACGTTGGTGGATGTTGTTTCGCTATTTCTGTGCTGCCATTCAGAACTTCAGCTAGGTGTGGAGAGACGATGAAATTCCGCACCAGTCCGTCTGCCATCAACGTCCGTAGACGTACCAGGCCGAGTGACATCAGGTTTTCATGGTTCTTGTATTGACGACTCAGATTCTGTAACCAGATATCAAGCAAATGTTTCGTTAGCGAAGCATGTTGTGATGTGGGCGCTTGAATGAGGAGGAGAAGTATAAAGTTTGATACTGTAGCGAAGGATATCCGTGTCCCTGTTCAAATCAGCACAAAATACTTGGGCTTGTAATCATATGACTTACAAGGATACCAGAATGTATCAAAATCAACCGGCGTCAAAGCGCCAACAAAATTGACAATAATGCCCGCACACTTCTCGGCAGCATTCAACGTCGCCTCTGCAGCATCGCCCAGCTCCGAAAAATCCACAACGGGAAGCTGATCTAGACCCTGCCCATCGTAGCCCAAATCTTCAAGCAGCCACGCGATATCCTGGGGATCCCTGTCATCAGCTATCGGCGGCGGTGGGGGTGATCGGGCTAATGGGCGTAAGATAGCGCGATAGACAAATAGCTCGAGTATTAGGTATGCGAAATGTAATGAGCTAACACCTTCAATGGCTGGCGTGTTTTGGTAGTTGTTTTCACGTTTCTGTTTGATGCGCAGAGATTCAGGAAGAGACGTGTACCAGGCCTGCAATTCTTCGCGGATTGGCCGAGCAGCGTTGATCGATATTCGGAAATCTTCACACATCCTTTGGGACGCTCTTAGTGTATAGAACGTTTGATGGATATTATCCGCGATAATGGCCAATTTTGCAAATGACCTAAAAATGGCTCCATGCTCTTCATTTCGGTCATGGGCTTCACCTTGTCCGTCGATAACAAAGTCAACATCGTCCAAGCCCTGAACATCCCACTCCTCTCTATCAAGAAAGGGCGGGCGCCCTATAAGCAAGCTTCGCCACTTGTCCTCCACATAGACAGCCCACCACAATCGCCGGCGAAGCCGTTTTTCCCAAGCTGGGATACCCCATGGTCGAGGCTCAAGATGGAGGCCCAGCGAAGACGCCAAACCAACTGTAGATCCCAGGAAGGACCAGAGAAACGGACTGTCTGCTAATGCACTTTGACTCCCAACTGGCAAGCGTTGCAAGTAAAGTAAACAAGCTTGGATAACTGACAAGTGTGGTGTATGAATCTCCTGCATAAGAAGTTGGTAAACCATCCGCCACAGTTTGTCGCACAGTTGGCTGTCATAGACTCCACATAAGACTAACTCTGGGTTGTGAATCTTGAACGGCAAAGCAGATGCATAGAGAGCCGCCAGTAAGTGGACTGGAATGCCTTGCAAGGACTGTTCAGTCAATTTAGAAGCGAGGCCCATCTGAGATCGAGAAATTACCGGCATCATAGGAAAGACAAATTTCATGAATCTTGCGTAGATTATTAGAAGAAGTGGAGCGCTCCAAGGTGATATCTTTGACACTTACAATAGGATCAGCCGTAGTCCAAATTGAGGTGGGATCATCTTATTCAGTTCCTCCCTTGATTTGAATAGATCCTCCTCCGCAGAAAATGATGTGGCTTCCTTGGATGACACCAGGAGCGAATCCTCAGTCACCAGAAAATGCACAGGGACCAGTCCCTCGACCGGTACTCCTCCAACATTTCGAAAATGGATTCCGTGCAGATGTCGTATGCCATTATCGTCGTACTTGCAATGTCGCAGTAGCCATGGATCCGACTCTGCCGAAGTGCCAAACAGCTGTGCAGTTGAAGCAGGCAATTGATCAAGGGACCGAATGTGCTGGATTTTTGGTGTATCCCGAATGTTACTGATGGTATCTAGTGAGCCAAAGCTGGCGGCCTGTTTACTATTTGTTGTGGGTATAGCATGGGTGTTATAATTCTGATATCCCCTTGGAGAGATGCTGGCATCAACTTGAAAAAACGGATTTTCGTGGCCCGTTCTTTCGAAGTTTAATTGCTCACTTGACCCATCAGGGGTCGCCACGAAATTCAGAGAGTACTCAGTTGTTCTTGTCGACGTGCGTCTGCTCCCTATGTCGCGATTTCGTGGGTTAGGCGGTTTATCGAATGTACAGGATTTGTCGACATTCCAGCAATTGCGACAAGGCCCGCTTTCAGGTAGGATGCAGGCTATTTTTCGAGAGCGACAGCGGTCGCACGGCCTCTTTAACTTGGAGCGGTATGGCCGAGTACCTGCTGGGCTGGCGTCTGAGTCCATTGTACGTACGGTGATATTGAAGATGGGGACATGTTGCACGAGAAATCCAGCTTCGAGAGAGAGTTGAGGTTCAGAGATAAGATAAGGATGTCCCGACTTATCTAACCCTAAGGGCTACCGTAATCATCGCCCGAGGTTTTCGCCGTAACCCTAGAACGTTCACTTTCTTAACAGCTTCACAATGATGCATTCTTCTGTTGATATGAGGGTTGGTAAGAACCGTTTCTGGTCAAGACTAGCTCCTTAAAGAGCTGCGAAGTAACCCGAAAAGGGGTTCATAAGATGAATGGCACGTTGCGTGTGAGGAGGGAGATTTCTTAGTATCATCTGTTTGCCTCATTCTCCTTCTACCGATTATGCATGTATGTCAAATCGCGCAATTCACTGTACTAGGTCTACCGCAATGATTGTTAAATTTCCAAGGCATGGTAAACTTACTTAGCACTACCAGACTTGAATGTTAAGGCAAACATACACAAGAATCTCATCAAGCGCTGGGCTGGATCTATGCTTACGAGTCTCAATTCTGATCTCATGGAGAGTCCAAATTCGACCTCACCAATTGCTCTTACATACTCCATCTACATGAAAACTGATGTTACAAGTCCAAATGCCTCCGGATTGCCGGAGTTGAGTGTACCTGGTGTTGAGTGCAGGTAACGCAGGACTGATTCCTATTGGACGGAGACTTTGTAGATGTCAGGAGGTGCTCCTATTGGTCAGTATCAGACCTTCTACTATCGAGACTTCAGAAATATGAAAATAAAATTGCATGATGCGAAAATGTATGATATATAAATGATCAAAAATCCGCAAGGTACCTAGTTATTGCTTCTTGTTAAAATCTGATTGATCAATCACACCAGTGCATCAAGACCAGTTTTGCAGCCATCTGCACCTTTCTTGACATTTACATATCCCACAATGCCGTCCGACATCGTCTCCTTTGACGTATTTCGTGGCGTCTCGGGCAACACTGTCGCCGACCACGCAACCAAATCGCTCGGACACAATGAAATTTTCATCGAAACTACGCATTCTGGTCTGTGCGGAACTGATTTGCACTACATGCATTCTGGCAAGGTATTGGGACACGAAGGTGTAGGTATCGTGCGTAAACTCGGCCCAGGTGTGACGTCGGTCAACGTGGGGGACCGAGTCGGATTTGGATATACCAGAAAAGTTTGTGGCAGATGTCAACATTGCTTGTCTGGTAAGATAATGAACCAATCATTTGCATGTAAAAATCTAACAATATCAATCAGGATGGGATCAGTTTTGTGAGAATGTAGTGGATTTTGAGACTAGAGGAGACCTTGATATTGGCTCCCTCTCAAACGGCGTTGTTTGGGATGCTGATGCAGTAGTCCCTGTTCCTGATGGATATGACTCGGCTGATGCTGCACCTTTACTTTGTGCCGGTGGAACAGTCTGGACCGTCTTGACTGAGTATGGTATCAAGGCCACTGATCGAGTCGGCATCCTTGGTATTGGAGGACTTGGGCACTTGGCAATCAAGCTCGGTGCTGCTTTGGGTTGCCATGTGGTCGTGCTTTCGAGCTCCGACTCCAAGCGACAAGAAGCTTTTGAGTTTGGAGCGAAGGAATATTATGTTCTGAAATCGGGTGAAAGACCGGAGGGTCTGAAGCCTCTGGATCACTTGTTAGTTTGCGGAAGTTCATCGAGTATGGACTACACATTGTAAGTCATTTGTTCATTCCTTTTCATGCTTGATCAGATATCTAACTTGATTGACAGCCTAATCGATTTAATGGCTGTGCACGGCTCCATTTACCCTCTCACCGTCGATTTCAATAAGGTCCCTGTCCGTCTTCACAATGCCGTTCTCAAAGGCGTACGCATTCAGGGAGCATTGACAGCCTCTCGTGGAGGACTCCGGAAGTTGTATGAATTCGCGGCTGAGAGAGACATTCATCCCACCGTGCAAAAATTCCCAATGTCGGTCGAGGGCATTGAAGCCGCCGCCAAAACGCTTGACAGCGGTAAGATGCGATATCGCGGTGTTTTATGTTGGAACTAGATGATAGACGATGTATTCAGATTTGGATATACTCATAAAATTTGCATTTAGATAACATAACTAGATATTCTCCTGTGATTATGCAATACCGGAACTAAATGTCCTTGGTGACGGCACGATTGACTATTGCTAATGAACCCTGATATACCTGGCCGCTACCTAATGATATGGAACAAAATGTGGCTGCAAAGCGTGGGGTAAAGGTTTCTGTCAAGTATAAGTGACTTCAGGAACTATGTTTCGTCAAGACCCTTCAAACAACCAGGGCTACATTATGTAACTGGACCTCGCAGCGAACAACTCGGAATGAAGCAAGTTGAGCGGCATGCTTGATATTGGGCTTGCTGTCTTCCAGAAATATTACCTAGGTATATAGCGAGCCAGTTATTTGACGGAACCAATCCTTGTGGAATGTAAGTCTTTATGTACCGACAGCGTTCCTCTCAACCATCCATGGATGTTTATAACAGATAGTAATGAGCGTCTATTAATGATCGTTATATTATATGCAGTATAGCTTCCAAGGTTTATAGTAAACATAAACTCCTTGGTGTTTCATAAATTACGCAAGATTGAGAAGCTGTCATCATTCCCTTGTGGACAAATCGGCAGCAGAACATATTCACAAACAAGATCCGCTCCGTCAATTTCGTCCCCACCCAATTGTCCTTAGTCAGTCCTCCGGTCTTGAAAGTTTTTCGAGCGCCATAACGTGCTACAATTTCCCGAGTCCAATCTATTCATTAGTGGCCTGGGAGCCATGGGCAACCACGACCGTCCAACAGGTTGGCTCCTCGAATCGGTAGCAGTATTGGCCAGACATAGGGTCCTTGGCCTCATCCAAAGTAATTCTGGGTCCCACGGTACTGAATTCAATCACGCTGCTACCATTTACTGGATTACCGCCGGCATTGTAGACTTGATCAGTGCCGTGATACGTGTCTCTTCGTGCTGGGTCCTGTTCTTGCCATCGTTCCCATAGACGATCCATACCGGAGTGGTGAAGCCAGAAAGATGGCTCGATAGTACCTGATTTTCAGGGTTAGAAAATTAGGATGAAATTTGTAAATCTTTTGCGCCCAGTACTAACCTCCAAAAAGATCGTTCATCGTCATGCCAACAGCCGCGTGCCCGCCCACATGAATGGCAATGGAAGAGAACGGATTGTCCGAAAAATTCTGGAAGGCCGGAAGATCGGGCTGTGCAATCGCGCCGTCGTAGATATCCTGATTGAGCTGGTTACGCAGAACCCATTGGTTAAAGTCACGATCCAAGCAGCGTTGAACGGGCTGGTTCCAGTTAGCGGGTAAGCCGGAGAGAGCATATCCGTCGTAGAAAGGCTGGAAGTTGAGGACCATGTCATGGAAAGGACCCCTCATAACGCAGCCACCACCAGAGCCATGGGCAACTCGACGGTCATTGCCGTCCCGTGTCAGGTCTGGCCAACCGTTGCTACCGAGACTCGTCTCGCTCTCATCAAAAATGGTACTGTTCTCGAAGCCGTATTCTCCGTATTTTTGGGGAAGCCACAGCCGTGAAGAGCTTGCTCAAAGAGCCAGACGTGGTGCCGGTGCGAGGAGAGGAAATTTCCGTTGAAATGAGCAAAACGAGCATAATTGATGTGCAAAAATGCAAAGTCGGATTAGTACGACTGAGTCGCGGGCACGTCAATCACCACGGAAGGCTTGTCCATTAGACACTTGAGCGCGTCGATGTATTGCTTCCGCTGAGCCCCCATGATAGAACTCCATTCTTTGCGTACTACTGCATTTGAGTACGTGCATGGCCCCGTCTCATTCTGTAGACGACTTTAAGCGCTGTCTGGTTGGCAGGAGAGGATGCGGCACTATCGGGAATCCGATATTTGAAGAAATTGCCGTCGACTCGATGGGGTAGACCGGATTTGGGATATTCAACGTCACCCCCTCTTGGAGATCTGAGGGTCCGAATTCAGGTTCTGGAACAGGAATTGGTGTTGCCATGTAGACCAGCGTGGGAATCAATGATAGGAACCTCATTTCTTTTTCGCGATGCTCTCTGAAAGAGGTCAGATACTATTATCCCAGCTGTAGACTTTCTGATGGCTTGCCTGTTTCAAAACAAATAGTGGACACAGCTCATGATTTTATAGCTGAGCGACATGATTGCCCCCCCTTCTGAACTTCTATATCTTCAGTTTGTGAACACATCTCACATCGAAGCGCCTCGGCTCTGAGTTCACATAATCGAAATGCAAAGACTCCGGGAGCCAGCTGCCCGTTACAATGCAATTGTCCGCACAATGATGCCTGCGGATCATGGCGATTGAGGTATTGCAGAGGAGATGATGGAGAGTAGTAAGAACTCCGGGATTTAGCAAGACATAGCGGATCAATCGCCCGCATGACAGTGGTTCTGCATAATATCGGTAGATGTATTAGAGAAGAGATGATCGAAGATTAGTTAAAGTTGCAGTGCAGCAACTAATCTCAAGATGAATTCAATTAGGGTTATTGGTCTTCCCCAAAAGAAGTAAAGTTGCGGGGGAATGTAGATCGGGGAAATGCCACCCTGTATTCGGAGTACCGGAGTTGATTCCGTCAATACACTACGGAGTCTCGGAGACAAGCTTGATATTGATGATAAATATGAAGGCTAGAACTGGAAAGAAACCAACTGACTCTCGGATTGACAATTATTCAGCAATTTTATACAGGGATATTAAACCGGCTGCCAATGAAAACGCACGTATATACTTTAAATGGCTCACGATGATAGCATAGACTCAGAGTTATTTGGCAATCATTGGTCAAGCAAGCCAAACAAAGAGATAGAGAAGGAAACATACATGCCTAAACTTGCTTGCATATAGTGATTAGGAGAAGACTGAAGTGGCTGTCCGGGTCTCCGGTTACATAAATACTTTCATGCCACCATATTCCGATCCTCAAGGTCCTTGACTCCTCACGCTCCAACTGGCCCTACACCATCAAGCACAAGCAGCACAAAATGAGCCTCACGGATAAATCCAAACCATACATCCCGCTGGCAGGATTAGCCAGCGATGGTTGGTCCAACGAAGACGAGGCTACAGCCACATGCTTCTGTGGTGAAGTTCAACTGGTTTTTGTAAGTTCAGACTGACAGCTGAATTGTGGCGTTTCCCTTGATACCCTTATCTAACAATAGAAAGCAGACCCATGGCCCAGGCCTAGTCGATACTTTCGTTTGCAATTGTACCGACTGCCGAAAACTTACTGCATCAATGTTCGCGTCCAACCTGACAGTTGATGACAAGTACTTGAAGCATGTCCGTGGCCAGGAAAACCTCAAAACCTTTGGCCAATCAAAGACAATTGGTTCAGGAAAAAAGATGACGAATTATTTCTGCTTGAATTGTGGCACATTGATGTATCGTCGCGGGGAGGCCTTCCCAGGACTAAGTATCCTGCGTATCGGCACAGTTGACGATTTCAATCTGCATGAGACAAAATTGAAACCTAGACTGGAACAGTTTACTAAAGATCGCGTGGGATGGTTTCATGGCGTGGACGGGATTAGGCAGGTTGAAGGTAGTGCTTATACATAGTCGTTGGAGGCAGGCATATTATGTTAAGTACGTAGTTAGTAGGCTAGTGCATCAATTGATGAGCTCAGCTTGTGGTCGGAAAACATCTCAGTTGGCTAGATTCGCAGGGGAAAAGCATCTTATCGGTTTATTAACCAGGAAGGGAATTTATTTTAAAGATCGTGCAACGCAATAGCAAACAGTATACTCAGTTTTGAACTCTCCATCCGTCGCTCCGACATTTGCAATGTGTACCGTGTCTGGAGTCTCAGATAGCATTGAGATAGCATCCGTGATGTCCCGGCCTTCGGTGTCCATGTTCGAGAGAGATTTTGTAACCGTGATATATGCATTGCCAATCTGCATAAGCTCAAGACAAAATTGAATATTGAAACTCCGCCATCTCCGGGGGGTCTCGGTGTAGCCAGGGGGGCAATGTTCCACGCCGGAGGTCAGGAACAGGGCACATAGGGGCAAACAAAGCACGACATAACCCTAGGACTTATTGATTATCGACACCGAATCAATGAGAGCACCTGAATGAAGAGTAATAATTTATCAAGACAGCCATCTGATAAGTAAGCCGTAACGCAGTTCCACCTTTCTCAACCAAGTCCTCGCTCCCTCCTTAGACACAAGCACAATGTCCCATCTTACCAAGGAATACGTTCAGCATCTACGTGAGACTTTTGGAGAATTGAGGGTTCTCGACGATATCATCCAGCATCGTGCCACCAACAACCCTCCTACTCCAATTCTAGGCTACCCGAGGAACGAAGATAATGTAGATGACTATGAAATTTTCACTGGTAAACAGCTTCATCAGTTTGTTGATGGTGCTGTGAAATATTTTCTCAACTCCGGATTGAAACCTGTAAGCATATATTTTTGATGTCATCTACTGAACCGATGGGCTGACTATGTATCTTTCCAAAATTATACAATAGAATGCAAGAGAAGTCGTCGGTATTTTTGCCCCGTCAAATGTAGCCTTTGTTGTCACTTTCTTTGCCCTTAGTCGTCTCGGCTATATACATTTTTGTGCCTTTCGCTCCGGTTGGCACCCGTGGCAATTATCAACCTCCTCAGGCAAACTGAATGCGAAATTGTCATTCACGGCGGCACGAGCCAGATATTTACCACCATCTCCGCCGTCAGCCAAGAGAGAACCCTCACGGGTTTGTCTATTCCTACACGTGCACAATATGGAACATCGGAGGGACCGCTATTCGTGCGAGAATTCGATCGTGAGACTGAAACTGACCAGATTGGGCTTGTAATGCACAGTTCCGGATCTACGGGGCTCCCAAAACCCGTTTTCCTCAGTCATAAAAACGTTTTGACCCATCCAGTCCAAGGAGCTGGTATGAACAACTTTGGAGCGCTCCCATTATATCATATGTATGGGCTCTCTACAACCCTGCAGGCCATGTACATGGCGAAAATAGCGAATCTGCCAAGTGCTTCTGTACCAATGTCTGCCAATGTCTGCCGATACTCTGATGCGTGCTATTGAAGCAACCAAGCCTGAAATCTTCCATGGTATTCCTTATGCCCTGGGACTATTGGTCGAACATCCGCGAGGACTGGACTACTTGAAGTCAGCCAAGATTGTGACTGCAGCTGGCGCTCGTACTCCGGATGAACTTGGTGACCGCTTGGTGTATGAGGGGGTGTCAATATTGGTGCTGTCTTTGGAACGTAAGTACTCCATTAACCAAATAACGGAAAGAAAAAAAAGAAAGTAAGCTTATCCAAACTTTAGCACCGAGGCAGGTCTTCTTGGTGATACGATGCGGCGAGTAAAAGGAAACGATTCATGGAATTACGTTCATATCTATACCAATATCAGAAAGTCAATTTACATGGATCCAATCGGAGACGGACAATACGAATGCGTCTATCTCAAGAGTCATCCGGGACTGTCACCGACTACAGCCAACTCAGATGATCCAGAGCCACAGGCTCATGGCATTCAAAAGATGTATTTACACCTCATCCAACAATACCGGATGTGTGGAAGTACGTTACTCGACTTGATGATCGAGTTACCTTGAGTAATGGAGAGAAAGTTCTACCCCTTCCTATCGAAGGGCGTATCCGTCAAGATAGCCTTGTGCGTGAGGCTGTGATTGTTGGTGTAGATAGAGCTCTTCCAGAGCTGTTGGTATTCAGAGCCTCGGATGATATGTCTGATGAAGAGTTTCTTAATGCAATCTGGCCGTCTATCGCGGACGCAAACTTGCGTGCTGAGGCCTTTTCTCAGATCACTAGGGAAGCGGTAATTACTTTACCGTCAGACGTTGAATATCCCAGAACCGACAAAGGCAGCATTATTCGTGCACAAATGTACCAGAAATTTGCTGACGAGATCGAGGCAATGTACGCCAGACTTGATGACGAGCAGGAGGGTACGTTTCGTCTTGATGTCGCTGAAATTGAGAAATTCTTGAAGAGTACCTATGAAGACATATCCAGTGTGACATTGGAGTCTGTTGACACTGATCTCTTCACTGGGGGTGTTGATAGCCTGAAGGCCATCCAGATGAGGCGCATTATTCAGAAGACACTTGATCTGGATAAGCAACGACTTAGTAGCAATGTTATATACGACCAAGGGAGTGTCAGCAAATTGGCAGAATACCTATCCACCCTCGGTCAAGGGCATATCAACGGCAACGGCGCTCACGCAAATGTAGAAGAAGAGGATACAACCTTATTGATGAAGAATTTGATTACAAAGTATTCCGACTTTGGAGAAACAGTGGTATGTATTCTCTTTCTTCCAACTCTCTATAAATAAAGTAACATCGAGCTGCTACTGACAAATCTCAGATCCTGACAGGAGCTACCGGCTCCTTAGGAGCACACATCTTGGCCCAAGCGATCAATAGTCATCATATAACCAAAGTGTACTGTCTCGTTAGAGGTTCAAATCCCTTCGAAAGGGTACTCCAATCACTAAAAGATAGAGGCCTGGAACTCACTCCTAAGGACAATGTGCATAAAATCGTGGCTCTCTCCTCCAACTTCAGCCAACCTGGTCTTGGCGTGGGCGAAGAGACGTTTGAAACATTCAAAAGCGAAGTTTCTCTAATTATCCACTTAGCCTAGCCAGCCAACTTTGCGATTCGTCTACAGAGCTTTGAGCCACATCTAGCCGGACTAAGAAACCTACTGGCTCTTTCACTCGCCGTCCATCGCTCAGAACCAGCGCGGCTATTCTTCGTTTCGTCAATTTCGACAGCTGAAAATACACCGACTCCGGCTGTTATTCCGGATGAGCCTATTGAAAACTTTAACCATGCAATTGATATGGGCTATGCTCAGTCTAAGTTGGTTGGTGAGCACATGGTCCTTAATGCCGCTCGTGGAGGAGCGCGAAGCTACGTTCTGCGTATCGGGCAGATTGTTGGCGACAAAGAGTATGGCTTCTGGAATGACTCAGAGTACATTCCATTAATGATCCGCTCTGCCCTGTCTCTGAAAGCTCTTCCTGCTTTGCATGAGAGATGTTCCTGGATCCCTATGGACATGCTGGCGACTGCCATTCTCGAACTAGATAGAACCTTGCGAGCAGCACCAAGGCCTGGTACCATCAACGGCACTGTTCCACCCGTGATTTACAATATGGTGAATCCACATCTGTTCTCGTGGACTGAACTGCTCGAGGAAATCAGAGCAGCCGGTCTGGAATTCGAAACCATTCAATATGGTGAGTGGATGGAACGCCTCCGAGAGAGTGCGTCCACTGGTAATGAGGAGCGGAATCCAGCCGTCAAGATCCTTGATCACTTCGAGCAGCGCTACGTACTAAGTGACCATGCGAGCCATAACTGTGCGAACGAATCAGGGGTTAATGGATCAGGAATCAACCGCTCGGGTGGCAATGAAGTTCTCGTTTTGAATGGTGGTGTCAATGGTACCAAGGCCCATAATTCTCCAGTCAGCGGTATTATATTCGACACCAAAGCCATGTTACGAGATAGCCAAGTGTTGCGCCAACCACCGAATATCATCAAGGACGGATATGTGCGAAAATTCCTTTCTTTTTGGCTGCCGAGGTGGGTTTAGAGAACATACCTGAGAGCCTCTATAGGCTTTTTTGACGTATGGGAGATGTTACATTATTTCCATTTACGAATTAATGAAATAAGGTCCGTTATAGTGAGAAATTCATATAGGAGAATTCAATTTAGTCTACTATGAGCATCGCATAGTTAATATGCTGTGCCTCGTTTGATCCATAGATAACCCTAACAAGACAAATCATCAGTTTTGAATACCCCCATTGATGTTGAACGTAGTTTGAGATATTTGATCGCTTACTCATCATGAGTCAATATATTTCTACTTGTTATTACAACCGGAAACGACCCATGTTTGCGACATCCTGAGATCGTCAACACCTCTTAGGGCAAATTATCCCCGAACCCTAGACCGAGTCCGACCCCGGTTCGACCGCAAAAAGCCGATTCCGAGAACAACCCGATTGAAAGGCCAGGAGGTAGTTTTTTAATGATATAAAGTTGTAATTTCTGCTCATTCATGGTGGTTTTTAATGTTGTTCGAGCTAAAATGCAAGCCACTAGCGCAGCTGTTTATCGAAATTAATTTGTTGGTTTCTTAGAGGACTTCAATATCAAGTCTAGCCCTATGTCCAACATCAACGACGGAGAGAGCTATAGGCCTCTAAAAACACCCCCTACAATGGAAGATAACCGCGCGACGAAGTATGTATACGGAGTGAAGCGATTGCTGGTCACAATCTCGGTGACGCTGGTTATGTTCTTGACGTTGCTTGATACGACGATAATCGTGACGGTATGTTTGGATTTCTACTCTTTCATTTACCATGAATATTAATAATGGGGATCGTGTACATAGGCTATTCCTAAGATCACGACCGAGTTCAGTTCGTTATCTGATGTCGGCTGGTACGGCAGTGCGTATCTTATAGCCAGTTGCTCTCTGCAGCCAGTGACAGGGAAGATGTTCTCCAATTTCAGCTTGAAGGTAAATATCCTAATACTTCCTTGAGATCTTTATGTTAACGTATGCTTTATGCCACAGTACGTATTTATTGCCTTCCTCGCCGTATTCGAAATTGGCTCAGCTATTTGCGGCGCAGCTCAGTCGTCGAATATGCTGATTGCTGGACGGACAATTGCCGGACTAGGAGGATCAGGATTAAGGAATGGAGCGCTTACAATTATGTCGGAATCCATACCATTGGAAGAAAGACCTCGTGAGTGGCGTTTGTCCAATTTCTTGTTGGAGTTTGGAGCTGATATGAAGTAGCATACTTCGGTGTTTGTATGGGTAGTAAGTTGATTCTCACACCTGACTTGACTTTAACGTATCTTTCATGCTCATAGAAACCAGTCGCTATGCTCGGTGCTGTGGCAGGCCCTCTGATTGGAGGCGCTTTTACCGTTTCTGTTAGCTGGAGGTGGTGTAAGTCAATACCATGCCCTGCCACTGGTCTTTCCTCACACATGTTATAGGCTTCTACATCAACCTACCTATCGGCGGCCTTGCAACCATCCTTCTACTAGCAATCCAAATTCCCGACAGCAACAAAACGAAAAAACCAAAATCCCTCTCCGGGATATTAGGTGCTCTCACAAAACTCGACCCCGGCGGATTTCTTCTCTTCTCCCCCGTTGCAGTAATGCTATTAATGGCCCTCGAATGGGGAGGATCACAATATGCATGGAACAGCGTGACAATCATCGGTCTCTTCTGCGGTGCAGGTGCCATAGCTATCGTCTTCCTAGCATGGGAATACCACGCCGGAGAGGAGGCTATGATTCCTTTTTCCATGGTTAGGAACCGGGTGGTTTGGTCTTCGTGTCTGGTTATTTGGTTCTTGTTCGGTTCCATGATGGTTTATTCGTATTATCTGCCGATTTGGTTCCAGGCTGTGAAGGGCGCATCATCGTTGCAAAGTGGTGTGGATCTTCTTCCACTCATACTTAGTCAGGTTGTTGCATCAATCTTGTCTGGGGGCTTGGGTAAGGGAGTCACTAGTTTAGATTCCTATTGAAGCATGACTGACATGGCTATAGTACGAAAAGTGGGATATTATTTGCCGTTCGTTATCGCTTGTGGCATTTTATTGACGATCTCGGCTGCTTTAATGTCTACATTTGAGATAGATACTACTTCTGGGAAATGGATTGGTTACCAGATCCTTGGAGGGTTTGGGCAAGGACTAGGATTGCAGATGGTAAATACTGTCTTACCAGGGCCCAATACCAAAGACTAACTGGTCAATTAGCCCTACGTCGCAGTTCAAAACGTACTCACAGAAGAGAACAATGCAGTCGCTCTCGCGCTTCTCGTCTTCATGCAGAACTTCGGAGGCGCGATTCTCCTCGCCATTGCTGAGACAGTGTTCAGTTCAAAACTAGTCTCGGAAATGGCGAAGCATGCCCCAGATGTCAACGTTGCGATAGTCGAAGGGGCAGGTGCTTCAGGTTTCAGGGAAGTAGTACAGCCTGCACTGCTGGGTGGAGTCTTGAAAGCATACAATGCAGCCTTGACCAAGGAGTTTTACCTAGCTATTGCTTGTACAGCAGCAATGCTGGTTATCTGCTGGGGAATGAGTTGGATCGATATCGCGAAGGTGGAAAAGGAGACTACAGCTCAGACTCAAAGCAGTGGTGATCATCAGCTTGAGGATTGGAAGAATTGCCACGAGTGATGGGTTTTAATTCACCTTAACCTCATATATATTGATGTATTGGTTGAGAAAACCTGTATATAATGTCTGTATTATAGCATAGCACCTCTTTTCCATATGTTTCATTGCTTCTGACCGTTATTAGGGCTAGGGCTAGGGTCCTATCGATAACGAACGATAAGATAAGAAGACCTCCAAGATAAGAGCCTTCCTTATCTAATGTGTCAGATGCTAGTATGTGCTTGTCGATATCGTATGATTCTAATCATGCTTCAGGAGACCCGTGTGAATGTACCATAAGAAATGTGATTCTACTCGATGACCTCCGATAATATAAAGTACGTTACATAAGCACGCTTGAGTGGCTCATCTGACGTGGCAGCCTGAGAAATGTGGCCGGTGATTCGACGTCATCACTTTGGGGCTTTCCTTCCTTAGGCAAGCAACTCGTCATGTGAAACGAGCCAATGTCACTTGACTCCTCTCGAGCGTCTTATATTAACTCTTGTTCATCTAGCATCTCTACTTAGGGACTCTCAGCTTTTCATTTATCATTCAAGGTATCTTCAGTGCCTGTGAATCGTGCGTACAAACTGGCATACTTCAGCGCAGCTTCCCCGCATTTCTGATACCGTTATCGATATCGATCAAGTAACAAATTGTCCGATCATCCTCACTCCCATCTCAATTTCAATAAGTAATCCAGCTCAGAAAGAACGAACAAACGCAAAATGTCTTCCGCCATCGACGACACCCCAATTTCGCCCACCCTCAACTCTACTACCAACCAGCAACGTCGTGACTCGTTGGAGAAGCATCTCCAGACCCGCCCGGAGCTACAGGATCTAAAAGATCGGCACATTTTGCTTAGCACCAATGTTGCTCCGTAGGGCTCTTTTCCCCGTCAGTTCTACTTTTTATTAATGAAATATCGTAGTGGCCTCCAAGCTGCACAGGCAGAACTCGCCCGGCAGCAAGCGACCGATAGCCTCAGAAAACACCTCGAAAAACGCCCGGAGCGAGATGAACTAGTTGATCGTACGTCGTGAAATTTCATCTAGTCCTAACATTCTATAACAATACTAATCTTGTGAATAGGCAACATCCTCCCTACCCGCCCCGACGTGGCGCCTGCACTACAAGCTCATGCACGCGAACTCGAGAAGCATATGCTTGCCGATAACTTGGAGCACAAGATCAAGGAAAGACCCGATCCCAATCAATTGATTGAGAAGGGCATCCTTGATAACAATGAGGACCCTAGAAGTCCGTCTGAGTAGGAGGTGAAGGTCTACTGGAATATCCGATGGGATAATACTGTCTGAGTTGATAGTGGCGTTTGTTTTGGGCAGGATGGTATATGAATTGGTTTGATGGTCTTATTCGTTAATTATTGGTTTGGTTTATTTTCAAAATATCATTGTTATAACGTTGTGGAGGAAAGTCGAAATTGAAAGTTAGGGTTGGACGGTTGTTGTACCTCGACATGCAATTCGAGTTATTCTTTACTACTCTAAAGTATCACTCCATAGACTCCATAACATAATCTCATACACGTATCAGCGGTGACTCCATAACGTCACTCGACAATACTTTCACGCCATGAATGTAACAACAGACAGCACTCAATAACTCTCAACTTCAACACTGGCAGCGCCCGCTCCAGCCGTAACAGACGACAGATCCGGCGTCCAGCCACTCGGCCTCTCGCTGCCCCTAACCAACAATCCATACGCTGCCCTCTCCACTTTCTCCACACTATTCTGCATCACATCCATCTTCTTGTGCATGTCCTTCATCATATGGCTACTATGTCTCCTCGGAATATTCAACTTTTCCAACATAGCCCTCATATTCCTCAAATCAACCACAATACCCGCCTTCTCGGCAGGAAAGATAGGGAAATTCTGCGCCGGCTCATTTTCGGCCTCATCAACATCCATTTTGCTTTCGTCTTTGATATCACTCTTATTAACCTGCCCACCCGTCGAAAGCGTCGTGACCGCAAACCGCATCATTTCACCCGTTAAATCATATATACCCATCAGATAATCCTCCTCCGTTACGATGATCCCTTGCGGTAATTGAGCGGCTACTTCGTCGCGCGTAATGAGGGTCTGGGTCTGGATATAATGTTCGAAGGAGATGGCTTCGATGAATTCTTGGATTCCGCCGGAGACTTGTCGTTGGTAGCGCCAGGAGTTTGTCCCTGTGAGCTCGGGGGCGATGGCTTTGAAAAGGTCGATGATTTGGGTGAAGCGGGTTTTGTTTTCTTTGGCGATGTTAGGCGGGAGGGGGGTGTT
This sequence comes from Talaromyces verruculosus, assembly GCA_001305275.1. Lineage (NCBI taxonomy): Eukaryota > Fungi > Ascomycota > Eurotiomycetes > Eurotiales > Trichocomaceae > Talaromyces > Talaromyces verruculosus. Next base: position 69,434 of record LHCL01000065.1, read on the forward strand.
GACCGTTCGGACTCTGTGATTAATTGTCAGGATACGGCTTCTCGCAATATGAGGTATGAATAGTACCGTTGTAGGGCGAATATGCTATCCGAAATAAATTAGTCCAATATTGATAGCTAGATCGGGTATCGGCTTGGGTCATACATCTTCTTGCTCAATGCAGTTATGTCTCTAGATGCTTTGATAATTCTCTCGCGTCTGTCATGATGCTCATCGAGCTCGCTGCGAAAGTTCTCGAAGATTGACTGGATGACAGGTCCCTCCTCAGCTCCTGTAATTTCGGAAGTCATGGCGGACGACGAGTTGGGTGGTTCTTTTGGATTAGCAGGCTTTTGTTGGCTGCTGCTGACGATGTTTCCTTCCCAAGACCTTTTTGAGCTAGCCATTGATTGGAGTAGAGCTGTCAGAGAGTGGTGTGCAAGATTCGTGAGGAAAGGTAGTCGACGGATGAAATCATAATGGAGCTTGACTTTTGAGTGGTGCGGGGAGCATCATGCCTAATTGGGCTAGCATGGTCTCCATAGTAATTAAGGAGCTCAGCTAAGATGTTCCCGGATTCTGCTGTCTTAATTTTCTTCATCAATCTAACAGTACTGAGGTTTATTGATATTGATCCATATAGGATCTTTCAGCAATAATCTCGATCACCCAGCTGTCTGTTAATCTCAACTCAAGGATTCTACTACTTGATAAAATGGTTGGTCAGGAATGTTATCGAAAATACTTCGCGTGGCACGTCATTCCACGGCTATTCCGAGCGAATCATTCTGTATACGCCGCCCCTGCCACCTGCACGGCGAATCAAGTGGCATTCTTCAATGTATAGTTGGAAATTACGAAATTCATAACTGATTAAAGCTATCTATCATAAAGTAAACTCGTCCGTTTCCCAGAATTGCCCCTATATAGGGACTGGCTCGTTGGCCAACTTCCATGCATATGGCCCTGGCCCTGCCAATCTTTCTCCTCTCTGTAGTCGAATTATGACACCGATAAGGAGAAGATGGTATGATGTATTATTCCTGTAGCTTGTGAACAAAACTGATACATTCAAGTATATATAAGCGATTAACCAGTATACTCAACATCCACCTCAGAGTCACTAGGAGCAGAAGCAGAAGTCAAAATCCTGCCGTTTTGCAAAATATCCAAAAGATCAACACCAGAGGTACCAACACTGCCACCATTAGCAGTACCAGCAGCGGCGTGTGTAAACGATACCTTTCCAAAGTCGGCAAAGGGAACCTGGGCACCATTAGACTCAAAATCCTCAACGATCCATTCGGCGTTTTGGCCACCGAGAGTAGCGGTTGAAGCGGGGGCTGTGAGGCTTTGGGTCACGGATTGACCGTTTGATAAGTTCTCGATAACGGCTGAACCGGCTTTGTTACTGGTTGAAGTAACGGTGACTTTGATGTCGTCTCCGGTACCAATATCGATGCCGGAAAAGTCGTAGGCGTAGTCGGGATACCATTCGTACCAGGCATCATAAGTAACCTGTCCGGATGTTGAAATACCGAAATCGACTCCAGTCTGAAGTATGGCGGCGGTATAAGTGTCACCGTCAATTCCAACCCAGGCAGAGGCGTAAGAGTCTTGTGTGGCTCCCGATGACAGCGAGGGTTCCGGGACGGTAAACTGTGCAGTCACCGAGGTGAAAGTTGTTCCCGAAGGCGGTGCAGTGAGCACGCCGCCAGACCAGTTGGAGCTGTAGTCGACGTTCGTACGGTTGGCGACTTCAACGTCGTCAACGTCGATGGCAGGGATTTTTGGACGCGTCAGTCGCGTCATCTCGCCGCGCGCGGCCACTCGAGCAGCAAGTCCATGGCCTCGAGTAACTGCGGCAGCAGCCGAAGCTGCGAGCAGAAGGATATGAGAAAGGGCGATGGTGGAAGCCTTCATTGTGACAGAAACTTAACAATTCGACTTTGGAAAGCTTCAAATGTTGACCCTGAAGAAGTTTCAACCCTACGTGGCTGCTGGGGAGACAATATAAATGAGAGCAGTCAGGCAATATGCCACAGGCTGGTGGCCCTAGATTCATATACTTATACATCATTTTTTGCCAACCACCTATGCCAAGCCTGGGGATCCTGCTGTGGCATGAAATGTATCTTGGTAGTGTAGAGCATGCAGGGTCACGTCGTACCTGATTCCTGGTTTCACGCGATGGATTATCCATACCGACGACGGATCTGCATCTGCATGATCTTGATTTCAGCGGCAGGTCTAGCCTTTGTTATAGTCAGTGTTAAATTTGCCTGTGATGGAGTTTTGCCTTGTTCGTTCCCTTGAATTCTTCGCCAGCGTAATCAGAGAAGCCTACAATATCAGATGGTAAGCTGCATAGCCCGATAAAAGAAAGCGTTGACCTACTCACATCGACCAATATAGCATATCCAACAAGCTTCTCGCAGGTATTGCCTCATGGAGGTATGTGTCGCACGGGCCGGGGATCAACTGTCGTGTGGACTGAGGAATTTAGGCCTGCTACAATTGCGCCCCTGAGAGGAATGTCGGTAAAATATGATTTTTCGAATTTTGTCCACCGGCGATTTGCAGTCGATATGTTCGAGTCGAATGTAGCAATGGTTGCAGTCTAGTAACTGAATGATGGTAACAGAATGAAAAACTTCAGTGACTGGATGATTGGTATAGTTCTTGAGGAGTCGCGACTCCCTTCGAGATGTAGGCATTCAGGCACCAAGGCAGCCAACTGTCAGGAATGCCCAGCTACCATGACTTGCCGGGTGTGACTTGATCAATCATGAAAGTGCATAGATCTCCTGATCGATGTATCAGTCCAGATGTAAAGATCGACGCTGCATGAAATCTTGGAGGGAATACCTTGCAAGTTCGGCTTTACGTGTTTGCAACTTTTAAACTCTTTCTCAGCGCCTCTTCCGCAACCTAATCCCTACCAGTTTACACATAGTATTGAACATAACTATACTAAACCAGGTATTGCTTTTCTGCATTGTAAATACGCAAGAAATTTCTAGAATGCTCCTTGCAAATCAGACAAACTTTCAAAAGAAACAGAGGGTGGGCACCTAAGCAAACTGGCCTGGTGTTGCCGTCTTCTCTCTTCACACCTCTGAGATAGGAGTGAGCAACCGAAACCTGTGCACATTGAGGGCCGGAACCGATTTTCTTGGTTTTCGTTGTATAACTAGAACAAAAATTCTCTGATTTCCCTTTTTATTCCCCCCAGTATTCGGCACTATCTCATGACCCATCTCCAACTGCTGAATAACAATAGGAACAGTGTTTCCGGATCAAAAACTTGCAACTAAGTTGCGCACTATTTTCGGTGATCAAGCAATATGAACACCACTGAGATACAAATGAAAGAAGAACATGACATCCCCTATTGCTAATCGTACAATTAGTTAATATTATGAATCAATTACGCGATGAAGAGGACAGTGACACAATCCTTTTGTCCCACCATGTCCTCCAGATAGTGGTGAGTTGAGGCTTGTGTTTACCATGCGTGTGATTTATGGGGTTTTCTGCTTGTATTTGACTTTGATATGCCTCAGTTCGATGGATGTTGTCATTTTTGTTCGATGACTGAGCGGTTGTTGATTGCCATATCAGCCCTGTTCGATGTGCCTCTCTTAGTGCCTCCCATCGTTGTTGTCTCTTGACCTCATCGCGTCTAGCTGCTTTTCTGCGGTCCTGTGGTAGGGCCGATATTTCATCACGAATCCGATCGCGTCTTGCGAGTTCTCGTTGGATCTTCTCAGGGCTGAAGCTATTTGATGAATTCACTATAAACATGATCATCGTCAGCTACGAGATTCCCAGGAATCCCGACGAGAGGAAATACTTACTATCGTTTAAATAGTCCTCTTCTAAAAGATCGAGGTTTTCCCCATGCCGCCCAATAAGTCGGATATTGCAAAGTTGTGAAAGGTCTTCCTCTGAACCAGTATCGAAGAAATAGTCTTCGCACTCCGTGAATACATTCATGGCAAACAAATAGTTACCGCTTAACACCACATCCACACAAAGATCATCAAGAACATGGAAATCGCATCGAACTGCCTTATTCCCAACAGACCATTCTGCATTGTGGACAAGCCCACTAGTCCAGGAAGTAGTTCCATCTGCAAACTCAACTTCGATGCAATTTTGAAAATTTTGGTGGATTGTCAGATCAAGCTGTTTGGCATATGCCCTCGAGATGAGCATAACGTCTGATCCCGTATCCGGAACTGCAGCAGTGTAATTGTCATTAAGATATCCCCACAAGCGCTGGTTCTCCCCGCCTAGTAGCTGTAGTCGCAACCTTCTTGGTCGGGTAATCAGCTCAGACTTGATGCGCTGAACGAACTTCGTCAATGTTTGCGTCGCTCTTAGGAATTGGCTCCCCAGGACTAGATCGTGGACGCAATTTGGGAGGATCCAGCAATGCAACATATGCTTTTCTCGCTCACCAGAAAACGTCCATGGTACCTCAACCATTCCAGGGGATTCAACAGGAGTTTTATTGGCCAGGTATACTCTCTTTTCGGTTGCAGGACTGGGACTGAGACCAAGGCTAGCGGCCAGAGTACCTGATATGAAACATAAATCGGCACCGGTATCAGGTAACGCTTCTACTCTGGCCCCATTCACCTCGCCCCCTACAAAGTACCGTTTTAATTTCGACGAAACCTTCGAGATCTTGGATTGAACCTGGTCTGTTCTGCGACTCACGTGGTGGGGGAGTGTTGTGGTGACTGCAATATTAAATTGCTAGTACCATTCTGAGTCAGTATTTGAAGCTATCGCCACATCCCAAATTGTCAGAAATTTGACCAAGGTTTGTTCCTTACCTTAGCTTGCAATATTTGGTACAATTGGGATGGTGTTAATGGAATTCCGTTGTATTTCCTGGGAAATCCACTCCAGCCATGCACGCCGATACTTTTCCTCCTTGAAATTGCGGTCTGTCAGGAACTCTGCGTTCCACCGTTCGGGAGGACATGTTTTCGGTGTACTGATCATTGTCTTCAAAAACATTGTCTCCAAAAATATTTCCTCCAAATAGGCGATGCCTATTGACTTGGGCGAAGACAATAGATCCACCCGTTCCACGTCCTTGGGGTATATTGTATCCCACGTCGCCATCAAGGATGTCGCTTCCCGCAAGAACTGAAAGGCACGGTCGATTCGTCGGTATAGACTTTTTTGGGAAATATCCTGATATTGTGCGAGAAATGAGGAATGGAAATCATCAAGGCCAAGCAGCCTATGGTATTAGAGTTTGAACTGTAATAAGGCACCAGTTTGCATAAGCACAGTGGCAACCAGAAGAAGAATTTCGTCTAATCTTAACACAGGAGGTGGAAAGGTTTTAAAGCGGCTTCACAGCCACGTTGGGCAGTATGTTGGGCTCTCATCAGGCTGACAGGCAAAGGCTTTCGCTGGACCTTGCCATTCTATCCGCCAGGCATACTGTACTGCTCCAATCCCACAATTCATGATGAGCATGACACCACAGCTGGTTTGAAGTTTTCTACACTCTGATCCAAACTACCTTTTTCTCGACCCTGTCTTTCTTTCTTACTCATCTCACCGATTCCAACAAGAGGTATGTTGTCCTTCCATCACAAACAACTTATGCAAGCCACAAACCAACGTTATGACAGTCTAGGAACAGCTAGGTATAGTTCTTTACATCTATGAATGAAAACGCAAATATAAACGGTCGTGTTTTACCTCCCTCATCCCCTCCGGAGGGCTTCGCAAGTGTCGCAAGATGGATATCCTTTGACCCTGACAACGAAACATTTATCTATCGCAAATTCGGCGAGCTTGCGGCTCGCAACCTCCTTTATCTACAATGTGAGCTACTCGTTCTGGAGAGGCAACTCAACGATCTTGACCAAAATGATACCAAAAGCGATGATATGGATCTGAAGGACGCTGCTAGAACATGGGAGACCTTCACGCAACAGTATGAGGATGGGATTAAGGAAGCAAACGACCGTATGGACATGATCACGAGGCTACGAGCAAAATTGAAGGAGTATAGTATGTAACCTGCAAAGCAGCGGCTAATTCGGCATCAAAGGCTGACCTCATGGATTCCTTAGATGAAGCTCTGTTGCTACAACGTGAGATCATGAAACTAGAGCGACCCAACAAGCGTGTGCTTGATGCATATAGAGAATGGTTTAAGACGCCATACCCTGCGCTTGGCGGGCGGGCAAAAACAGTTTTGGACAATTCTGATGATTTAGTAGCTCTCAATATGGTATCCGAAGCTGACTATTTATCTATCCTCTTGAGACGACACTGGCCAGTTAAAGTACGTGGCTCCAACCGTGTCCTATCAGACCCATATCCATGTTTCGACTAACATCTAGTAGGAAGAGCTCTGCCGGGGTGGCCTCCACTGCATAGGACGATTTGACGAGAAATCCATCTCGACCACTGCTGCCATTATTAGCATCCTTGTTGCAGCAATTCTCTTACTTGGTTCAATAATTAGTCTGTATTTCACGACGAACAACGCTGTAAGACTTGGCCTGGTTGCTACATTCACCATTGCATTCGCCCTGAGTGTGTGTTTGATGACAAATGCACGACGAGCCGAAATATTCACGGCCACTGCTGCGTACGTGAAATTAGACCTGGTGGAAATGGATATTGCTAATTCTAAGAACAGATATGCTGCTGTTCTGGAAGTCTTGAATGCCAATGGCGGTTATATTTTTCAGTAGCCCGCGAACCAGCGGGTCTTGAGTGACATGGTCAGTAGCAAGTTCTTTGACCGCATTTTGTAGGCGGATAGGGCCAACTCTTTACTGTAACAAGACGAACTCTGGAGAACTCAACTTTAATTATGACTCCTCTCAGAGGTTGGCATCCTCATAGGTTTTGAATCATTACTTACCATGTTTAAGTCTCCACACTAGCTCCGATACCTCGCTGTTTCTCCGCATAATTACATAGTTTAACCATAATTTTAGGGATATTGGTAATCTTCTCTTCTTGATATGTTTTTCGCGTTATGCAAGTTGATTCGTTGAAGAGGCTATTGATAATCTAACTTCGTCCACCAAATCTGTTCCGACGAAGTAAAAAGATGCAGATTGTCCTCTCTATCACTCCAGTTTCCCTGTCACTTCCAATTATATAGAGACTTGAGTGAAAATAAAGCCCTCAAGCCTTTTTCAACCCTGTTCATGTATGCTTCAGTGACACGCTCGTAATCATTGATACCCGAACCCCAGACAGCTTTCCTAGCCTTTCGCGCAGACTCCTCGGGCGATAATTCCGAAGCCCATCCCTCTCCCTCCCGATTTAAATACGACGGCGTACATCTCGCAACCACGGAAAACCATGCTGCCCTCTTAGCTACCTCATCAGTCCACCTATCCTCGCCCTCTTTGGATGCCTCAATGATCAGCTTCCCCGGGTCGTCGGATTGCTGTGATGCTTCACGAACCACATAGGCTACCAAACGAGCTGCTGCATCGTACGCAGAGGTTACGTTGAACGACGTTGCTGTTCCTCTACTGTGATAGGAAAAGAAATTAGGATAGTCATGCGAAGCGATACCAAATAATGTCCCAAAGTCTGGGTTGTCCCACTTGTCATCAATGTGTCGACCTCCACGACCGATGATAGGGGCGTTTTGTCGACCAGCCGGAGTGTACTGGGACGCCGTGCTGAAGCCCGTAGCCAATACAAGAACATCAATGTCGAGCTCCTGGTTCGCAACCACAATACCTCGTGTTGTATAACTCTCGATCCCCTTGCCATCTGTGTTCACAAGGCTGACATTATCCCTATTGAAAGCCTCTAGATAGTCATCGTTGAATGTAGGTCTCTTGCACCATCCGGGATACCAGGGTTTCAGCTTCTCAGCTGTCTCTGGGTCTTTCACCAACTGACCAATGCGGGTGCGAAGCGCTTCAGCGAAAGGGAGGTCCATTTCAACCAAGTTGTTGTAATGCTCCTCAACTGATCCGGGATCCACTAATCTGGAACTACTGCCTATCAGGCCAGCTCGGGCTTGGTTCTGGGACCAGCCATCATTGACTAGATCAACGGACTCCGGATCTGCAGTTAAGTAACTGTTTAGGTTTCTAACCCGGCGGCGCTGCCAACCAGGCCCATCGGCTATCTTAGCCCAGTCTGCGGGTGTTGTTTCTCTCTGTGCTCGTTCTCCGCAGTACGATGGCGTTCGTTGGATCACATAGAGATGCTTCGCCCACTTCGCAAGATGCGGCGTCGCCTGGACTGACGTCGCCCCAGTACCGATGATTGCGACGCGCTTATCTCGCAAGTTCACCATATCTGGCTGTTCCTCGCTGCCTCCAGTGACGGTATAATCCCACCGAGAGGTATGGAACACCTTGTGACTTGTGCGGAATTTGGCAAAGCCCGGGGCGTTGGGGATTTTGGGAATAGCGAGTAAACCACCCGCGAGGAGCACAAACTGAGCATCCACAGTGATCTGAGTCGACTGCCGTACGTGACCTAGCGACTGGGTTAGATCGACAATCCAGCGGCCTTTGGTCTCGTCCCAGACCTGCTTGTCAACCTTTGTGCAAAACATGGCCTGGAAGCCGTACTGGGCGGCGATTCGTTCTGACTGGCCTCTGATCTCGGCCCCGAATGAGTATTTATGCTTTGGGATATAGCCTGTCTCTTCCAACAATGGAAGGTAGCAATAACCCTCGACGTCGCACATTAGGCCCGGGTAGCGGTTCCAGTACCAGGTGCCTCCGTACCCGCCTGCAATATCGACAAGAACGATATCTTCACGACTAAAACCAGCTTCGATCAAGCGAGCGGCGAATAAACAACCATTGTGGCCGGCACCGACGATGAGGAATTTTATGCTGCCACCGTGTTTCAAGGGCGCATCCTGACTCGCGATAGCTTCGTAGTCCACCCAAGGATCTTGTGCCAGATCCTGGATTTCTGGGGAGCGAACATTTAGATACTGAGCGGTTCCATCTGAACGGAGCCGTTTGCTACGCTCTTCAGCATACTTCTCCTTCAATGCTGTGAGCATGGCGGGAGCTTCGCTCGAGTTCATGATGATATACGTCGTGAGAGAGTCTTTGGAACTGTAATTACAACAACATCAAGTGTTTTGGGAGCAGTCCCTTATACCATTTATATCCTCCAATCTGATGTACTCTGGCCGGCGTATGCTTTCTAGTGCGTTTCATATCTGTTGTGTTTACGCTCATCTTATGCATTCACATTCGGCAGCACATCTTTCCGTGTTCAGGTTATATTATACAGAGAGCTAAAATGCATGCATACTAAAAAGGAGACAATTGTTACTCCTGAAATAATCGAAGTTATGCCAAGCCCCACGACCTTATGCTCCGGATAAGCGGCACGGGCAACAGCTCATTAATTTCCATCCAGGCTTTATACAGGAAACTGAGCACATCTAGGTGCAATATTTTTGGAGCTAGTCCTTCACAGGCTCACTATTTTCAAGCCAAAGAGAGTTCATTATTCTACTTCGGAAAACGCGCAAAATAGCTAGCGAATTGTACTTACGCCATGCTCCTTTTTGGCTGTGATCTTCCGGAACAGATTGATTTTCATATTTGTATTTTTCGCGCTTCTGGCCTTGTCTCAGTCTTTATCAAAACACTTTCCGAATTTTTGAAACACTCCCTCTGACCAAGGACACATCCAACAATTCATCTCTCACTCTCGCCACCATCATGTTGCGACTGTTACTTATGGTGGTTGTTTACATCATCGTCAACACCGGGTTGACGGCGGCAATGAAACACCACGAAAACGGAAGTTCCTATGATGTTCATCCCTTTTACATTGATCTCTCATCTTCTGTGCCACATATGAATGATCTCATAGGGAGAACTCAACTTCCAAAGAAGCCAATTTATTACGGTATTGGCGAGTCAGCAGGCATAGATCTCGATGTTCTCCAAGACCTTCAGACAGAGTGGCTCACGAACTTTACCTGGTACGAAGAACAAGCCATCATGAACCGATACCGGCATTATACAGCCGATATTGAAGGTCTGACTATCCACTTCATTCATGAGAAATCTGCATCATCAACGGCGATACCGCTTATACTGAATCACGGATGGCCAAGCTCTTTTCTGGAATTTTTACCCCTTGTTGATGCTCTTGTTCAACCAAGCACGGTTCCTTCTCTCAATGCTACATTTTCCGCCCCCTCTACTTGCAACTCTAGCTGTGATGTATCTTTCCATGTTGTCATTCCTTCCCTGCCAGGGTTCGGCTTCTCTAGTCCACCCCCCAATGTTGACTTTACTACTGAGGACACTGCTCGGGTCTTCAACACCTTAATGACGGATGTCCTTGGTTATCGAACCTACGCCGTGTCAGGGACTGACTGGGGGTCGCCTATAAGCTATGCCATGTACAATAGCTATGAAACATCCGTGCGGGCAGCACACTTCTCATATCTTCCGTTTCCAATTCTGAATGGGACGCAGCTTGCTGCGTTGAATATTTCTCTCGACCAGGTGGATTCTATCAATCTCCAGGCTGCCGAAAACTGGATAGAATCAGGGCAAGGTTATCGTGTTGAGCAGGGTACGAAGGTAAGTAAGAGCTGACTGGAGGATCTCAAACCTTGATATGTCTGCCTAGATAAGTTCTCGACACCCTTACAGCCGACAAGATACTGACAAGATGATTTGATTCAAAGCCACAAACTATTGGGTTTGCACTCGAAGATAACCCTGTAGGGCAATTAGCGTGGATTGGAGAAAAAATGATTGAATGTGAGTTCACCTGCCTCCTTCTCCAATTATTCTTCCCATGCATTAGTCCCCCATACATGAGCATTTTATTTCCCTGGTGTCGGCTACATTCAATAAAGCTACGTTAGTCGTTAAACAAAGATTGTAGGGTCCGATCCTCGCGCTGGCTCACCACCCTCCGTCTTAAACCACGCCGCTATCCTTCGTCAAGTGTCACTATCCTATCTGACGCAGACGTTCACTTCGTCCGCCTTCATCTATTATCAAAATGCGGCGGCACCTCCACCCCAATATGTGTCGTCTCATAACGACGCGCCGTTCCTGGTTAGCATCTTTATGTATAATATTGGGTTCTGGCCGTTGGAACTAGTGAAGTCAGTATCAAACCTTGTTTTGTATAACGGTATGTCAACATCTTCCATGCCTCGTCGCCTAAGCGCGCCATTATCTTCATTACGTTTCCTATGCGTAGGTAAAACGAGACAAGTCTTTTGCTTCTTATTAACCCCGATTTAGAGCACAGTTTCGGTGGACACTTTCCAGGGCTGGACAATCCGCCTGCTTTGATCAACGACATACGGCAAATTGGGGCGCACTGGAATGTCTAATTACATTTCGAATTAGCATCCGTGAAGGTCTTGAGATCGTGGACACTAGAGCCAAGCCTTTCAGTGTAATCAACGCAAGCTTATATCGAGCCGTTAGGTGTGCTGGCGCGGCTCTTTACCTAAAATGTTATTCACTAAAACTTGTATTAATCAGGAGCTTTATTTTTTTCATATTGTGAAAAACTTTTTCTCTTTTGCTTAAGATCCTGTTTAGTCAATAAGTTAATTAGGGAATTTAGAGTTGTCCTCGTCTGCATATCGGCCCGTGGTGTAGATGGCAAGGGACGTTATATTGTCACTTGATCTATCCACACCTTTTTTTCCATTTACTCGCTAATTTACGCTCAACATGCGACCCATACCTTGCTCCGTCGGTGGCGGAAGATACGGCAACGGGCACCTGTCGAGACTCAAGATGCCCAGCTTGATGCGAAAACTCGTTATTGTTGCCGTATAGCTTTTGGAGTATTATTGATCCAGAGCTTTATCTAACGTGCCTACGTTGACCATTAGCAGCTACTATCTTACCTGTCTTATGGTTGAAACAGGTCAATATTCGATTATCATATCTTGGGTTCGGGCATAGACTCTGCTCTCCCTCATCATTCCTACCCACACTTTCACCACTTCTAGGCTCATAGCGTCCTCATCTTCGGTATCTTCATCTAGCCAGTCACCGAATACATCCAGGGGATCAAAATCTTCGTATAATATGAGATAAATGAGTCTCCTTTTCAATATGCGAATTCGAAATCTTCTTCAATCAAGCAATACACCGGTTGTTTCCAATTCCCACTCCGATCTGTGGACTTAAAACCAGCTTGTGGGAGCCAGTTCCTGCAGCCAGTATTTTTTAAGCGGCAAAACCAGACTTGGACAGCCGCGATCGTCAGACGACGAGCGAACGTCGCCCTATAATGTATAGTGAAACTTCGGAATGAATCGTCATTAGTTGGCAGGGAAATTCATACCTTACCACGTACGACTAAAAGTCGCTCCTGGTACTACGTACTGCCAGTGCTGGATAGCTCACCAGAGATACAGAGAGAACCCGTGTCTGCAGCTAATGTCATCCTAGCGAAAAAGAAAAATAAAGCTCAAATAAGGCTACCTTACACATATCACACTCGTCCATTCAGAATCCGGTTTATCGACACGGCTGAAGAACATAGAGAGTGCGTGCTGTGTCACTGTCACGTTGAGGGGTTCGGGCTCCCTGCCGTTTTACCCGAAGGGTGTTTCTTTACTTTTCCTGAGTGCGATGGAGGTCTTGTGTGAGGCTCAAACATCCCTCCTTAAATGGATGGGGAGCTTGGGTTTGTATTTCAAAGCTTGAGTCATACAACGAACATCAGCACTAGCTGAGAACGTTCTCATATGTTCCACAGGCAGACAACCTTCGCAAGTGATACTGAGAAAGTATGGAACATCTGCCACATCCATCAGGTGCGAAGCCCATCAAGGTGCCTTACGTCTGCACGGAGGCCTACGACTATGGCCCATTCGAGGAATATCCCCGCCGGAAGGGATGGAAAACTGATTCCGATGGGCAACCAGTCTTCCATGACCAAGAAGCGTTTGATGATAGTTCGTTAGACGAGGATGATATAGTAGATGAATCAGACGAGCTTGACTCGGACTCTAGCGATAAAGAATCATCGACTGAAGAGGAAGAAGATAGCGAAGTCGACGAAGGAGGTGATGACGATTACGACGAAGACGATATTCTCGAGACCATCGATCCATTTGTCCAGACTTGGCTCTTCTTCGGCCTCCTAATAGAAGTATTCGGCATCGTCGGCATCGAAATCTGTGAATCCGATTTTATCTGCGACAGCGACAAAATCACGACGGCAAAGCTACCGGCACTCATTGAAGAATGGAGATCTAAGGAGGCAAAGGGGGACGACGAAAGCGAAGAAGTGTCCTCGCCTCTGGCCAAATTCTACGCACAGAGAGCCCCCACGTGGCAGGCCGACCGCAGAACCAGCATCGGACGATATAACCTAATCAGAGCCGTGCTGGTTCAGGTCCAGTCATATGTGAACAAGCACTGCCACAGTGGTGAGCTCGGGAGTTACGGACCTAATGTGCCGTGCTGGGCGGTACAGGATGAGATCTCTCTGTCCATCATGGTTCTGGGGTGGACTCTGCAGAGCGCGGCATACAGCATTTATGAACCCGGTAGTGTGCGGTCCGTAGAACCGTGGGGATCGAACAACATCCTTACCAATAATCTGCTGAACGACGGTCGTTGGTGTATGGGCGAAGCAGCTAAGCTTATGGCAGATCTCGAAATCGATGGCCTCTATTACGTCGGAGGCTTGTCGTGTCCTCGGCGGGATCAAGACCATGAGAGCTGCACCGAAATGGGTTGTTCAGGCCAAGGTATCAAGGGCAAGCCATATCAGACTCAGCATGTTCGGCCTGATTGCACTTGCTCTTTCGCTGGTGTTTCCATTCCTGATCTTATTGCTGTGATTTCCAAGGGCGAGATTCCCTTGGTGTCATGGACCCCAGACGCCGGATTAAGTCTTGTTGCATATAACCCCCAATTCAACCAGAAATACGTGGCGATCTCACACACGTAAGGTAACTCTCTTTCACCCTGGCATCTTTGTTACTGATAACCCACCACTGCAGATGGTCGGATGGAATGGGCAACGAGAATGATAATGCACTACCCGAGTGCCAGCTCTCTAGGATTCAGGCCCTCGTCGACGAGTTGGACTCTACGGCACGACCCGATCAGCCACAAAATCGAGTTTTCGGCCCCAAAGTTCTTTCAGAGAGTGGAAGTCCAGTGGATCGATCAGTTGGATTCTGGATGGACACCCTCTGTATTCTGTCGGATGAGAGAAGCAAGGAGAAGCCAGGGTACAGGGATATCCGCAATAGTTCCATCAGCAACATGCGGAATATCTATAAGGGCGCTTATCGTGTCCTCGTTCTTGACAAGTGGATTCAGGAGGTCAACCGATCAGCCGACATCATTGAGAAAGTTTCGCGGCTCTACTTATCAAACTGGCAACATCGGCTGTGGACTTTACAGGAAGGTGTCCTGGCGCAGAACCTTTTCTTCCAGTTCAAGGATGGTCAGCTGGAGCTCGATGACCTGTGGCGCGAGGAAGCACAGTACAAGGAGAAAGTTCCTGGTGTCTACAGCGGGATCGTTCGGACAATGTTGCCGTTAATTCCTATCTCTAATCCGATATTGAAGGATGGAGAGGAAGGCGAAAACTTGGCACGGAAATTTACACGTCTCCTGGGGGGCATGGCCAACCGCAAAACCAGCAAAACAAAGGACGAGCCAGTCTGCATTGCGACTATCCTTGGGGAGAGTCCGGGACCCATCCTCCAATTTCGGACTGGTAATGAGCGAATGCAGTGTCTTCTCCGAATGATCGGTTCATTCCCTCGGGAGCTGGTTTTCAATGAATTGCCCCGACTGCCGTTCGAAGGGTTTCGGTGGGCACCGAGGTCTTTCATCGGGCAATCTAAATCGATCTGGGCGAGAAACGAAGGGCTGTCCGAAACTAGTAAATCGGACAAGTTCTCCACATATGGTAAATTACGCCATCATACACGGGGAGGATTTCTTATGCACTTCCCAGGTATCATTTTGCGTCAAGGCAGAACCGCTCCCGAGAGGATTTTTGCATTCAAATCCACCACGGGGCAAAGCATCTGGTACGGTGTTTTCCTGGCGCCAGATGACAGGGATGACTATCCGGAATGGAATTCCTCTCAAACACATGCAATTGTCCTCAGCGGAGAGGTTCCAAATGACGGTCAAGAAGTAGCAGCCATCTTTGGCATTGTGAGACAGCGCGACGAGGGGGTTCGAATCCTACAGCACTTGTGTGTGGCAAGGCTCAAACGACTGAATACCTCTCCGCGGGGGAAGACTCCAGACGTTCTCCGCACTTTGTCTGTATATGGTGATTTCTTTCATGGGGACGCCGATTTGTATGACTGCAGGATTGCAGGAGAGTGGATTGAAGAGGACGTTGAATGGTGCATCGTGTAGAATCCAAAGATAATGTTGTAAAGTAGCTAACCGAGAGACACAAGTTAGGACTAACACGTTTGTTCGTCTGGATTCTCCTTACTGAAATTGTCAAGTTGACAACCTACTTTTCGAGAGAACGCATGGGATTTGATATTTCTACCTGCATTTTGCCTTCGCCTATTTTCACGGGTTCTGGGATACAGCGTGGACTGGGAGGGATCTCGATTCCAGGAATGAGAAAATTAATCGAGGTCAATGCTGGTGTCAAAGCAGGTGAAGAGTTTGTCAACGTAGTTCGAAGCTGGCAGGGCATATTCTCGAATAATTTCGGATTAAAGAGCTTGCCAAACCAATATTTACGTGCCCTGTGAAATAATGGAATTGGTAAGCGAGCGGCCATTGTAATTGAGTGGCTTTCTAATAATTTTGACCGTGATTTTTCTATTATGGTGGTGAGGGCTCGTGGTCACGTACCCAGCTATGTGTGGTTTAGGTACTGGAGCGGATGGGAAGCCGATCTCCACACTCTGATGGTCGATATCTGTACGTTTCATCTTTCAATAATCATCTGTTTATACCAATCGTCCTCAGAATAAATATCGCGAAAGGTCAATAGTCCAGCCAAGTCAAAGCAAAGCAAAGCAAAGCCCAAATGATGAACATTGAAGAACATTGAAGGCTTGAACATTGTATTGAGCTCGAAGTTACTCCCGATGCCATCAATTGAGTGAGAGTAAAGATATCTATATACATATAATCTGTCAATCATATATTGAGCAAAAACAATACTACCTATATCGAAATAGACATGGGCAGCAACAACCGGCAGCATGCCATTCAGCCGGTAGAAACATGACATTAAATCCGTGCAGGCAAAGGATATCCGTGTAAGGAGGCAAGGAAAGGAATACATATGGGTTTGATTCATATCGACATTAAGTTGCGCAAAGATGATACCCGATATCAAACACACAATCCGAAAATAATTAGGCAGTTGTGGTTGGCTTCTCTTCAGTTGATTCGGGGCTCTTGGAAGACTTGGACTCCTTTTTCTTCTTCTTGTCGTCTTTGCTCTTTTTGGTGGCGGCTTCGGCCATGAGTTGTTCAAATGCTAGGTAATCGCCTTCCTCGTCTGGGTCGCGAGCAGCCTAATAATTCCTGTTAGTAGAAATCAAAAGCTTGTATTGACAAAGGCAAATACCTTTTGGTAGATGTTTCCAGCAAGGACCAAAGCATGTGCGCGCTCAACTCGCTTTTCCAGTTTCACAGACTTATCTCCCAAGACTCTATCGCAGACATCCCGGAGCACAGACTGAATTTCAAATTTGCTTCCTCGCCAGGCTGCTGCAAGGATCTTTCCTGTGACTTTCCGCTCGTATTCAGCTTTCTTCTCGTCTGTCCAGTCAGCGCCTCCCTTCTCCTCCAACTTGGCCATTTCCTCCATTGTCATTTGAGCGTCGATAGCCGTAGAGATGGTTCCCCATGTCTCTTTCGCTAGTGTTCCCTTATCCTTAAGACGCGAGAAAAAGCCTGAAATACCCAAGAATTTTTGGGATTTGAGAAATGATGTAGCCTTCTGTAAGTATGTCTGTCCGATGGCGTGGAGGATCTCTAGACCAAATGACTCCATTTTCAAGTTCTCAACCTCGAGACGAATCTTCTCCTCGAAGGCATGTGTTACTTCCGGACCTTTGTCGGTCTCTGTCCAAACGCTGATGCGATCAATGAGCTTGCGCACGAGGGTGTCAACTCGCTTCTGGCGAGCTACACGTCGCTCCTCTTCATATTGAGCTAACCGCTCTTGTTGTTCCCGGGTCAACCCGCCCTTCTTCTTTTCCTTTTTGCGCAGCTCCTTCTCTTCTGCCGTGAGGCCAGCAGCTTCCATTCTTGCCTCTTCCTCTGATTTATCCATAATTGCCTGTTGGCCCCAGTTGCGTCTGGGGGTGCTTGTGCCGGAAGTGTTGCTGGATTCGGGAACGGGTATCGCGGTGGCTGATTCGGCCGGGGCAGGTGATGGGGCAGATGGTGCAGACGGTGTCTCACCGTGTGTCTCTCCGTCGTGAATATTCAGTTTTTCTTCAGCGGATGCCGCCAATTCCTCTTCCTCCATTTGCTGCATGGTAATGTCCATAGTGGTAGTAAGGTCTTTCATCAACGAGATTTCTCCGATAAGGTCCACGAAAGCTTCGCCGCCGAAGATCATGGTAAAGAACTGTGCCGGGTCCTCTGGTGTAACTATCAGTCCAGCTGTGTCTACTTGAAAACTCCAGACTCTTTGCAAAAGATCTTACCGAAACCTCCGCCGGGAACAGCCTGGTCTTTGCCGAACTTGTCATATTGTTTTCGTAGTTCATCATTGCTAAGGACTTGGTATGCTTCTCCGATCTGTAAGAGGCAATCAATTAGTTCCTGACTTCAAAGTATCCACGATATATTTATTGCGCGACACTGGCGATATCAAGGCTGTATGGGTGATGCGTACTGCTTGGAATCGGACATGCGCTGTTTCATCTCCGGGATTCTTGTCTGGAGTCACAGCAAATGTCAGTCAAGTTGCTATGCAAGATATCGATTCGGCTCAGCTTGAACACACCTGGATGAGTGGTGATGGCGAGTTTCCTGTACGCCTTCTTGATTTCTAGCTCGGTTGCCGTTGGCGGCACGCCAAGTGCATCATAGTAGGTGGTGTCAACAACCATGGTATATCAGGCCCGAGGATGTGTATGAACGATGAGAAATAAAGCAACTCAAGAGTAGTGTGCTTTCACAAGACACAAGCAAAACAATCTCAAAAGCAGTAAAAATCAAGGGCTGAATGGCCTTTATCTGCTTGACACGAACTGATACAATTAAATTGTTTCTTCTTGTCAGTCCATGTGTTGAGGTCATGTTTTTCCTCCCCGCCATGTTTGCACTGTTTGCCAGGCTGTCCATCAGGCAACCAGGTGTCGAGGCATTGAGGCGTCAAGGCCACGAGCGCGCCAAGACGGGCTCAGGCAGCCATCTGAATTGACTTCGCCGGGCCGGTGGTTGTTCCGTGCTTTCCCCAGTTAGTTCCCCCTTTTACTTTGCGTACAGAGTCGCGGTTAAATTTTTCGCTTAACAACTTCCTCCTCTTCTCTCTCTCTCCTCTCCATGTTTGTCTTCTCTTCTTACGCTTTCGGGTGATGGGGCAGTTTACAATTTCATTCTCTTAATATTATCTGCAAATCTTCTGTCATCAATCTCTCATACCGGTTAATCATTCTCAGCACCATTGAATTGGTTGGCATAGCTGTCCCCGCCGTCATATTCCTCCAAGTGCTGGAACACGAGATTACAACGCACAACGGCCAACATGGGTTTGCTGTGGAACATAGCCTACTACACCTTTCATCCTTCAGAACTCAGATCTATTATTCAATGGTAAGTTGTGACAGAAATTTGACTTGAAGTCATGGCTTGATCTAATGTCGCTGAATAACAGGAAAGTATGGCACAACCCCCCACACGAACGTGATGCTTCTCAGGATCCTGAAACACGGAAAAAATGCTTTGAATTTTTGAACCTGACGAGCCGAAGTTTTTCGGCAGTCATTATGGAGCTTCACCCTGAGTTGCTCGTTGCCGTCACCGTTTTCTATCTTGTTCTGCGAGGACTGGATACCATTGAAGACGATACATCCGTGCCGCTCGACGTGAAGGAGCCGCTATTGCGAGACTTTAAGAACATCATCGAGAAGGATGGTTGGACCTGGAATGGCAACCGTCCCGAAGAAAAAGACCGACAACTCCTAGTCGAATTCGACAATGTGATTACCGAGTACAAGGCATTGAAACCGGCTTATCGCAAAATCATCAAGGAGATGACTGATAAGATGGGCAATGGTATGGCTGACTTTGTCCGCAAGGCCGAAACTGAGGGAATCAGCACACAGACGATTGAAGAATATGATCTGTACTGCTACTATGTGGCCGGTCTCGTTGGAGATGGTCTGACTCAATTGTTCGTGGAAGCACAGTTTGGAAATCCCGGATTGTTATCGCGACCCAATTTGCACAAGTCAATGGGCTTGTTCTTGCAGAAGACAAATATCATTCGTGACATTCGAGAGGATCATGATGACCAGAGACACTTCTGGCCTAAAGAGATCTGGTCCAAGCATGTCGACAATTTTGAAGATCTATTCGACCCCCAATACAAAGAAGCTGCTCTCAACTGCAGCTCCGAAATGGTATTGAATGCCCTCGAGCATATCGACGAGTGTCTCTTCTATCTTGCCGGTCTCCGTGAACAGAGTGTCTTCAACTTCTGCGCTATTCCACAAGCAATGGCTATTGCAACTTTAGAGCTCTGCTTCCGCAACTACTCCATGTTTGAGCGTAACATTAAGATCACAAAAGGCGATGCTTGCAGGTTGATGTTTGAGTCGACGCAAAATCTGCGAGTATTGTGCGAGACATTCCGTACATACACCCGCAAGATTCACCAGAAGAACACGCCCAAGGATCCTAACTTTGTGAAGATTAGCATCGCTTGTGGTAACGTAAGTGAATCTTGTCAAGAACCTGTCACTGCAAAATGCTAATACATTCTGAACAGATTGAGAAATTCATTGAGACTCTCTTCCCCTCACAGACTGCCGAGGAGGCCAAACTTAAGTTGTCCGGTCAATCCACAGAAGACGAGGAGAAGAAGAAGCAACAAGACAAGGAATCCTGGGAAGACATTAAGATGATGATGATAATCATGGGTGGCATTATTACTTTCATCACTGTCTTATTGGTATGTACATATTTCCCCATGCGCAACAGAATCCGCTCTAATATAGCCTAGTTTGGTGTTGCTTGGTTCCTAGGCGCGCGGTTCGATCTGGCCTGGGCAGAACTCACAAAGGGCAACTTTCGACCGCCTAATAAGATCGAGCATGCAGAATTATAGCATCTCGATTGATGTCGTGGAAGCGTTTCTCTTCCCAGCCTACTTGATTTTCACTTCACTTCCGCAGGGACGGCCGTGTTTTAACCCGATCATTGACGAATCTGTATGGTACCCCTAATGTAATATAACTAACTACTACAGCATCAGCTATAATAAACTGATACCATGAGATTCCCTGTCCCTTTCCAATCATTTCCTTTGAGGAATAGCACGGATGTCAAATTGCGATTCAGCCCTTTCATGGCTGCAGTTGTGCCGAAGAAGTGCTTACATTGAGTTATATTTTCGAGGACGTACTAGATGTTTGCCTGATCTACTTCAGTGTGGGCTGTGGCCAACATCCATTGAGGAACCGATACATACTATAACTTATATAGCTAGTAGACACAATGAAACATTGCCCATTTAATGGACTTCTGCATTCGCGTTTATCATTTTGTTGCTTAAGGTCCTATGTACATATGGATCATTTTCTACAATCGCTTGTATCCATGACAAGGATTCTCCGAATACGTTATTCTTTATAGATCCTAAGACCCGATATTGTGTATCGCTTCTCGAACTCTTAGCACGAGCTGTTAACGTTATACATCGTGCATGCCTTAGGGCTGCTTATCAATAAGATCTCATTTTTTAGTAATCTCGATCTGTTGCATCGCCCATTCGGCAGTCGCCCGCACGTGGATTACCGACCCACCAGCCGTGCAGTATTGATCTTATATCTCCATGAAATCTCCTGTCCCCAAAACCATCATCGCTATCGGTGTGTTCGACATTGGATTTTTTTTTCTTTAAATATATATATATATATATATATTGTTGATTTCTAAAGCCTTCTTTCAGTCAATACCCCTGGTTTTTTTTTTTTTTCTGCTCGATACTTGCCTCTTCTGGCAAGAATTTTCACTCAGCCTGATAAGCGTATAATGCGCTTCGCCTTATATTCAGCGAACTCCCAAACTACTTTTCTATCCCGTGTTAGCTTTATAACAACTACTCCAATTTCTAGGCTTCGATTTGGCAATAAACTCAACAAAGGATTTTCTACATCAACATACACCCAATCGACAGCCGCGAACTATCATATAGGCAGCAGCATCGGCAAAATGAGTGACCAATGCGAAATCAAGAAATCAGAGGACGCATCCCTCGCACAAAGTGATGAAGTCGATTGTGGCAAGCCGAAAGAGGAGCTCCCTAAGCTCACTCCTGCCGAGTTCAGGGTATACAACCGTCTAGCTGAGCACATGGATTACTTTGTATGTATACCCTGCATAACGAAGCGCTAGATTGCAAAAGACTGATATCTATCACCAGCACAATCACTTCCGCCACAGCTGGAATGAACTCTACACAGCCTGCTGCGAGAACAAACGGCCTTCCGGTGTCTCAATCCGGCAATTCCTCAACATGGGCACACAATTCCTCTCCCAACTAAACATACACCACAGCATCGAAGAACAGAGTATCTTTCCAATTCTAGCCAGAAAGATGCCCGAATTTAAAAGGGAGGTTCATCTACTCAAACAGCACAAGGAAATTCATAAGGGTATGGATAGACTTGAAGCTTATTTGATGGATTGTAGGTCCGGGGAGAAGGAGTTGAGACTGGATGAGATGATGAAGGTTATGGATTCGTTTGGGAAGGTGTTGTGGGATCATTTGGAGGATGAGGTTAGGACGTTGGGGGCGGAGAATATGAGGAAGTATTGGACGCAGGAGGAGATGAGGAGGTTGCCGATGTGAATGAAACCAGGGTTGATTTGATAATGTTGGACACAGTCGGTAACATTGAAGGAAACATCTCGTCGATGTTGGTCAAGTTCTGCGTGTAGTCTCAACAGTCAACTGAGGCATCCATGGATACTTGAATGGGAAAATGCCGTTTATATATATCCACTACATCCTGCTAACGATGCTACTCTTCTATATTGATTATAAGGGAGGCCGTAAACCGATTTAGCCTTAGAATGCCCGTCGCCATGACCAGTTGACCGGTGCACCTTTTTGCGTCTTGAGTGATTAATCGAATCGCCCGTACAAACTGTGTAAGTTGATTGCCATAAATCCTGCGTATGCAAATTTCGTGTCAAATACGCTGGTGATTACATGGTCGATCATCCGCTGATACACGCTAGTCCCAAACCCTACTAGTGTTGTATAATTGCATAGGCAGCGACGGCCCCGTCGCCAACGTTGTTTCTATACGTAGTAATCTCACTTTAAAAGGGCGCGATATTCAGATGTTCATTTTCATCATCTTTTATTCTTGAATCATGCATCTAATCAGGTAACCATGGAGAATGATGGAGATAGCGCGAGCCCAAAGGAACGCGCGGATGATCCTTCGCCGTCGCAAGAGCATAAATCTCTGAAATACTCATTACTAGGGCCATCGTTACTAAAGGCCGGACAGGACGCGGTTGATCAGCGCAAAGTAAGTATTTTGTCGATTTTGCCGATAAAAATACTTGGCTAAATGCTAAATGGAATTGACAGGTCTCTGAAATCATCTACAATGCCTCCAAAGGCTCAAAATTCTTCAACCACGAAGAAGCCAGAGACAAAATTCTCACGGAGAAAATCGAGCAAATCCTAGCCCGCAAGGCTCATCTGGAAAAGCTCGATTTATCAGCTGATCTTCGACGTGCAGATGAATACATCGCTGAACTCGAATTGAGTCGGGATCTTTCCCAGACTGTAGTTCATGTCGATTGTGATGCCTTTTTCGCTGCCGTCGAAGAGCTCGATAGACCTGAACTAAAACACCTGCCCATGGCAGTCGGCAAAGGTGTACTTACAACATGCAACTACGTTGCTCGCAAATTCGGCTGTCGCAGTGGCATGGCCAGCTTTGTAGCCAAAAAGCTATGTCCCGATTTAATCTGTATACCGCAAAATTTCGAAAAATATACCGCCAAAGCGGAGGAAATCCGTGCGATTTTCGTGGAGTATGACCCTTGTTTCGAAAGTGCCTCGATCGATGAGGCGTATCTCAATATCACGGCTTATTGCGACGAAAACAATATGGATCCGCAAGAGGCAGTGCAGCAAATGCGGTCGAGGATCGCTGAGGAGACGAAGATTACTGTTTCGGCGGGCATTGCGGCGAATGCCAAACTTGCCAAGATTGCTTCGAATCAGAATAAACCGAATGGGCAGTTTTTTATACCGAGTAAGCGTGAAGCTGTCATGGCTTTCGTCAACGATCTGCCGGTCCGCAAAGTAAACGGTATCGGTCGTGTTTTTGAGCGCGAGCTAAGAGCAATCGGCATCGAAACGTGCGGACAAATATACCCGCAACGTGCATTGCTAAAGAAGCTGTTCGGCGAGAAAGCTTTCCAATTCTTGATGCAGTGCTACCTCGGTCTGGGACGTACAAAGATTCAACCCGCAGAGGACTACGAACGGAAAAGCGTAGGAACAGAAAGCACATTCTCAGAAATCAGCGATCCGGACGCTATCCGCGCAAAACTTCGCTGGGCAGCGGATGAACTTGAAAAGGATCTTTCGCGAACGCAGTTCAAGGGACGGACACTTGTCTTGAAGATCAAGTTACATACGTTTGAGGTGTATACGCGACAGGTGGCGCCTCCGAAAGCTGTATGGTTGGCTGATGATTTGTATGCGTACTCGTTACCGATTTTAGCCAAGTTGCAGAAGGAGATACCGAATATGCGGTTGCGGTTACTTGGATTGAGGTGCACGCATCTCGTTAGTACGAAGAAAGTTGGTCTTGATTTCTTTGGATTTCAGGCTGTCCCAAAGCCGGCATTGAATATTACAGCGACTACTGCTGAGAATGGCGACGATGCAGCTATTGAAGAAGCATCGAATGAGGTTGACGAACAGCCTCGTATGGGCGATGCACAGGCTATGACGGAGCAAGAATTTGAAGACGCCGCACGCCAGGAAAGAGAAGACGACATGGAAGTCCTGGAACAACTCAGCCAAGAAGACGTCAACAAATTAGTACCTCTCACATCTCATGAGACAACCCCTGCAAAAGATCCCGAACCGGAGGTCACCCAACATTGGACCTGCCCAATCTGTTCCCGACCACAAGTCGCCGACGACAAGAAATTCAACGAACATGTCGATTACTGCCTGTCACGAGAAACAATCAAAGAAGCCGTCCAGACATCTTCGTCTACTTCATCAATGGCCATCGACGAGCATCCCACTAGAAATCCAAGCGACTCCTCAAACTTCCTGAGTAAAGAACAATACTCACGGAAGAGAAAGACGAATCCCGAGACAGATCCACGACAAAAAAGATTATTCTTCTCATAGAAAGTCTTCTCCATGCATATACATATCTTGTACATAGAACCAATGAATTCATGACACTAAGCTTTGATGTATAATTTATACATGTCTATGTATTCGTTATACATAGGTAAGCAGACACGAATAAAAGTAGACCTCTTTTTTCTTCCGTTTCTAGGTTCAAAGTTCACAACATTATGCCTGTTCAGGGGGGTATCATACAAAACAAAATGGAATATAGTAATGGCAGGATAATCGAATGGTAGAAACAGAGTGGCGATGGCTGGGTGGATGCGGTTGAGGTATCATATATTGTGTATAATGTCAGAAGTAGTGCATAAACGCGGAGGTAAGAAAGGGAAAAGGCGACGCCGAGTCGAATCAAGCGCCATCCTTGTGTAAAATCGCTAAGCCAACAGTGAAAGAGAATGAATATACAATGCTTGCTGCCCAGAAACAAAAGAAAATAATCAGTATATTGGCCGAAGGGTAATCCATATCGCATCTTGAGATGAATGGAATAGAAACGAAAGGCTGAGACCAGTCTCAGTTTTCTGACTCTAGGTTTAGATCGACTGCTTCTTCAAGAATGCTATTTTCTTCAAGAACGCCATCAAGAGCATCAAGGGCAGAAAACTCAAAATCTCCCCCGACATCTGCTGCAGGACTCAAAAGGCCATGACCTCTATCGAGCTCTTCTCCGAGTTCGTCTGGATCGAGGACACGCCCACCAATTTCAACATCGTTGACGTGGACATTATACTCCAATGCCTTTTTGCCCTCTTTGATCAATTCTTCGGTCCATCCGATGCATCGCTTTAGGCTCTGATTGAGTTTCTGGCTATCAATGAGTAGTTCTTGATGTTTGGCGAGATCGAGCATGAATTGCTTTTCGTCATCAACACGATGACGGGAGTCGTGCTCGGCTAGACTATTAGGGCTGACAGTTCCATCATCAAAGGAATCTTGATCACTTTCGTCCGATAATTCATCATTCGAATATATAGAAGAAAGCTCGCTAACATCCCCAGTCTCACTGACCACGGATAGTCCACCCCCAGAAGTAGACCGTAAAGAAGTCGTAATAGACAAACGACCTGATCGACTGAGACGCCGAAATCTACGCAACTCCGCGTTTTGCTTTCGTAACTCCCGTTCAAGCGTGCGATTGATAGCTAGAAGAGAAGAATTGCTGATCTCAAGGTCCAGAACCTTGCGTTCTGTGCGAGCATTTATGGCATCTTCGCCAAATGCATTCGGTCCTCCGTCAAATTTGATGGGACTTTGAGGCACAGTATACGGTTGGTCTCGGTGATCAGTGAGTTGGATGAGAGGATTCGAAGTAGATAGAGGGCTGTGAGAGAGTTGTTCGGGAGGACTGCTCAATGGCTCGGGAAGGAATGGTGAAGACGAAGTTGGGGTGACACGGCGAGATGTTATACGCGGCGAAGTAATGTTCGTGGTAGAGTCAACACTGCACGACTTTCGGTGGGTGGGATGTGGTGGAAGCTGAGGCGTTCGAGTAAGTCCCGGGGAGTGATGTTCAGCGGGTATTGTCGTCCTGGGAATAGAGACTTCTTCAATATTAGGGCTCGGTTGAAGGCTGCCTTCCGACGATGATCTGGAAATAGGGTCGACTAGCTGCGCGGTCCGTAGTCGTGGTGAGAGCACTGATGGGCTCTTAGCACCTACGGGAAGACGAGACGATCCTGTCGAGCGTCGCTTTGTTAGTCCCCCTTTACTAGAATCATCCGTGTGACTGTCTTGGTCATGCGAGCCATCTGCGTAGAAGAATGTCGATGTTTGTGCGGGCTTCGAGAGTGTGCGAGGTCGTGCTTCTGCTTCGTGGGATCCGGTAGAGCGAGCTTCGTCAGCGTGGAAGAACTTTGATGTCGAATTTAGCCCTTCAGACGATGAAGTCGGGCGGGATAGTGTTCTCGATCCGGTTCCATCAATATTCTGTCCCCTCGACACTGTTGATTTAGATGTTTCTGATCTTGGGTAACCGCGGACAGGACTCCTTTCAGTGCGAATGTAGCCGGGGGTGACAGGGACAGTGGGTCGAGATGTATACGATCCAGTGTGCGGCGCAGTCGAAGTGATCTCTGGAGAAGAAATGTAACCATCTCTTCGACTTGTCCGAGGGCCGGATCGTGGAGTTATATTAATCCCAAGGTACGTAGAATCTGCAGTCGCAGCATCTTCTCGTGGCGGTGGGACAACCGATGATTCTGGCCGTTTTGGGGTCTGAGTGTTCCCAAGTTGTGCGAGACGAGGAGTCAATGGCAGCGAAGATTTCGCAGCTGGTCTGAAGGCTGAACTCAGGGTAGGCGTGAAGGGTTTGGCGGGGATGCCATTGTGATGTTTATCTGAATTCACGGACGGAGTCGGCATGGCGGGTCGGCTGACAGGAGAGCGGCGAAACTGATCGCGCATTATGGCATTGAGCAAGCGTAGGTGGTATTACCAGCATGACGACTCAAATAGAGAGCCGTATATTCGCTTTCGTATGTACCCATGTGTCGCTCGAGGATGTAGAAAGTAGCAGAGTGGAGGGTTTAAGGAGTCAAAAGCGAGGGCCGTTTTGGCGGAATGGGACCACCTCGAAAACATCATCCCCAACTAGGTTAGCGCTGCGGGCATCGATAAACACGTGAATGCTCGCTTGCGATTGGCCAGTTTGGCCATACTCCATAATGATTGATATGACTGATGCTGTAAAAAAATACCGTTGAAGGATTAGTTTAATATTTGAAGAAAGAACTTTGAATCGAAGATTCAGTCAATATGGAAGATTCTCTTAATTTAATAGGATCAGACAACATCTGGTTGCTGTTACATTCGAGCCTAACCTCAGTTGGAGCCCTAACGCGCCCCGAAAATGCCCTTGATACCATGCTTTCTCCTCGAAATGAAGTCGATATTTTTTAAAAAGTTAAAGAAGAAACTTGGGACCAAATCTTTGCTATACAGCAAATGTGATGCTCTTGACCTATAACATTATCATTTAACATATCACTCTTCAGACGAATGAAGACTTATTAACTCACCTCGAGATATTCTTCTATACCCAAATATGAGCCCTAACGAGAAGGAAAATTAGCACCCGGCTTGTAACCCAGGACACCGTAGATAGGAGCAAAATACCTCTCGTCCTTGTCCACTCTCTTTGATTCCGCCAAATGGAGAAGCAACGTTGCTAATCAGCCCTGTATTGACACCAACCATTCCGACTTCCAAGGCTTCGGCTACTCTCCAGGCTCGAGAAACATTCTCCGTAAAGAAGTATCCAGCCAGGCCGACATCAGTGTTATTTGCCAACTTTATTGCATCTTCTTCTGACTCAAACTTGAGAATGGGAAGTAGTGGGCCAAATGTTTCCTCCCTGGCGCAGAGTGAACCCGGGTCCACGTTGGAAATGACTGTAGCAGGGAAAAATGCTTCTCCTAAATCTGTCGCCGGTTTTCCGCCGGTGAGAATCCTACCGCCTCGTTGAACTGCATCTTGCACATGCAATTCCACCTTTTTGACTGCTTTATCAGATATGAGCGGCCCTAGAGTAGTCTCCTTTTCGGAACCAGGACCGAGCCGGAAAGCATTGACTCGTGCTACAACCGCGTCCACGAGTCGGTCATGGATACCAGATTGCACATAAAGACGATTCGCACAGACACAAGTCTGTCCGGAGAGTCGAAACTTGCTCGCCATGATCCCGTCTACTGCCTTTTCGATGTCGGCATCGTCGAAAACAATGAATGGCGCATTCCCGCCTAGCTCTAGGCTCATTTTCTTCATTGTACTTGTGCACTGCGCAGCGAGAAGCTTCCCTACAAGGGTTGATCCAGTAAACGAGAATTTTTGAATAGCCGGATGTTGTGTAAGAGCTTTGCCCACTTCTATTGTTTTGGACAGAGTCGTGACTATATTCAAAGACCCTGCAGGAAGGCCAGCTCGATGCGCAAGGTTTGCTAGAGCCAAAGCTGTAAGCGGGGTTTCTGCAGCTGGCTTGACTACACATGGACAACCGGCAGCAATGGCTGCAGCAACTTTGCGAGTAACCATAGCTGCTGGGAAATTCCATGGTGTAATGATACCCACAATTCCAATCGGTTGTTTGATAGTTACAACGCGGTTTGAAGTATTGCTTGCTGGGATAACCTAGAAAGACGTAAGGACCCTGAATATAATACGAGTGTAGCATCTAGTGAGTGAGAGAGACTATACCCTCCCATCTAGCCTTGGAGCCTCGCCAGAAAACCAATCGAGAAAGTCTGCTGCGTAAGTCACTTCTCCCCTGGCTTCGGCTAATAGCTTCCCATTTTCAGCCGTGATTATAGTGGAAATATCGTCCTGGGCTTCTTTGACGGCATTATACCAACGTCTCAACAACTCACCCCTTTGCTTGCCCGAAAGTCGTTTCAATGTCTCTGCGGCATTTTTGGCACTAGCAATTGCATCAAAGACTTGTGCTGTACCAAGATCTGGCAACTTTGAAATCAGCAGCGACGTTGCTGGATCTAGTTCCTTTGTCTCAGTCTCAAGCAAGCATACCCAACGAAGTCAAGCTGAAACAAGTCACACAATAGAAAGGACTTACTTGTAACATCGAAATACAGCCCATCTGGTGAGTCCACCCATTTTCCACCAATGAATGCTGACTGCGGTTGGATCAAAGTTGCGTCCTTAAGCTCCATGGTTTATGACAGATGACTAGTGTTGCGTTTTCTGATATCGTGATGAAAGTCTACCTATATACACCAAGATAACGAGCATCCATACTAATGACCTATAGCTATCTATCACTAAATGATTTAACTGCCTATATCCTATTGTTTTTTTTCCCGGGCTCGGCTTGAACATGATAAAAGACCGAATGTGCACTCGAGTTGGAGTTGTGGAGTCTCCATCTACTACCCCAACTCTCCTCTGCGATTAGGGCTCGCCACCCTCACTAAGGGCCACACCCCACTGATTTCCGGGGTAGATGATCGGCTATTGCAGCATTTACATACCCAAAAACAGTGGCCAGAACCACATCGGTACACTTCATAACGAATAGGAAAGTTACAAACACAGGAGGAGAGAATTCAAAGACCGCCTCAGCTTGAGGATAACAGCGAGATATGTAGCATGGCCGTAACATATCATTGTAAACGCGCGATATCCATCGACCAAGAATAATTGTGTTCATGAATTCTCTGATCTAGCAATCCTACGACATTCGCAGCCTTATACAAGGATTCATATTGCACACATATATTTTGTTCAAAAATGTTTACTTAGAATCCCCAGGGCCACTTACAGGATAATCAGTGGTGAATTGGGTTAGATGTTTTCGGTGCTTGACATATCAAGCTATGGAGCGTTTCAGAACAGCTTACAAGAGGTGGACTTTATAAAATGAAATGTCCATTTTTCTGTATATTGAATGGCTAAAGAGCCTTAGAATGATATTGTTCAAGTTGACAAACAACGTTACCATTAATGAAGCACCGGATCCTCTCCACCCAGCCACTTGTAGATGATCTTGGAGTCCTTCCCCTGGAACCTAGGATCCTTTGCAGCGTCCCTGTAAGCTTCAAGCATGGGCGTCCCAAGCACCGTCTTTGCACCTAGATTCTGGGCAGTCTGGTAACCCAACTCCAGCACTCCCAGACATAGCTCCATAGAAAAACCCCCGATGTAGCCTTTGCTGGCAGGGTTTCCGGGAGTCAAACCCGGTACTGGGTTGTTAACGGCTGAGTTAAAACTCATACCAGAACTTGCGTTGAGTACCTTGTTGACAAGCTGGATATCTAGACCACCACGCAGAGCAATGTTAAGCGTCTCGGCCGTTGCAAGAGCAGTGAGAGACGAAAGGTAATTGTTGAGGAATTTGGTTTGTAGGCCACTTCCCAGTTTGCCACAATGGAAAATGTTGCTTTCTTTGCCCATGAGTTTGCATATTTCCAAAACTCGCGAATAGAGTTCTGGTGAGCAGCCTATCATGAAGGAAAGTGAGCCGCTTTCCGCTCCCATGGAGCCACCCTTTTGAATAATCAAAGTTAGTTATTTCAATGACACGAAAAAGAGGAAGAGATCAAATACTCACGGAACACGGTGCATCGACAAACTCTCCGTATTCGCCTGCCTCTACTTTCTCTGCAATTTCTAGCGAAGTTGCCACTTCGATGGTGCTCAATTCCAAGAAGAGAATCTTTCGTCCGGGTTTGCTCTCACTTGCAAGCAGGCCGGTCTCCGGATTCAAGAAGACGTCATTTACATGCCGTGCTTGTGGAACGGATGTTAGAACTACTTCCTGCAAATATAATTTAGTCATCAGACAAGTAACGAGACGAACATGACTTAGATATACTTACAGCAATTTCAGCAACTTCCTTGGGAGAAGCCGCAATCTTCACATTATTTCCCTTTGCATGTTCAGCAACGAATTTCTCGGTAACCGCTTTGTTTATGTCATAGATCACCAGCAAGTTTTGCTCGGGGATCTTCTGGCGGAGATTTTTGACCATTCCGTGGCCCATCTGACCAAGCCCTAAGACGCAGATATCTCGTATCAGAAAGTATTCGGTATGGGACAAGCGAGAGTTTTGTGACTTACCAATGAAGCCGTATGTCACGTTAGGAGCAGACATTATGATGGAACTATTTTGTATGTGTCTATGTAGGAGAGAAGATGAACTCGTGAAAATTTTTCCAATGTTCAAGATGTGTTACTCGTTCCGGGCGATAAGGGCCGGATGGTTATCATATATCCTTGAGGAGATTTATCACTTGGTTTTCTATACTACATATGTGCATACATACATGTTTATCTGGCATTATCTCGTAATTTTGACATCGGCCTATCTAACGTCACCGATTTCCTCCTCGGAAAGGTTAGAGGTTCCTTTCACAATGAACGCCGTATAACGCACTCAAATGACCTCGGTAAACGTGCTGAGTGATTCGCAACTCTGGGAATTGCGGCGTCTCCAAAAGTTCTCGGCAGAGTATTAGAATCAGTAAATGACTGTACGATCTCACAAACAATGGAGGTTTCTATCCTAGTGGTGGAGAAACCCCAACTGACCCCAAAATGCCTCCAAGCACGCATATTTACGATTTTAGGCATGAATACCATGAAATCCCGTGTATAGCATGAAAGCCACCCTGAGAGATTTTATAAAAGGCCCTGTCCTGACTAGACTTGGGCTTTTCATTCAACTCAAAATAAACTCAAATATACAAAACTTCAATCACAACCGCACAATACAAAGATTTACGCCAACACATCCTTAAAACCAACCAAAATGACGGACCGAATCCAAAGTCAAGAAGCCCTCTACAAGGTCGGCATGAAACACCGCCGCGAAGTTCTCGGAGACGCCTATGTTGACAACGCCCTCAAAAACGGCAGCACTGAGTTTGCCCGCGCCATGCAAGAATTCACCACTTCCTACTGCTGGGGTGCCGTTTGGGACCGCCCGGGACTCGAGCGCAAGCAACGCTCCCTTATCAACCTCTCCATGCTTGCAGCTACCGGGAAAGTCCATGAGTTGGCTGTTCACGTCCGTGGCGCTGTTCGTAATGGCGTGTCTGCCACGGAAATCCGTGAGGTATTTGTGCAAGTTTGCATTTATATGGGGGTTCCTGCCGGTATGGAAGCTTTCAAAGCGTCAGAGAAGGTTTTGGAGGATATGGTCAAGGAGGGATTCCCAGTCAAGTCATGAAGTCTATGAAGGCAGTATCATGAGCAACTATATGCACGCATTGTCGAGTTGGAAGGAGAACATATGGTGGTCGAATACCCACGGATGTTAGCGGTTTTGTGTATATAGATTCACCGAAAAATTAGAAATTCAAATTTGGCTCGGTCGACGCCATGTATATATATAGATCAAATCAAGGCCCGAGAATCCTAACGTCGGGCTCGAAATATCTTTGAATCCCTATATTCCTTCTTGTAACTCATTGCTGTAAAGTTTGACCATATTGCGGCCTGGTGAGTGGAACTTGTCGCTCAAGATCACCTATGGATCCGAAAAGAGAAGAAAGCATAGATAAATGGCAGCTCGAGAATCTGCTTGATAGACTATCCGTGTTTCCCGTATGGGAGATTTTGGAGCCTGGCGTGTAACTATTTTACTATGCATTATGGATCATGTTCGCATGTAGCGAAAGGACATCGGCCATGATCGGCATGATACGCCAAACGGTAGTTTCTTTCGTATCCAGTAGCTGGGCCCAGCTATTCAGAATAGCGACTGCATACCTGGGGCTGGCAGGTTCCAGTCTGGAGCTTGCAGATATCTGACTGGCCATATCCAATACTGCTTGCTCATCCTCCAAAATATCGTCACAATCTTGAACGATCTGTAGCCATTGAGCGAGGAACAGAGCACATTCGAAATAACAAAGTGCGTGCTGTACACTCCAAACCCAGAAGCTAGTTCGGGACACCAATTTCAGGCCAAGCTGAACGGGTATGCGCAGTGCAAGACAAGCATGC
Source organism: Talaromyces verruculosus (assembly GCA_001305275.1). Classification (NCBI taxonomy): domain Eukaryota; kingdom Fungi; phylum Ascomycota; class Eurotiomycetes; order Eurotiales; family Trichocomaceae; genus Talaromyces; species Talaromyces verruculosus. The sequence goes on from LHCL01000065.1 coordinate 102,471, forward strand.
AACGCGGCACGAGTTGTCTGATGACCCCTCTGAAGCGTTGGTATGGCGCCGATACATGACTGGATTTGTTCTAAAGTAGCGGAACATCCAAAAGATGCCCTGACTGGAGAGTAATCGGCCATCAAACGGACGTAGCCTAAACGTAAGAGTGCCGTGCAATTGAATAAAATAGGTCCTTGGGGGTGATCTGGTGTCAAAGATGACTCGGGCTCATTTTCCCACATGATTTGCCATCTTTGAAGTAGGCGAAAAAGAACTTTGGAGTCCCTGATTGATTCATCATCGCCAGTCACACATAGCTTTCGATGAAGGAGAATTTTCTGTACAATCGATGAAATGATCAGGTGACAAGTGAACATGCCAACATTTTGCGGCGGTGGAAGTGACTCTTCTGCTAGTCGTTGAAGTATTGATCTGGCATGTGGCCACTGTTGAGAGGTATATCCGTCCGATATACATCCATTATATGCAAGGGATTTCCATTGCCGCTCGTCGCATGGGAGACCGAATCGATCCTCAAGGTAGATATGAGACGGAATATCATAGCCGATTGCCATCAAATTGGTCACTGTAAAAGCGCAAAAAGAAACTCTTGCAAATGAAAATGTAAGCATATGGCAGCTTTTGACACTTCATGATTCAGAGTAAAGATTTCAGTAAAAGGAGACGTAAGATTAAAATACCTTTTCAGAGATTCTCTCTCAAGCCACTTTTCCCATGTTTCAGTCTGATCATCAGATTCGGATACTCTTGCCCATTCATGTCGTAGATTCAGTATCAATCTGCCCTGTAGTTCCACGGCCTGGAAAAGATCCTCGGGCTTTCCACTCCATGCCGCAAATGCTGTTAAGGGCATCAACGTTTGCAGCACCCATAATCCATGGTCTTCACGCTTCAGTATGGCAATAGCTAGACTGAAAAGATTGCGCGCGATATCATACTCCAGGCTATAAAGAGCTCCATTGGCGCATACACTCATAACCAGTGGTATAGCTGCAGTATTAGGTGACCACGTTGGTTCGTGTAGGAACGGCTGATGTCTGTGAAAAGTTCGAAAATATCGACGAATATATTGCTGCATCATATGACGGTCCGGAATGGATTTCTGTCCATGTTTCACTGCCTCTTCTTGAATATATTTCCATTGCTCTTCCCCGAGCACATGGCTTTGTTTTTCGACGATACCAGCAGTCAGATCCTTCGGACTTTCTAAAAGCAAGCCAGACTTCGAAGAGACACTGGGCGCATCGCATGCTGAGCCTAAATCTGAGGCTGCGATAGTGTAACCGTGGGGCTGCGCTATTGATGACATGTCTGATCTTGGGGATACTTGTGACAGCTGGACTTGATCAAGCCAACCCAGATCGCTCGGTAATAGACAATTTTGTAGTGTCAGGTCGATTTCCTGATTGGGTATAATGGGATTCGTCCATTCTTCCATGCTCATGCCTAATAGATGCCCTGGTGCTGGAACTGGCATATTTATGCTATTTTGAGACTGCTGCTCAGCAATACCAAGAAGTCATTAGCATCATGAGAAGGAGCTTGGGACTTTTCAGTAAGCGGCGACTTACTATCGAGAATACGCCGGTACTCGGTTGATTCATGTCCCAACAGACTTCATGAAGAGCCTGATGTTCAACTACAGCCTGTGCATTGCTTTCCGGATTGTTATTCGACGAAGTTTGAATTTTATGAGTTTTCGTCTCATGCCGGCGTAACAAGTCACGTCGCGAGAACTTCTGATCGCAGAGTTTGCAGTTGAATGGCTTTTCTCTAGTATCTTGACTACAGTAAGCATATGCAGTACGTCTGGGTTTCCTCCTTTTATGATTAACGTACGGATTCTTTTGTGTCGAACTAGGTGTTCGGCGCGAGAGAACTCCCGCGAGCAGTGTGGACATTGATGCTGAACCGGCATGATGAACAATGAGTAGGTCGAGACGTGAGGAGGGAACCTTGATACATCTTCCTGATGGATGTTCTCTATTGATGGTGAGATGAAAATGATGGCAGAGATTTCTCTGTGAGGCGAGAAGAGACGGATACTGGCTGAATATGCGGAGATTCGCGGGGTCTGGGACATGTGGGCCTCAGACACCTTCTCATTTGGATTTTGTCTCAAAGACTATGAATTCGCGGAATTTTCGATGGTTCGTCGCCCTCTCTAGAGATTCTATAATCGACCATCAAGTCAAAAAATAGTGATAGAGATTATCTACCACTAGAGGTGTGGCTACTTTACGGCTTCAAGACAAGCCGACACGATCTTGGCTACATAGGAAGCTACTGAACGTAGAATTTGACTTAAGAGGTCGTGGTAAATTGCTATCTTAGTAATCTAGCTAGTGACGGATCAATTAGTGTATTGTACAGAGACAGTGAGTGGCGAGTTCCTGAGAAGAAGTGCGCAACTGGATAATTCCCAACCCTAAGCCTTCCACGTCCGCACAGCCAAACTTCCACAAGGTAGCCAAATATGACCTCTTTTGTGGATAAGACTCCATCCTGACCAGGATGCTCACTGAACTGGTTTACTCGGTAACAGAATTCGCATCCATCTACTTTCCAACTCCCACTAAACTCTTGTATTTGGTGGAGGCGTTGACTGACCATCTTAGGGCTTGGCATTTCGGGGTCTCCAACAGCCTCAAATTTTCGAAGCGTCGGGGTAATCCACAAATTAGGCTTTTATTTATTGCCTAGATTTAGCTGCTGATCTATATCGAGTTCAGTGAATGGCCGTGTCATCATCGGGTAGTTGTCAGTTGCAAGCACGACTCTCTCCAACGCTCTACCTCTTCGTTGCCTCCACGCAGTTCCTAGCCGGAGTAGGAGATAATGGTAGCATCCTTGGTGTTTGTTATGGCCAGCTCCATAGCAACTTGTTCTGGCACTGTTGCTTGCTCATGGGTAGGTTGTTAGAGACTCTGTAGAGGCTCCCTGATTTTCGAATTCTGTTCTTTCATTTCTTTTTGTTTTTTATTGGATTTAGCTTTCATCCATACCCGACTTTGACTCGAAAATCTGCAAACAACACCAAAAAATAGTCACTAAGAAGACTCGAGTCAAGAGAAGATGCCTGGCCCGAATTTGGTCCAAGTCTCGTTACTTCCTAGCGGATTTTTGACGCTCCCCGAGCATGTCTTCTGCAGCGACCAACACGACAAAAGCGTCAGAGATCTCGTGCCATCAATGTCATTTTTATTGCAGCATTTAGGATCCAAAACAAAGATCGTCTTTGACCTCGGTCTACGCAAAGACCTCGCTGCTTACCCTTCCAACATACATCCTCACCTGAAGACTCGTCAACCAATTCATACAAGACCTGATGTCACCGAGTCTTTGCAAAAAGGTGGCGTAGAGCCTGGGGATATTGACGTGGTTATTCTGAGTCATGTTCACTACGATCATGTCGGTGATCCTCGGTTTTTTACTCAGGCTACCTTTGTTGTCGGTTATGGCACTCGCCATCTTTTGGAGCATGGAATGAAATACCACTCTGCGGCACACTTTGAAAATGACTTGCTGCCACCGGAGCGAACAATTGAGCTACCCATTCAAGCGGTTCTTCCTCCGCATACGAATATGGTAGAGCAGTCGTTGCCCTCCACAAGTAGCCTTGATAGATTAGTATCAGATACCGCACACAGTTGGCAACGTCTACCTCCTTTTGACAACGCAATTGATCTTTTCGGAGACGGGACTTTCTATATAATTGATAGTCCAGGGCATCTAGTTGGACACCTCAACGTCTTGGTTCAAGTCGCGGCGGGTCAGTGGATTTATCTTGCAGGTGATGCATGCCATCATACACGCATCCTTGATGGTAGTAGCAAGATGGCTACTTGGGAAGAGAATGGACAGGAAGTTTGTATTCACGCCGATAAAGATCTTGCATTTGATACTGTGAAAAGAATACAATTGCTTCGGAAGAAGGGATTCAGAGGAGGAAAGGTTGACATAGTGTTGGCCCATGATGCCAAATGGTACCAAGAACATCAAGACGCTATATGGCCAAATTGTATCTAGTTTTGTATATCTAGTCACGAGAAGGTTAGGGATCTAAATGTAAGGAAGTCTCTAGTCAATAAGCCTTAATGTACATGGCGCATAGCTTTGCGATTGATGAAGTACCTAGCTAGCCAATGTAGTGACTGAATCAACTTCCTAATAAGAAGAAATATAGGAGGAAATGTTCGAATGAAGTCCGTTGTATGTCAAAGTATCTGGCATTCTTGACATCCAAAAGGAAGAAAAGTTGTGCTAAGACTGTACCAGTGCATGCTTCCAAACTCCAATGACACCGTATCAAGTTCAAACCTTGGAAAAGTCAATATGTTATGCCAAGGGTGACCTGAGAGGCAAAATGTTACTCTCAGTATGCTTGCCTTCAAAACTAGCATTTCTGTTCTGCCCCAATGGCATAGATTGGTGGTTTGGGGCATCTATCAGTTCTGGCCTGGGTCTGAGTTGCTTACGCTAAGGCTGCTAAGTTATTTGTGTGCAAGTGCCTTCGCCATACATCCGTGAATGAAGCGGTCGTAGAAAGTTAAACCGACCTACCCCAATGCCCCACGATGCATACCCCATACCCCGGGTTGTTACGGACCCATGTCCAATATCTGCATGCGGTAAGTAGTAATGTACGATGCTTGCAATATGTACTTGCTAGTACGTACACATAAATATCATACGAGGCCAATATCATCTATGAATAAGCATACAAAAGACAACGGACTCGATTAAGATATTCATACATCAAGTCACTTTTGAGCAACAAGGCCTAGAACATCAGCCTATCACCAAGCCACAACATGGATAACCAAAAAGACGCTGCTGTCGAGCTCGAGCATTACGAGGATGCAAAGGTTGATGCCCAAGTCAAGTCGGTTGATGCAGTCAATGACCCGGAACAAGCTCTTAAGGAGAGAAGAATTGTTCGAAAGCTGGACATGACTTTGATGCCCATGATTTGGCTCTTGTACCTGTTCAACTACCTGGATAGGAACAACATTGCGTACGTTGACAAGAACACAATAAGTTTCTTTTATTTTATGTCCGGTTCACACGTTCTAATTCATGTCCGAAATTGAACAGGCAAGCAAAGTTGAACCACTTTGAAGAGGAACTAGGTCTCAAAGGTGATAACTTCAACACCGCCGTCTCGATTCTAAACGTCGGGTAAGCCTGCAACTCTACGGAACTACGTTCTATATGTCGCTCATTGCAAGAAGAACAAAAATTTACTGACGAGACGTTTACTCAGGTACATGTTGATGCAGGTTCCAAGTAATATGCTTATCACCCGTATGCGTCCCTCCTACTACATTCCTTTCTGGGTATGCCTATGGTCCTGCATATCAGCCTCTACCGCGGGAGTGAAAAGCTACGCCGGCCTCGTTCTCGTTCGTCTCTTCTTGGGTGTCGTCGAAGCGCCTTTTTTCCCCGGTGCATTCTACCTACTTTCATGCTGGTACACAAAGAAGGAGCTTGCTTTACGTACCGCCATTCTCTATTCAGGGCTAGTCATAGCAACTGCATTTTCTGGGTTGTTGGCAGCTGCTATATTTTCTGGGCTTGATGGTGCTCGTGGGCTGAGCGGATGGAAATGGCTTTTCATAATAGAAGGTGCAGGAAGCTTTTTTGTCTCCTTGTTCGCTTTCTTTCTGATTCCTGATACTCCAAACGAGGACCGTTCGGCGCGCAGCAGATGGATTAGAACAGGGTCAAATAACTGGCTCTTCTCGGAGGAGGAGTTCCTGATCGCAAAAGAACGAATCATCCGCGATCAGGTTTCCAATCAGGTGTCTGAGAACTCGGTTTGGCACGGTCTTCGTCTCGCTCTGCTTGACTATCGTGTTTGGGTATTTGTAAGTCCCCCGTCTCTCCATTTTTGATAGTGGTGTAGTCGACTGGCTCTTCAAGTGACTGATTTACTAACAGATTGTGGTAGTCTCTTATTTTGTGCAGTAACCACACGGCATATGGTTTCAATAACTTCTACCCAACCATCGTCAAAGGTCTCAATTTAGGCAATACCACTGTCACTCTCGCCTGTACAGCACCCCCGTATCTCTTCGCAACCATTTTTGCCTTAGCAACTGCATACTCCAGTGACCATAACAAGGAACGAGGCTACCATATCGCCGGTAATATGGCCCTCGCGATCGTCGGTTTCGTTATCTCGCTATCTACCTCGGGCCATCCAGGCGTGCAATATTTTGCGTCATTCCTATACATAACCGGGGCATTTTCCGCAAATGCACTCGTTTACACCTGGGCAGCAGCATCCGTAAGCCAAACTCCCGAAAAACGTGCCTGCGCAACAGCCATCATAAACTTGATGGGACAAATCGGCAACATCTGGAGTCCTTACTTCTTCCGCCCACAGGATGCGCCGCATTATAACTTGGCTCTCATCTTGCTGATTGTCTTCTCGGCGATTAGCATTCTGTCTTGTTTTGCGATGAAGTGGACGTTGAGACGAGATAATAAGAAACTCATTGAGAAGTTTGCGGGTACCAATATTCAACCAACCCTGCATACTTTGTGATCTTTGACTGCGTCAGTTTTTTGATTGTACAGAGGCTCGCCCTATGGACTCTGTACCAGGTACTGAACTGCTTGATATCTCGTCAAACGGATTTTTGTTTGAGAATATGGAATCAACTCAGAGTCCTTTGCTCTCCACAATCATCGCTTACATGAAATGATATTCTAATCTACGCTATCTTTTACTTACCTAGGTAGCTTCCTGTCGCTAGTAAAAATGCTACCATCGTTGTTCCTTCAAGCCGTGTAAAACGTTATTGGTGATCAAAGCCAACGTTGAAGGTAGCAAATAGTCAGTCTCGTTGGTAATACCAGTCATGTTCCCAATCGTTTAGTCCAGTCAGGTTTGAGGATACTCGACTATCAGGGAGCAAGATTATAACAATACTAATACCATAACGGATTTCCCATTACCGTTAACAAGGATATATGGATCAGCGAAGCCCCGGACGCCAGACATGGTACCGAAGTACTTTTGCATAATTAGTGTCGGTTTAGCAATTCATTGCAATGTACGTACGTACGTACGTCCTTTGTACGCTGGCCTCATACAACGTGCTTTTATGACGGCCTTGTACACACGTACTTTATGCCTTTTGCAACACCGCACCGGGCACCTCCAGAGCTTTGTTATATGTGTTTATTGTGTTACGATTAGCCTCGTATCGTTGTTGACTGTCTCACCCCATCAATGGGGCATTGTATCTAGCATTGGGAAGGGGTTTTCCGTACGATCAGGAAAGGTAGGCAGTCAGTGCCTATAAGTATGACCTTCATTCCCCAGCAGATAGTTTTAGAAGTCGGTTATCAATTTGAAGTTACTTTACCATATTGATCAGCTCATCCTTGTAGGCTTGTTGGAATAGCCTCACACCAATCCATACTGCGTGTCCCTGGACTGTGTGGATCCAACAATTAGAAATCGATTCATGGGGCTACGAATAATGTACAAGACATGGATGACGGTTTTCAACCAGGATGGCGGGTAGTGTAAGACTATGACAGAAGAACTGTGGACCGTCCACGTTCTTCTGATCAATTTTCCAAAATGTCCATTGCAATGTGGTTATTTCTTTGAATGAGAGGTAAAAAGCCATCGTATACTTGACCTTGCCTGGTGGATACGGCTAAACGTTATCACGAGTCAGAAAATCGAGGCTAACGCAGGTCAGATAGGTATCATTCAGGTACCCCGGCAGCCATAGACAGAGGGAAGGTGGTCAAGGTTGTCACGCTTAACGACTTTCTCGCTAAGATGGCGCGGACGAGGCTGAGGAAAAGGAGGAGTAAGAGGAGCGGATAGGCTTGGTTTAGGGAGATGCGGGATACTGCTCGTTGATAGACACTTAGAGAGAATTCGCAGCCATTAGAACTAGAATCCCAAACGCATCACCGCTCACCATCCATGAGTTCAGGTCATTCATCTTATCCCCTCCATGCCCCCTCCTAAGCGCCATTAGATCCGCATATTTCAAATAACACCTCCCATCCCTTGCCCTCAGCATCTCGTCATACTTTTCTATCCACTCACCTTCCGTCGCCGCCTCCCAAAGATGCTTATGTGCAGGAAGCGGTAGAACGGAGAGCCCGACTTTAGTTTTGGCCCGTTGTTCAGGTTTGATGTCGAACAGAAGATACAGTATAAAGGCTACCATGACGGTCCTTCGCTTAGACTCCACCAACACCCACTCTTTCCATTCCGGACGGCGACCTTCGATCTCAGCACTGCAGACTAATCTGCACTGTTCAGCTTGGATTGCAATTTCCTAGCAGGAAGAACCGTTAGCTCATTGGTAAGTAAGTGGAGAAAATCGAGGTCTCACCGTCATTGCTCTAGTGAGATCGCGGTCGAATTCAGCGGAGAATGAGTCCTCGTCAAAGATCCTGAGAAGGATATACACCATGACTGCCTGAAGCATGGACAGCACGGTCCACTCATCTCCGCCCGCGTATTCGTTCATGAAGCGCTCCTTTTCCATGGTTATAGTGCGCCAGACGAAAGAGCTTGTCGCAGGTGTCTTGGTGGTGTAGAGTGAGACGATCGATTTACAAATCTCTAGTGTCGGTAGGGGAGGTGGAGTTGTGCAAGTCGGAGCTTGATCCGAGCTCGGGTCTGGAGATGGAAGCGACGTGCCGTGGATGAAGGGCGGCACGTTCTTCGTTGCAAGGGCCGTAGCGTACGATTTCAAGTTCTGCAGAATGAATGCGCGGCCGATTTGTGAAGCCGCTGGGAGATATGCATGAATGAAGGGACTTTTGGGCGAGGTTGGGGGCAGATAACGCTCCATGGGTCGAAGGACTAGGTAGGGGGTATGGAACATGCAGTCTGCAGGAGTTGAGAACATCGCGTCGAGGGTTAAGCTTGGTGTTGGCCCAGGGATGCACCAGTTTATCGGAGATCCATTGATTGAATAGCCATTGGGCGAAATATTGATACCCATGTCAGAAACTTCCACGAATCCAGCATCCGGTTCCAAGAGAGCGAGGTCATTCTGAGGCGCCAGGTCGGCCGCAGGAGCAAGCCAATGACTAGGAGCATCCATATCTAAGCTTATTTGAGCGTCGTTGCCGTTGTCTGCATGGACATTCCAAGAGATATTTTTTTGACTGCCCGGTTCTGGGATATCAACAAACAATGTACCATCGGGGCTTGGCTCATCAGGCGGAGCAAATGTAGGTTGTTGGGCTGAGGTCGCACTCTTCCTAGTCAATTCATAAAAACAACTAAGCCCCCTGTTATCGCACCGACTACAATTCGGGAGCCCCGAGTCGCATTTTGCTTTGGCTTTCCGACAAGCTGCACATGATTTCCTCAAGACCGGGAGACTGTCCGCGCACTTCTTCCTACAGTACAGTACGTGCCGATTCCTCGAGGTTCCTAGCACGACAGTTGAGCAAATGGCTAATAGAGCAAAAGGAATCGGACCATACGTTTTGTGAACGGTTTGGAGCAGATCTTGCAGAGAAACGGCCCGGTATCATTGTCGGCATCCCGGCGGGAGGTTGTCCCACTGGTCCTAGACTCTATATTCATGGACTTCTGCTGCGACCTTTGGATTTATGGCTGATAGGAGGGCGGAGCAGATAACTCTTCTAGTTGCCGCGCTTTCATGCTGCCCGGAATATTTTAGAGAAAGTTCCATGCAGCGATGCCGAGACGGGAAGTCAAGGAGGCTCTTACCGTGAAGGTTCCCTTGGGGTGGGTCTGTTTAGGTACTCCGTAACCCCAACCTTAACCTCAACCTCAACCTCTTCTCTTCTTACAACAACTTCACAAATCTTCAAGACCTTCAGATTTCTGGGCTCGAGAGACCTGGTAATTGCTCGAATGGGTCATTCAAAATAGAATACGAGGGGTCCCGACGTGCCAGGCCTTCGTCGCGTTGAATGCCTCTATCTCGATGTTAGCCTTTTTGTCGATTTTCCGGGCTATACAATATTTTCCGCTGCCGCAACTACGACCAATGGAGTTTCATTGCATTGTTCTTGTAAAAATCCGGGGATTTTTGTCGCTTTGAAATGCCTTCGCAAGTGTATAAGATGGCATGCAATTCGCCTTTCTCGTATTCCCCTCATCTCCACCGACACTCCCATCTTCCATTTCATCTCAACTTCTTTCAAAGGATTCTCAAGTCTCTTCTGAGCACCACGGATTATGATGGCAGGAGATCTCATTCTGGTGAGAAATCACGGGTTCATATTTTCAACAGCGACACTTACTTACATCTTATAGATTACCGGCGTTTCTGGCTTTGTCGGATTCAAGACTCTGATCCTAGCTCTTGAAGCAGGGTTCTCAGTACGTGCGGTCATCCGCAAGGCCGAACAGGCCACAAAACTCCAGTCTCACGCTCGAGTCGCACCCCATCTGGACAACTTAAAATGGGTTGTAATTCCCGATCTCGCAGACACCCACTCCTTCGACCTTCACCTCGCTGGTGTCACGGGAATTCTCCATATCGCCTCCCCTCAGCCCATCGAGGTATTACCTACCAATCACCGTGACTGATTGTCTCAAAGCTAATCCTTCTTAGTCGGACGATTATGACCGCGACATTGTCAACCCATCCTTGAAAGTGACACTCTCCATCCTCAACGCCGCGCACCGCACTCCCTCCATCAAGCGTGTCGTCATCACCTCCTCCACCGTAACCCTGGTCTCCTTCGCCTGGATGTTCGGTCCCGCGCCTGCGTCCCCAGACCTCACGCTGTTTACCGCAGCCGACATCAACTCCAAAACTGCCGGTCCATACAGCTCGTCAATGGAAGCATACTTCGCATCCAAGACCCTATCCCGCATTGCCACAAAAAGATTCATGGAGGAGAAGAAGCCAGGATTTGAGTTCGTCAACTTGTTGCCGACAGTAGTGTTCGGGCCAGATGAACTGGCTACAAATGCCGCTGAGTTGATGACGGCCAGCAACTCTCTCATACTTGGTCCGCTCCTGTATGCCAATATGCCGCAGATGGTGGGGGCTACAGTACACGTTGATGATACGGCTAGGGCGCATATCGATGCGTTGAAGCCGAGTGTGCAAGGGAACAAGGACTATATTTTGAGCTCTGATACACCGGATGGTGTCGATTGGGAAGATGCGCAAAACTATGTTAGGAAGTCATTTCCAGAGGCTGTGGAGAACGGAACATTGAAATTGGGGGCAAGCATGAGCGCGAGGACCTGGAGGTTGGATACTCGGGAGACGGAGAAAGAGTTTGGGTGGGAGTTCGTATCATTCAAGGAAACGTTGAAAGAGCTTGTGGGGCAATATCTGAAATTTGTACCGGCGGAGAAATGAGATTGTCGCAGGGCTAGATTTAGCTAGATACCTTAGATCATACTCTTGCAATCGTGTGCGGCCTTTAAACCACTCATGTATTAACAATCATTGGACTGTTCATTATTATGCTGTTGTGTCTAGCGTTCAGCGATTTCTTTAAAGTCCTAGATAAGTTATTAAACGCTTAAAAAAGCTTATAACCAGATTCGACTTCTCCATCATCAGATCTCAAATGGTTCTATAATATAGAAGAGTCGAGGGTTCTCATCATTGAGCTAATAGCAAATCATCCTGACACTACCGTAGACTCCACGGGTGCTCCGTAGCCGTAATAAAGAACTACCTAGTGGCCATAATCACACTAAAATCTGACAACATCGAAAGTTTTCTTGATCAAATGCTAAACTTTTTTCTCAAAAGACCCGAGGACACGGTATCGTATGTTGAACGCCTATTTTGAATTTAGAAACATGGAGGCGGTGGATTATGTTTTCTGCAGCGATTCACACTCCATGATGTCACGAGTAGAAGAGTCAAAGATGGCTGGTTCGAGTAGAAAGTTTTTCTCATAAATGGTAAATAAAATCAAACGATATCAAATAGGTAACGTTCTCATAGTCAGCTCATATATGAAAATCATCATGGAGCAATATTAAACGCGAGGTCATTCAAAGCTGTATAAAATCCATGCCGAGGAGGTTGGCGGCGGTTAGAAAGGAGAAGGGGTGGTGTACGGGTTATTAGGAGCAAATTTTGGGCGGATATAAAGAATTAGCTAGTAATTAATTTCCTCAATTTTTATTGGATACCGCGTTGTGGTGGGCGAAATATATCAAAAACAAGTTACATATAAATTTCGCCGATTTGATGAACACTTTTTGCGGTGTACTGTAGTTAGGGTTCCGAGTCCGCATGACAGTGAATAGGCGCTAGGGTGCCCATAACAATAGGGCTTAAGGGCTCCCCGGGAGGCACTAACGGCGCCCAGCACTTTCCCGACAAAATTAACACGCCAGGTCATGTGATCACGCGTCACATTCGGGCTACTGCTTATCACCTTCCACATACGACAATCATCTTTCCTGCGACAACATCGGACGACCATCACCCATTATCGGTTCTCGCGTATTTGATATGTGGGTGCTTGAGTCGGATGGAGATCTGCTCGAAGGTATATCAGAATTGACAGTCTATGCTTGAACAGTCGCTAACAAGGCTGGCAGGAAAACGTGTCTGGCTGAAGCCGGGGAAGAAATATCTCTTCGGTCGCATCAAGTCAGAGGGAGGTTAGATCAATTTACGTATCTTTTGTTGAACGACATTGCAGTAAACTGACTTTCCTTTTCTGCTAGTCCGTCATGTCATTCAACATCAGTCCATATCGAGAAAGCATTTGGTGATCGAGGTTGCGTTTGTACAACCCGGTGACGGAGTACGTTGGTTCATATGTACAAAATAGTCCGTCCAACTAATTACCATCTAGTCTCACGTACACAAAAAATCGAAGCTTACCGTTACCGACCAAGGATCAAAATGCGGAACGACTGTCGATGGTTTTCAGATTAAAGGGTCTAGCTCAGTTCTGACGGAGGATGTACATGCGATTCAACTGGGGAAATATCCACAAGCACTTAAGTGAGATAAATAAAGCGCCAAATGGTTGTGCCTACGTCCTTGCTAACGCTTATGCGCTTTTCTTCAGAATAAAATGGCAACCTGTCGTACTCAGTTTCTCCTTTTCGACGAAAGAGCTCAAAGCGAAAGATCCACTCGGGCCTGTGCGAAACCGTCTCGAAGAACTCGATATCAAGACTATAATACCCTACGTCGAAAAAACTACGCATGTCGTACAAAACAAGCGGAATACTGCCAAGGGGTTGCAAGCTCTGATCAACGCCAAGTATATTGTGAGCGATTCGTACCTCGATGCGCTGGTTTACGCCGCTACGCCGGGTGACCTGGAGACTACGGAATCTCTTTCACCACTAGAGGTTGATTTTGACGCATATTGGCCTGATGCTAATCAACACCTTCCTCCGGCCGGCAAGGAACCAGTACAGAGACCAGCCGAAGCCTTTGCTCCAAATCCGGATCGAGCACGAGTCTTCGAAGGGTATACGTTCGTGTTTTGCGATGCTAGTCAGTTTGAGAATCTTTCCCAGCCAATCAATAATGGTCATGGTAAATCGTTGCTTTTCAGCGTACAAAATGGAGAGACTAGTGCAGAAGAGCTGTTTCAGTTCATACGGAGCGCCGGAGGAGAGAACGGCATCGACAATCAACGGGATGGTGGAGGCGGAGTGGTACTGGTCAGATTCAGAGCTAAAAGCTTTGAAGATTGGTCCATAGAATTAGGTAATCAGGTTGCTTTGAGGATGGACCAGCGTGTCATTGAGCAAAGCGAGTTCCTCGATGCAATTCTCAATGTTGACGCCACATCGCTATGTCGGCCTTTGCCTCGTGACGAAGCGTCTAGCGTGCCCGAGCCCCCCAAAAGAGAAAATGCTCGACAACGTGTGGTGGAGAATGCTCAAGCCCTAGAAACCGATGCGTCACAAGTATTCACTACTCAACTGGAAGATACCACGATGAGGGAACAGACGCAGTCGCAGACACAAAGCAAACGGTCAGCTCGATCGCAAAGTCGGCCTTTTGTCAGTAGAATGAAGAAATTCGATGACGGTTTTGATATGGAAGCCGTGCCAGCTTACCACTCTGACTCCATCGAAGCTGTCGAGGAGACTTTCGAGCCTTTGCCGAACAATACCTCCAAACCGTCTCAGCAGCCATCCGTGTCGTCAATGAGAGTAGAAGAACAAGAAGAAGAAGATGACATGGCCGGACTTCTCCCGGGAGCGAGCGCAATGAAGCGCCGAAGGGTGGAAAGCGGTTCTCGTTCAATCCGTGAACAGGCAATAAAAGAAGAAGCACCAAAATCAAAACGGCAGAAAGTGGACGTAATCGCAGAAGCTCGTCGCCATCGTGAACAAGAGGAGGCGGCCGCGCAAGAACGAAAGCACGAAGCTGAAATTACCTTCCAAGAGGCCATCGAAGGAATGACTGTTGAGGACATGAAGAAGCTTGTCATTGTCGAAGAATACGAGATACCCGTACGCGAAAAGGAATCCGTGACAGTCGAGAAGACTGATCGGTGGGATGAGCGTTGGAATGGGCGCAAGAATTTCAAGAAATTCCGTCGAAAGGGTGATCCTTCCGTTGCTAGGTCTCGCATTCAAGCGGTCATTGTACCCTTGGACGAAGTCAAGCGTAAGGAGTACGGCGTCGGCGATCACTATTGGGAGAGTAACGAGCGAGAAGACGGTCCAGAACCAATTTTTAGTCGCACCAGTCAGCAACAGACGACCCAAAAATCTTCGAGCCGCAGTGGAAGTCAAATTTCTATGGCTATATCAGAAGAACCAGCCAGTGCGTCCTCAGTCAACCGTGGACGCTCCGAAGTCTCCCGTATTTCAGCAACGCCGATGTCACAACCAAGTCAACGTGCTGGTCAAAAGAGGACGAGGGAGACCCGGCCTAAGAGCGACGACGATGAAGGTCAAAGTGATGATGATGAGCTTCGATTCAAATTCCGTAGAAGGCGAAAGTAGAACCATTTCTTCTTCACCGGTTTGAGAAGCTACAAAGTACTTATCAGAACTAACTATGTATCATACATTAACTACTATAAATAAGCAATCAGCCGGCCGGGGCTGGGCGGGCGCCAAGTGAAACCGTTTCCCTTTTGGGTCTCCACCTTCAAAATTAGTTAATCTTCCTTCCCGACTTCATCCTGTCCGTCGTATGTTCTTATCAAGGCACATCACCGACTCTTCCTTCCGTCGTCTCATCTATTCCGTTTTCTGACAATATTACTCATTCCTCCTCCTTGTGCCTGGATCTTGTCACGCATTCAATCCATATTGGCTTGTACTAAGATACCCAGTCTGCTCGACTTCATCACTTCGATCAGTTCATTGACCTGAACCCACGGATCCTTCCCACCATTTATCATCGTTTTCTACGCATTTCACGTCAGGTTCCTGGGAATACAGAGTCAATTCAAACGATCGACGCGACTGACAGGTCTGCCAAAACAAAGTTGACCCACCAGCAGCCCAACCAACAGGGCAACGCTAGGTGGGTTGAGAGTCTACGTCAAGTCGAGTCGATCACGATAAGGACGTCCGTCACTCTCACTAAATTGAGCTTCACTTCTCGACGACAGGACAGAACTAGAAACTCAATCCTCTACGATTAACAATCCACCCCGCCATCGTCACTCATCCACGTCGCCATGATTTCTACCGTCCCTCCGCCGCGTCCAGTCTCCGTGAACTCGCCGATACTACCCTTATCATCCCCCGTGCATTATCATAAATCGAAGAGCATACCTACAAAAGACGCGTACCAGAATGATGACGATGCTGTCAGTTCAACATACTCCCTCACAGTGTCACTGGACCGCCTCCCCAGCATGGATATTGAAATGGAAGATTCGGATGACTCAGTGATATTTTCAAGGCACGCCAGTCAATCAGAGATACAATTCAATGATTTGCCGTTCGATATCCACGAAGCTATCATAGATCATTTGTTTGGCGAGCGGACCTCTGGATCACGCAGTATTGTCCCAGGGCAGCCGGACGCCCGGAGTTGGATCAGGGCTCTTCGACATCCCCGACGGAAGGATCTTTCTAATCTTGCTTTGATCTCTCCGATATGGCGAGATCTCGTACAGGAACGGATATACAGGCACAGTAAGTTCTTTTTGAAGTCTTCCTTTTTTCTTTGAAATTGGCCCGTCTAACCCGTTCCTAGTCAAGGTCAAAGGGACGACAGACGGCCTTGCCGAATGCGAAGATTGGTTTCGAAACCATCCTCACCTCGTGCGCCACGTCCGACATATCGAATTCTGGATACCGGTATGGGGAAACAGGGCCCACAAAAACATGGCGCCACACTTGCGCGAGATACCCCCGATTCGGCGATATCTGAACGAGGAAGCGGGGCTGTTTGGACACAACAATGGTTTTTTGCAACAACAGATTGTTGCGCCAGACTGGGATTTGTCAGATAACAGAAATCGTAGCCCAAACAACTTTGCATTCCATGTAGCCAGCCATAATGCAAGTTTGGAGGAGATCTTCCGACATGTCAAAGACTTCTTTCCTGAAACGCGGATATTGACTCTGGAAGCCGGACACTGCAAAAAGCCCCCTTTGGTCAAGCACTTTGCAAATGACCCATCAGGTTTATCAGGGGACTACCACCTCGAGCAACTTCCGAATATACGGACACTGTTTATGCGTGGGGCTTGGAACATTATGCGCGATTACCAACACTGGACGACAATATCGGAAGCTCTTCCTTCATTACGAGAGTGGCATTGTGCATATGCCAAACCCAAGATCGAAGCCTATCACACCATTTGTGGCGCTCTGTCGACTCTATCTTCGAACTTGATACATCTGGACATTAGTTTAGAAGGATTCCATAGCAAGGACCAGTCGCACTGGCTGGGCGGGAAGATCGGCCACCATCATATGTGTCGAATACTAGGCCGGCTAGTACCTCAACTAGAGCATTTGTCCTTGACTGGCTATATTTGTGCAGACCTCTTCAACACCGCAAGGGCAGTTCCCCGTGACCACCCACAAGATGCGCGACTTCGATCGGTGGATCTTGTTGTAAAGACGTGCTGCAAGGACGACAAGAATGAATTGCTATCCCCGCTGTTGGATGAGCCGCCAGGAGTTACCAATATGGGATTCATTGACTCATTTGAGAAGCTAGCGCTGAGCTCAATCCGCTGTTTGGACACATATCTCGACCTTTCCTACATCCGCATCCGCTTCATCGATCTCGATTCTCAATGCGCTGTCTTGAATCCTTACTTCCACCTAGCCGATAACAAATGTACAGGGATATGGGGCCATGAAATTGTCGAGACGCTTTCTCGAGTCCGACCCGCAGCGCACTTTGTCGAACTGGCAGACGGTATTTTCACTCAGTACGGCCCAAATAACGTCATCATTGGAGCCGTATACCCTCGTACCAGACCGCCGAGCATCAACATCAACACCTACAGGATCCTATCCGATGCAGCTAAATCATGACGCAGGCAACAAACACGCCATTCCTTCGTCTTTCTGCAGCCCATTATCTCACGAATCTGTCCGACTTCATGATCTTTTCTTTTTTTTGTTTCTTACTTTTTTCTGCCAAAATCTGTTTGTCTATTTTCTCGCATCAATACCCATTTGTTTGTATGCTCGGAGCGTGTTTGGCGCCATGGATTCTGTACTGCTGTTTGCATATGCTATTTCTCTCATTTCAATATACGAACTTCTCTTCAGTTTACTTCCTATTAGCATAATGTAGACACATGTGGGTGTCATCTATGTTGATAATGTGGTATTTCATTTCTGATATATGGAAGTTCAAAATGAATAAAAATTTCAATATATACATATTATACAAGTGCCACTCCTTCAACCAACGGCCTCCAAGGAACACACTTCCCATGCTCAAAATATCATTCACGGAGAGAGAGACTTATTTATTCTTCTGTACTACACCCCTAACATCCTTCTCTTTTGCTGGCCATTTTCCGACATCAGAAACAATGACACCCAAAATCCAACAATTGACGATGAAGAATCCCAAGCTGGCAAGCCACAGTCCCGGAAGGAAGGTTGAGAGGCCCATGAACTCAAGTTGGAAGCCTTGGTGGAGCCAGAATGCCTATATCATTGTCAATAAGATGATAAATACATAGAGGAGTAGTGGGTAGAGCACCTGAGAGACTATCCACATGATCAATGCCCCGATACCGAGGACGGGATTGCTGATGAACGATGACAAGGGGAGATAGAGTGGTAGGAAGACGAGATACCACAGAAAGTACTGCCCAGTTCTTAGTCAGTAACGCGTGGGAAAGCAAGCAGACCGGAATAACTGACCTGACTCGTACAAACTTTATTAAAAGTAACAAACGCAAACGTTTGAGCAAGCATAGCTCCCGGTAACGACTTCTTCGCGAGCGCTAGTGGGATAGCGAAGGCGGAGAGGAAAAGCTGCGGCAAGAATGCGACGGACTCGAATTTGATTCCTTGGTTTGCAGCGTCGGTGGCATCTGTGGCTGCTGATAGATAGAGTAAGGTGTTGTAAGGAGAGAAGTTGTGTCGATGGTCGATTCTAGTGAGGTGATGGAAGTAGGTGTGTTGGAGGAATGGGTGGCCGTAGAGGGAATACATCCACAGATTTAGCCCGATGAATGTGAGTAGCGAGATGATGGCCACCCTGATACGATCGAAGGTGATGAAGTTGAGTAATCTGTTCAACAGGCTTGTTGTCGGTGCAGTCGTAGCCGACAGAAACCAGATAATACTCGGCGCATAAATGAACGGATAGATCTTGAAATGCACACCCAAACCCAAGAGGAAGCTCGCAAACACGATATGTCGATTGAGCACAGCCCACAAAAGCGCGATAACCATAACACCCAACAACCCCTCCGAACTTCCACGCGTACTAATAGTCGCAACCATAGGATTCAACAGCCAAATACTAGCATACCTCAACCTTGACTTCTCACTCATCGCCGGAAACTCCGTTCGAAGCACAACTAACAAAAGCCACCCGGTCACTAAATCCGCAATCGCGAACAGGAATTTCCCAAAGGAGAACCAGAGCCAATTCGGTTCCCATGTCGTCGGGATCAGGAACCATGCTAAAAGGGGCGTGTAGCGATAGGTGTCCCGCAGATAGGGGGATTGACCCTCGGCCATGAAGCGGGATGCATCGGTGAAGACCATGTAGTCGATGTCGGTGTATTTCATGGCTGAGTGGTTGTCTTGATAGAGACCGTAAAAGAGTAGGCCGACTCGCATGAGAGCAGCCAGGGAGAAGATGATGGCGGGTGAAGAGAAGAGTGACGGCATGATGGTGGATTGATTGCCCGCTTCATCTATTTGTATTTTTGTATAGGATAGCTGGGTCAGCTTAAATGTACGGGCGCTATATCACTGAGGCAATTGATCTATCATCGTGTGCATTCATCCATCCTTGCACATCCTCAAGTTCTGAAGTTGATGTTTTGGTGTTTTGGTGTTTTCAAAGCCGAGAGAGCGATGAGCGATCGGCACACACTAGACTAGTTTAGGATTAGCTGCCAACTATGCTCTATCGGGTTTAGTGCACTAACTCGCTGTTGCCTCAGGCATCAAGGCTACGAACCGTCAAGAAGCCCTAACAAGTGCATATTCTCTCATCCTAGTGATGTAAGGTTTTCGCCGAGCTCTCGCACCTTAGACAGCCACCGTGACGCCTTTACGTTGTCTGCTCGTATGCATGTGAGTTGACGACCCAGATATTAAGATAACAGTGGTGGCCGTTACATGGCCCATACCTCGGTAGCTATACGAACTTGATTTTTCCTGCTAGGTGGAGCTTTCCTTTTTCAGCTGCCGCCGCTTTTGTCATGGTTCCGGCTCTGACCTCTCGGTTAGACCAAGGCAACTCAATTTTGCTATGAACAGTATACTGTACGTCTGGAAACGTTGGCAGGATGCTTTTGCCCCGGCTATACTCCTATACCACCACTTCCCAGTCTAGCATTATTATGCAGTCCGCCATGGATAATGTCACGAGCCCAGCGGACCAATGGTCGGACAGTATTCAAACTACCTGCAGTGATGCCCAGGTTAACTTCAACGTAGGACAGCATAGAGAGCTGAGTAGTGGTGTCTAAAATGAGTTTGATGGTCAGATGCGATGAAAATACTGGTCTCTATTGGAAGGAACCCACAGAGAAAATCTGCGTCTTTGTAGCCTTGAAGATAGGGGATGCGCACCACGACTGCAGCGCTTGCACTGGCAAATATATTAACCAAACAGCAACAACATGCAGTGGGAAGTCCAAACGTACATACACCCCATCCCTAGAATTCCAGCCAACCCCCATTTGACCCACCATCTCCTCCGTAGGTCTTTGACAATGTAACCTGCAATAACCACAAGTGTAAAGTCGCATGTACAAGATACGGCACTGTAAAAATAGGCAATATCAACCACATAATTCTTATTGATGCATCGACCATTTCCCGTGCGTTGCCAGAATTCGCTAATAGGCTGGCATTGGAGCATCAATACAAGCCAGAATGCGGCGCTAACAAGGATTGTAGTTCCAATAATTGTATATATAATTGCCGACTGAAGCGCTCGCATTGTGAAACGGAGGATGGACAGTGCAATGGAGATTTTCGTCACTGCCACAGTCCAGACATACGCTGCCTGGGAGAGCCACCACCACTACTTGCAGATATCCGTGAGTCGTCAGGCAATGCCCAAGTCTCAGTATGTAAACTCAAGGACTGAAACATACGAAAAGTGCTCTTCTCACATCGGCCATTGTACCAATATCACGGAGCCTTCTACCACCTCCATATATCACACTGATTATCGAGCATGCTGCAAACCAGACGTTCAATGCCTAAGAATCAACCAATGTCAAATAATATTTCGATTTTTGTAGGTGATCAGTCAGCCACCGTACCATTGCGCATACCATCAGTGCGTCATCTCGGCCAAAAGCCTTCACAAGCCTTAATCGAACAAAGCATCGCAATGCGACAGCGACAGAGGAAAGGCAGAGGAAGCCCACGACTACGGCAAACAATATTGCGCTACGTCCTTTTAAGTCCATTTTTGAGTACTTTTGAAAAACAAAGTCGGTCAAAGTTGACATCGAACCATGTTGTCAAATGTCAGCAGACAAGCGACGAACAACCAGGTTGGGAACGAGGTAGATATGCGCGAGGGCACGGAAATCGGTCGGTTGACTGCAGATGAGGAACAGAAGATTGACGACCATGGTCTCTATCCAGACAAGCATATAGCTGGAACAGGTGAAATATGAGAGGTGGCCGTCTGGCTTGGCACGTTGGGGTTCGTGGGGGTCAATCCCAAAATGACACCGTAATGAAAATACGCATCCGGCGACTGATTTCGAGTCCCGGAGAGCGATCTAGCAGGGCTCAGAGAGAACCATGGTTAACCTTTGAACCTGGTTTGAACGAATTAATTGTTGTGGCGCGGCTCGAGACGTTTACAGTGGAGTGGCGAATATCAAACTATGACAAGTGCGCTGATTTGTGGGAAGTCTTTCTCCAGAACAGCTTGAAGATATCGCTGGTGAGAAGGGGCAC
This sequence comes from Talaromyces verruculosus, assembly GCA_001305275.1. Taxonomy (NCBI): domain Eukaryota; kingdom Fungi; phylum Ascomycota; class Eurotiomycetes; order Eurotiales; family Trichocomaceae; genus Talaromyces; species Talaromyces verruculosus. The sequence continues at coordinate 124,012 of LHCL01000065.1, forward strand.
TGAAGCGTAAAAGGCGTCAGCTCATCAAGAAGATCAAAGATCTTCAGGAAGCTCGAAAAATACTCTTCTAGATTGAGACTTGCTAGCGATAATATGTATTCTTATGCGTCCAAGGAAAAGGGATTTAATGCCCCAACCGAGTAACAACGCTGACAGAAGGAAAATAAATATACTGTAACGGTCTCCAGAGACAGCATTCGATATGTCATGCTGACAAGTAAAAGCTTAACGAAAGGCTGTCATCATAGGATCATGTGATTACCACCCCATGTTCGATGTTCGCTGTACGTTGATTTTTCCTGCCAGGTGGGGCTTTCCTTTTTCAGCGGGTGCTGCTTTTGTAAGTGTCGGATTAACAGTACTACGTTACGGCGCTATAGCGCCGTACGCGTAGCGAACGTATCGCGCACCGGATCGGGATTACCATATCCCTAGCGCCGTACGCGCAACCTCCTACATAGCCACCTAGCGACCCCAGGCCCCTACGGTTCTGGGGATCAGTCTTTTATAATCGAATATATGTGCTTATAAGCAGGCTCACCACGTAGGGCAGTTGGACCGCCCTTGCTCCCTAATCTATGCTTCGTGATACGGATTATAGCTAAACCAACAGTAAGGGTGCTTATAGTTCCTTAAGCAGCTCAAAGTTGAGTCTATATTTTTATTAACTTACTTACTACTTACCTAGTACTACCTATATACTTAATATTTTATCTGAGTATTCTTTATACTCTTAATAGGATTTCCGGCCACCCTGCATTAGGTATTCCACAAGAAGATTGGGGCCTTGTGAAGATGTTTCAATTAATGTTTTTATGTCTCAAATCAACATATGTCATGATAAGGTCTGAACACAATCCGTTGAGGACCTTGGGATCTATAAAAGTAACGAATTGAACTCAACATGTCGTATATACACACACAAAATTGGCTTGTAAGCTTCCCTCAAATCCATCCCATAAATAGCCGCAATCTGATTGTTCAAAGTACAAAATATCGCAACATAGACTTTGGAATAGAGTCACCTGCTATGCCAAACCCCGGGTTTTATCCCTGAGAGGATGTGGTATACTGTTCCTCGGCGCTTACCACACCGGCTCCAATCTCAATGATAGGCCCATTGTATACTTTTCTCCCCCAGATTAGATACCAACCGAGACCAAGGAAAAACTCGCCACAAAACACGACGGCCGACCAGTTCATGTTGACTGCAGTAACGGGCAATCCCTGGGGAAAGAAAGAGAAGAAAATGGCGATTGTAAGGAAGGAAATGGCTGCCACATTGATAGGGATCCCCCATCGCCCAAGTCGCCAGGGGCCGTAGTTGACCGGCTCCCCCTTTATTTTCTTCGAAAACATAAGAACGATGGCAATTTCGTACGAGGCAAAAAGACCGGCTGTAGTCAACGAAATCATGGCGTTGAACGCAGCACTAGATGGAATGTTGATGATACAGATAATGCCTGTGATGACGGCACAGAGAATGACGGCGCGGAGGGGGAGGGTGGTACCGGTTATTCTCAGCTGGAAAAATAAGTCTAGTTAGTCTGCTGCTATCATTTGGTGCGCGGATAGGTGTTTCATACGTGAGAGACGTGAGCGAAAAAGTCTGAGAATGGAATACCTTTGTCTCGCGCAAATGCCCAGGTCAGACGAGAAGAAGAGGCTAGGAAACCGAAGGACGCGCAGATAACGAGCGCCGCTGGGATGGCAGCCATCACTGAGGCTCCGGAGTGAGATTTAGTGGCGGCGTAAAAGACTTCAATGTAACTATACCCAGTAGCGGAGCTTAGGGCAGCATCCACATCACCGATGCAGAAAAGGAAAGCGACGACGATGGCAAACCCAAGGGTACCGTTTATTATGACTGTGGCGATCATACACCAGGGCACAGCGATAGAGGCATTGACAACTTCCTCAGCTATACGAGTGTGTTAGTTTGAGAGCTCTTTAAATGCCGGAAATGTTCATTCCTACCCATGTGGCAGGGGCCATCATAACCTGACGAGAGTTAGATAAAAACTACTTCAATCATTGGCAGGAGTAGCGTACCAATAAATGGGAGATTAGTTCCCATCAGTCCAATGAACCAAGTTAACCCTGCGCTTGACCATCCGGAATCATTCGAGAATGTAGCAAAGACATAGGAGGCATCTTTGTGAGGTGCCATATAGGTAAGAGGGATCAGAATTGCGAAGAAGCCCATAACGTGAAGGATAAAAATAAGACCTTCAAGCTTGGGAAGAAGTTTTGCCCCCACAGAATTGACGAGTATACAGACAACTAGCCCGGCAAAACACAGCAAGGTTCCTTGCCACCTCTGGTAGTCGTAATCGGGATAATTCAGAACAAGAAGACCCTGGGTAACGGTTGCACCGAAGTAAACTCCGACAGCAGTGTTAGCCCACCAACCGATCAAGTCCAGCCAGCCAGTCACCCAGCTCAGGAATACAGCCTGACCCTTGGGAGCTAGCATTGATACCCAGTGATATTGACCGGAGGAAGCGGGAACCCTTGATGATGTTAGGATGAAGCCACTGTATTAAGAATTCAGTCGACGTACATCGAAGCCATCTCGGCCAGTGAGGCCGCGGTTACCAAAGCACCTATCCAGCAAAAAATAAACCCGTAGACGAGAGTTGCAGAGCCGCCATCAGCCATTGCGATTGCATTACAACTGTAATTTTGATAAGCTTAAAGCAAACTTTGAAGGTCATAATCGAACTTACAAGAGTACCGCCTCCCAAGTACACATCATTGTTGTGGTAAACCCCAACATGGACAGGAAGCTGAAATTTCGCTGTTCTGATTAACTTCCATCTAGTGCAAAATATGTCGAGAACAACTCACCTCGAAACGCTGCTTCTTGCCAACTCTGACCATATCCGTCTCATCACGGTCCTTGTAGCGCTGGGAGCTGAGCTCCCGAACCGCTAGATTGCCATCCTTGAAAACCATCTTTTTGTTGAAAGGATGGATATCACATTCACATCTGTGGTAGCATAAGAATGAAGAGAGAGACAATAGAGAAGAAGGGGGCCGAGAGCAAAAGAAAAAGAGCAGAGACTAGCAAGACATTCCAATGAGTGGTCAAGGCGGCCGCTTACCCTCGTGACAAATGCGGTGAGCTCGCGAGGTTCAACCAGGATTACATGGATTAATTAAGTGAAAGTCAAAGTACTACCTAAAGGCTCGAATTTGACGTTGCAATTAGGTACAGGGATAAAGAGGGTGTGGAAGGCAGCAATGCGCAGCTAGTAATCAGACGTGTGGCGGATTTGTTGTTCAATTTTTATATTAATATTTTAGCGAACAGGGATTCCTTGTTATTTTTGTGTGTCTTCTCCCCATGCGCGTGTTTCCAGTAGATAGACAAGTTATATTGACCCAAATTATAGATATGTCTAGACTTGATCAATGGCATCCAAATCTTTCTGATCTAGAAACCCAATTCCGTACAAACCATACAAACTTGGATGGGTCCATAAATTCTTAAGAGAACGGGCAGTAATGCACTGCTGCTTTTGGTGTTATAAGTTGCTCCTATAATATGATCTTATATTACGCACTCAGCCTATTAGATGGTCTAGAAGCGATACTACGACACTTTTCCATTAGCCCTCAACCTGCGTATCGACGTTCATCTTCAATGTTCTAATCCGATTGGTTACTAAGGATGCTTATATTGAGGATTCAACGTGGCCTACGTAACGTCTAGAGCATGCTAATGCACACGAAAATACGTAGTGTGTATTGATCCTATATACTAAACTAGTCTCAGACCCTTGATGGTTGGATACGTGCATATAGAGCGAATGAATAGTTACAGGTTGTCCGACATCTTTCGTAATCACACTAAATTAGATCGATGGCCCTAGTTTCTGGACCCTGGAGTTAGCCCACTCAAGTACAACCCGCCATTAGATCCTACGTACTACATAACAATCCGGATGCTCCCGGTTTTCCCACTGACAAGGATTCCAACCCCTGGGACAGTGCCCAATGAGGTCCGAGATACTCCGTTCGGACGAATTATTGCGCTGTAGAACGTGCACTCTACAATGTGAAAGTAATATGGTGACCCCTCCTTGGTGGAGCGGCGTGTAGAGATAACAGTACGTATCCGCTTGCCACGCTCAGATGCCGTGAACTACTAGGTATATAGTTTTCAATTAATCATAATTAACTAAGTACAACACATACGCCAGAAATATAGTCAATGCTTCAATATGAAAATTTGTTGATTGTTAATATGTCAACACAATTCGAATGAGTTGTGTGGTTGAACGACTATACGCCATCTGCGGACATGGTTTCCAATCTCGTTTTCAGCTAATTGGGCGGCCAACACGCATTTTTGAGACACCCACTGGAGAGGCGAGTAGGCAAGGCTAGAAGAGACAGGGATATTTGATATATGCAACCAGAGATGCACTATGGTGGTATTATTCCCTCGTTCCGAAGGAGGAGCCTCTTTTCGTATAGTCGCCTTCTCCTTTTTAGCCTTTCTCTATCTGTCAAGATTCATACCTCCGTACTGAATAGCAAAATGGTCGGAGTAAATTATCGGGTCTTGCAACCTTATGAAGTCTCCCGACTCTTCCAGTTTCTTAGCTTTTGACTACAATCCCGACGAATCTTTGATCTATAGTTCGTGTGTGCTCACGCATTCGTATGTCCTCGTCTCTTTAGCTTGAAACAATTCTAGCCGCGTTTCTTCCCTCAAATCTGTGCAGGTCCTTCCAAACTCAAGATGGGCTTAACAATTGATTGGTCTCAACGTCCCATTTACTCCCTGGAGAAGTTAGACAAATACTTTGATCGAATAGGACTTCCTGCAAAGTATCGACAATCGTCAGTCGTTCGGACTGGCGTAGGTAGTGACATGAGACCACTTTATCCTTCTTGAAGGTGCTAGAACGGTATCCGTTGGCAAAAGTGCCATTTGAAAATCTCAACTTGCATTACTCGGTTCAGCGCCATATTTCCATAGATCCAGAAAAGCTTTTTGAGAAGATTGTGATCAATGAGTCCGCACGGGGAGGGTACTGCGTCGAGAACAGTACACTTTTTGGGACTGTCTTGCGAAGCTTAGGCTACCAGGTTACTTCCGTTGGGGCTAGGGTTAATGAAGCTGCGCAGCCAATGTCTGCGTCGAAGAACTGGAGGGGCCCTAAATATGATGGATGGTACGATTGATCTGCATAATGTACTGCATAGAAAATGGGAAGCTTTGAAGAATGTTCTTGAGGTTTTCCATACTAGCAGGAAATATCAAAGAGAGTCATCACTGATAGTCACTCGCAGGAACCACATGGTCAATCTCGTGACTATCGGAGACCAAAAGTACCTGATAGACGTGGGCTTTGGATCAAATGGACCGCACAAGCCTGTCCCATTGACCAAGGGTTTCGAGTTCCACAACGTTGGTACCCAGTCTGGACGCTTATGCTATGGACCAATCGCCCAGTATACCAACAAGACCGAACAGCTCTGGCAATACGAGATTCGAAATGGAGACGCAGAATGGATACCTGCGTATTGCTTTACTGAGGCCGAGTTTACGCCTGATGATTTCACCATTATCAATTACTATATGAGCACCAGCCGAGACAGCTGGTTTACCTTTTATGTGGTGTGTGTCCGCATGCTCCTGGATGAGGCGGGCGAAAATATTGTGGGTGATCTAACGATGTTTGGAACTTCGTTGAAACGACGGATAGGTGCTACATCAGAAGTAATACAGACATTCACATCCGATGAGGAGCGTGTGGCTGCATTGGAAAAAATGTTCAATATCCGTATTGGAACAGCAGATAGAGGTAGTATCCGCAACACCATTGCAGAAATTCTCTAGCCTTTGCGAATATTTACCTAAATTTCTCAGGTTTTCTAGCTTTCTTTCTTTTTTAATGGTGGCTTATTTTCTGCCGCTGAACTGAACTGAGCGAGGGGCGTACTACGTAGTATGTTTTTGTTACTAGTTAAATGAACATGGCTTGTGCGTAGATATTTCTTTGTTCTTGTTGCACCATCAATTTCCTTATAGTGCAGCCTTTCCTAGTTCGATATCAGCCCTTAAAAAAAGGGGCATACATGGATCCGATTGACTCATTTATGCATGCTTGCATATACTAGGTAGACATAGCGTTGAGCGTAGACTAGTTGGATAGCTGTATATCATTGATACAAGTATTTACACACAAGCGTACAGAATTTCGATCCTTCCATTCTTCGTAATAGCGTGAATTGTATTCAATGAATTCCCTCAGGAGCGGCCACACCACAGCAAGAGACCAACGTGAACCATACTGTGGACTCCACGTCGCATTTTCGTCATGGATTCGAAATCCCTGCATAGCCCATTCATTCATGGCCGGGATCTATTTGCCTTATTTTTGCTTTTTCTGTAATGTTGATTGATGAGCTTGGTCACGGATACGAGGAAGTCTCAGTTCGATGGATGGATGGAGTTAGTTGCAGAGATATTGACTACATGGTCCTATAATAAGGTCACAGAATGACAAGGGCTAGGTAGTCCTGCCATATTGTGCCCGAGTGTAGTCCAATACATCAAGCCCTGAGGATCATTACTAGGTATTGAGAGGTATTTCAGATATGATTTTGTACCAGTCCTCCAAAACACCGTACGTGCAACCTCGATCTTGATTATGAACCGAGGTCAAACATTGCTATGGCTTTGGCTCTACGACTCTCGACTGCCGTCGACCATGTAGATGAAATTGCTATTGCAACGCTCTATCTCTTGGTCATGATGATCATTGCTGTGTGGATACGGCTGACGTTTCGCTACTACATACTTCGGTCATTGCAATGGGATGATGGGATGGTTTCTGTTGCTTTGGTAGGTTTATCATATGGTTTTGCATACCTGAGACGCTTGCTGGACTCGTATTTACTCAACGACTCATTGAAAAGGCTCTGGCTATCGCTCAATCTGCAGTTATTTTCTCTGGGACTCAAAACGGTCTTGGAAAGCTTCAGTCTGAGATGTCTGCAGCCCATTTTATTACAGTGAAAAAGGTAGCCACTCCAATTCCTCTCTCTACAAGGTCTACTAACATTGGAGGCCGCCAGGATCTGTACTCGTCCGATCTCTTATACATTCTCAGTTTGAGTCTTGCAAAGATTTCCGTCTTCCAATTTCTGGATAAGCTCTGCGTTGCAAAAAGTCACAAAAATATCTGTCTCTGGTCATCTCTTCTAGTCGCCGCGTGGACTGTTCCGGTGGTCTTCACTCTCGCTTTCAAGTGTGGCGTGTCCAGCCCCTGGGACTTGGATAATGGACATTGCATCAAGATAGTGAGTTTGGATTTCCATCTAACTCAAGTTACAAAATCATATTTACTGACGAAATAACCTGTCAGTTCGATTTCTGGGCCAACATATCCCCAATCGACATTGCCACCGAACTAGTCATCTGCCTCCTTCCAATACACATAGTCAAGCCAGTGCAAATGAGATTCAGCAAAAAGCTCACAGTCATAACCGCCTTCATCTTTCGGATCCTGTAAGTCCTAAAATTTGTCTCATGAACTTCAAGGCCTAACCCCCTAATCTTAGCGTTATAATCACCACCATCACACGTCTTATCTTCATGAGGAGAGCCGACTCACTCGCAGACATGAACACCGCCGCCTTCGCAACCAGCATCACAACCCAACTCACTCTCTGCGTTAGCGTCATGACTGCGTGCATCCCTTGTCTGAAACCGTTCCTTGACGCCTTTGACAGCGGCATGCTCAACGTTTCGCTTCACGAGCGCATTGGTGGGGGTTATAGCAATTCATACTCAAACTCAAACGCGTATGCTCTGGTTAATATTACTCGAGGCACAAAGGAGTTTAGAACACGCTCCCAATATGTTGAAGACGAAGTCGAGGGACTGGGTACTTCGGCTAGCGCTTTTGCCGTTACGCCTCCTGTGAGACTGGCAAATGCAGTTGGCTCTGCAATGTCTATTCAGCGGACCGACCAGTGGAGTGTCAGGCGTGAATATATGGATCGCAAAGAAGCTGGATCTCTCGGGGATGAGACGGAGGTATCTGAGGACCCAGGTAGTCGGAGGGAAAATTCATCTCTGTGAGATGCGTGGTGATGCCTTGTGTGCATATCGAGATCATGATTTTTGGGTTACATTATATTTTCTTTTAGAACACTCCTAGATTTTTTTTTTCTTCTGGTGATGATACAGTTTTTCCTATTTGGAATGCTGTTACTCGCATTGCATCTCACAGAAATTCTACTAAGACAAAGGCCGGTCAACTGTTCTTTTTCTCCTTTCATTGTTTGTATGGTTTCAAGAATATCAGGCGCTTGATTATTGTGCCTTCACTCGAGGATGAAGGAGACTATTATACAAAATGTTGCCTACCTAGTACCGCATAGACCCTAATTATACTGAAAACGAAACCCAACCCTTCGTGGAAAAAAAAAATTTCGGAATCGCCTACGAGAAATTTTTGCCAACAATCTAGCTTCATTGATCGACGTTCGTTCGGTGCAACTGGTTCGGATTGATCGAATAGGTTTGACGGAACCGCCTGGCGACGATGACACTCAACCCTGCGAATGTGATCTCAATCGAGCAATACTTCATTGCAAGAAAATTAAATATTTATTGACAAAGAATCTTTACTAATCATTGTTGCTTTACATAGGTTAGTGTAGCCGACCCTTCCTTAGTTATCTAGGGTCAGCGAAAGGGAATGATAGAATTTGTATGTATAATATTAATATTATACTGGAATGTGCATAAAGTCCTGTACATGAGATATGTGTAAACAAATTACTTTAATGAATCTGCGTTTACTAGCTATACTCTAGTCTCTAAGCCGGCATAAATGAGGTCAATCCCGTTGGGCCTTACTTGGGAGCCACCATAGGCGCTTGAGATCAGAACTTCAACTCGCTACTCTTAGGGGCCACGACCAAGACAGAGTCGTGCTCATCCGAATACGTCACGATGTCGAGGATCTTGCAGCCACCCTGGTCTAGAAGAGTCTTCCACTGGTCGATGGTCCGCTCCAAGGAGCCTGTCTGTGCCAGCATGGCTATGTCCATCATTGTGACATGTCGGTGTACGCCCTTGTTTGGCAAAACTTTATCATCGATGAGAATAAGAGAGCTGGGACTGAGGGCCGGTAGGAGATTTTCCAGAAGTACCAGAACGCGGTTGTCGGGATAATCATGGAAGATATTACGATGGTAGTAGAACTTGGCTCCTGAGTATTTAAGAAAAGCAGCCTCCGTCAGTTATCCTTACTCTTATCTCTCCAAGGAAAGGAACATTTTTGCTGTTTGCTTACCCTTGACAACTTGAGGCTGGAAAAAGTCCTGGGCCATGAGCTCAACGCCAGGAATTGGATCTTCTCTTACTAAATCAATGGTTTCCTTCATGTCTTGTAGGATTACACGTCCAGCTAGGTGCGGGTATTTGGCCTTCAACCCCTTACACTGGACGCCAAAGCTTCCCCCAACATCAACAAATAATACTGCTTGGTTGTCTGCAGTAGCCTGAGCTGCAAAGTCTCCGAGATATGACTCCAATGGGAACTTTGTTAAGTAATCTTCACGATGCTGGAGTTGTAGTGCATGGTGTAGGTACTTGAAGAATTTAGGCTGGTTACGGAGCCAGTAGAAACAGGGATCCTGTGTGCCCCACGCCTTGTTGAAGGCAGTGTCGGTGTTGGAAGTGATATTCTGATAGCCTTTCTCGAGCAGAAAATCAGGAAGTGCTTGGTATGTACGGCCACACACATCAAAGCTAGGTCGAGCAAGAGTTGACGTTAGTCACGCGTATATTTCAAAGGTGCCGTGAAAGACAATAGTGTTTTCAACACGTCAGCCTTGGGATATGGGAGCTACGCTTACGAGAGATGGATCCCACCATCCATGTCATCGGTTGCAAACCACCTGCTCGTTTTATTTGCAGTGAATGTGTCCTGATCGACCTCGTCAATCATGTCCTCTGATGCAAGGTATCTCAATATGCGGCCTGGTCGTTGACGGTATCAGAATCAGAGTAATATAAGAGAAATAATAAGATTATTTTATGCGATAGGCGCGGAATATGACTACTGACCAAGAAGCTGCGGCGCGGCGCCGTTGCGTTTGGCAAGGTCGTCCACTGTCAGTGGGTTGGGGCTCTCAGATAGGAACTTGAAGATCTTGAGATCTGAACCCATTCTAACAACCATGGACCGGTGATGCCAGTCATACATCCTCATGGTTGTCTCGAAAGGAGTCTCGAGTGAGTGTTGGAGTTTCATCAGTACGTCCTGGATGGTCCGTCGCCCAGTGACATCTGCCTTGCTAGCAAGGTCATCAACCATGGCCACAACCTTGCTTAATTGCTGTGTAATCTCGGCCATTGCGAATGATTGGTGGGTATGAAGTGGCTAAGGTATCTTGAGATAGAAAAATATGTGAATTGTAATGCTGAGCAGTAATCAGAAAACACATACCTCGCAGTTAGGGGTTTTATAGCATTCGGACAGAGGTCTTTTGGCAAGATTACTTTACGTTTATCCCGGATATGGTGATTGCACCAGTCCTCGTTTTGAGGACTTACCATGAATCCCCCATCCTAGATTATCGCGCACGGTCTTGGATCCACTATATTAGGTTGGCGGATGTTTCGTTCCTAGACACACACGCCACAGAATACAATACAATACGCGTCCCACTCGGGATCTGCCTTATTTCTGTATCTCCTAGGTGGGGCAGATGTGAGTTTTAGTATGCATTAGCGTACTTCTTATTATACAGGGATCGGTTTGGCTGTATTGGCATAAATACCACTTGCAAAGCTGAAAAGTGGAGTTGTATCTATGGAGTCGTCACTTCAGAATTAAGAAACCCACTAATGGCTATATTCCGCACGCCACATACAACTCCCCCGACCTACTCCGTAGCCCACGGGTTTGAGAGATAGTTCTGCACAAAGGAGTGGGGCCAGGTCCACTATCTGGCAGGGAAAGCTTGAATTACGAAGTCGTTCCCAGGAAAACATGCTACGCAAATCTAAATTCCTTCAATCAACATACTTTGTGGTGCCAAGTATGAATCCCGAATTCAGAGGTTCTTTTAGCCCCCAATAATGTTGTACCTATTGCTTTTCTACAATTATCACAGGAGGTGCGTGTTTTATGGCCTTTAACCGAAGTTATCTTCGCTTAATTACCGAGGTTGTATGCAATTTTCTGGCTTGGGGCGGAAGACATTCAAAAAACACACGATAGAGTCCATATTACAAGTCCCTACTAATCTGTATTCCAAATCTGGTCACAGGAACTGTTGCGAGATAGTCCCCCCCAACTCGCACCAAAAAAAAGTTAATAAAAGTAAAAAGCGAATGGACTAATTGCATTCCAAGTAAGTATGCTTAGTCTCACGCGTATTGTCTCCAATTCTGGGCAAAGAAGCTGCCCATTTTGACGTAAGGAGAATTGAAGGTGAACATCCTTGTCAATCTATGTAAAGTAATCTACATTGTTAAGGTTAAGTGCTTTTCTGCAGTAGTTGTCAATCATGGTTAACGGGAATGAGTTGGCTTATAAAATTAACAACTATAAGGTCAATCTAAGTCGATCAAGGGACAGTGCATGTCTCTATCACACAAAATGATGGAATTTCCAGGTTTCTAATTACACGTTGGTGCCTCAATGGCATGATCCTTAGGCGTATATTCCAACTAGAATACTGGTCGGCACGGAATAGAAAGGGACATGCACTTGAGCTGCATAGCCAAAGCTCAGCGGTTCATATCCAAGGTCTTGGATGCGGCCACAGCTTTACCGCTAACTGCATAATATACAGTTATATAAACGCCGGTTCTCTGCGAGTACGCAAACGATATGTTGCTGTGCAGAGCACTGGGTCCGTCCAGATCAGCTCCTGGAAATGTTTCCATCAATTTGGGCAGATAACCGTTCGCAGCCTCATGCCAACCCAAGCTCTGGAATATTGAAGCCAAGTTCTCGGCAATTTTCCTATCGCTGGTCCCGTACTGCCAGAGAGGCACATACGTTTTGACTTCCGGGATAGTGGACCCGGGTACTATCTCGAAGCTGAACATCAGGCTACCAAGGAATGAGTCTGGATAACGGAGCGGTTTGTTATAGTCCTCACCACCATCAGATCCCAGCGCCTCTTTCTCATCCAGTAGCGAATGCCAGATAGAGCGCAGGACTTTTAGTCCCTGCTTCCGAGTGTCATCAATGGCCTTGTCGCCAAATGTGTAGACACTCTTCACCGTATTCCAGCTGTTTCTTGCCTGCAGATGTGCGTACACCTTGATGCGTGCTGTGGAAGGATCGGCGCAGTCAAGACCAACCATGTCAATGGTTAGAGGATCTGGATACGTGTTGAAAAAGTCCTCAAGAAAGTTAACAGGCGGGGTTAAATCAGCTCCACAAGGATCAAGTTTCTTGATGTTGTTGAAGACAAGAGACTCCCCCGTCCTCCCGGTGGCAAAACTCTTCGCCATGGGAAAAAAGTAGGTTTTCATCCTCTTTCTCGCGCCATCAAGGTCAAAAGCGACGTTGAACGTTAGGGCGTGATCAAGGGGGAACGGCAGACTGGTTTCTTTGTCTCGAACCCTGGCTACCTCGGCAGGATCTCTCGGGAAGAACGCTTCTATAAACTGTGTGGCCCACCGCATATCGACGCTGGCCAATTGATTCTCAATTTGTGACAACATTGTTCGCACCTTCGTTTGACCGAAAGGGTCTGCAGACGTGTGCATCCCGACAGTCGCGCCCAGCGGTTCAAATTGGAAGCGTACGATGGTCTTTCCATTCGCGGAGAAATTGATACTCGCCTCTAATGGAGATGCAACATCGAGAGGTGATGAGTCCTTGTTAAGACCACTCGCTGGTTGCGGGCCCAACCAGGCGGTAACATATTCCTCGACAAAACGAAGGTTGTTTTCTTTCTCGTCGGCTGAGTAAGTACCAGCGTGGTTCATGAGACCGGCGATGGCCGGCTGGCATATCTTGAGCCAGAATTTCTGGTAAGACTTCAGATTGTACGTCGATTCAGACATGTTTAGGTGTGGGTTGATATTGAAATTTAATGAAGCGGGCGAGGCTAACGAAGAATCTCTAGCACAACTGATCTCAGAGCTATTGAGAGCTTTTCAAACATTTGAAAAAAAAAAAAACGGCATCCCAAGAAGGATACCTTACTAGCACTCTACCGGACTACTCAAGACGGCCTGTTAATAAAAAGCACTGTCTTCATACTTTTCCGACTGCTCTCAAAGTCTGCATTGATCCCAAAGAGAAACATTAATAAGTCTCCAATAGACTAAAAGCAATCTAGGCTTACTTTTGTCTCTTAATTGACTTTACAAGTTACGGGAGTATAGACATTGTTCAAGACGACTGGAACGCGGTAGGTCTGTATGTCTGTATGCTCGTACGTATCACCAAATCTAAAAGTGAAGCCACCAAAAAATTCCACGAACTAGAAGTGATCAATCAGCACAAAGTTCAGTTGACTGAAGGCTTTATCACCTCATGTTACGTCTTCTTTTTGGAGCTATGTAACCCAGATACATTACCTTTGGATAAACAGCCTTGGTATAATTAATTAAACTTTGAGTTATTTTGATAAATATCTGCGAGGTTTTGGGTTTGAGACTATTTTAGCGCGCCAGAATATTACTTTTTGGTATACGGGATGTACGGTACTGGTAATGGTTCCCGAAAGTGATCATTGAATAACACCAACTCTCAGCATAGCCACACTAATATGATCTAAAGCAGAAAATATCCGAACTTGGCTATGTGATACCTGGGCAGATCAAGTCTCAAGATATCACGTAATCGCCCTGGAAGTTAGCGCTGCTGTAAGCTTGCGAATTACGGGCAGAGACTATCTTACGCACAGTTTTAGGTGTAACTTTCCAAAATTGTGCCTCCAAGTGCCGCCAAGGAGGCAATAAGGTTAATTAATCTCGGGGCTTCTCAGTCACCATCTGCGGGATGCACAAGAGTATTGTGATAAGACGGGATTGGAGAAGGTTGACCGATTGCTGGGGTTTTACCCTTGTTAGGCCACGATAAGCTGTAATTTGGTGATGCCTGTGAGAAGAGGAGAGAGCTTGGTATCTAGACCTGATCTATCAAGTGCTCTATTGTGTTTATGCTGATATGACTCTATTTATTTTATAAAGGATAGAAAGATTGTCTCTTATTTAGATCTGTTATCTAGATAAATTTTTCATTCTACTCATTGTCTTACAGACCGGGATATATAAAGCAATGATCGAATGAAGCTGCATGTCACTAGTTTGATTTGAGATTTGAAAGCCACAGGAATAAGAAGTCGACATATGCAAAAGAGGGACCGCAAATACCAATAGACTGGATGAGGGCCGATATATGAATTCCGAGTGCCCTCTGTCTGAACGCTGGCATTACTACCGAAGGGTGGCTAGCAGCACCGACGGCCCATTCAATGCTGTCGTTTAATCAACCTAAGCCTCACAGACGTAGGGTTCTTCATCTGCAGCGTGAAGAATGACTCGCTGTCTTGAATGACATCGAGACACCTCTGTCGGGCCTGCTGTACGGTCTCTCGCCCAGGACGGGGAACGACCTCAATTACATATTCCCATAGCAGGACTGAGATCGCCGCGACGAATTCGACTTGTGAGAACTTCTTGCCCGGACAGACGCGTCCGCCTCCCGACCAAGGAAAGTACGTATCTTTTCCTTTTGGCGGGGTACGTATCTCTTCCCCTCCTGGCTTTGAGGATACGTGCTTGTCACTGAGGTTGCGTTCGAGGGAAGTGGAGGCGGATTCAATCCAACGGCTAGGGTTCCAGTCTAGATGGTCGTCACCCCAGAATTCGGGCAAGGTATGTGAGGCGATGAAATTCGGAAGAACGTAGGTATTCGGGGGGATGTGAACAGTCTGGCCGTCGATGATAAGATCCTCGCCGTGAGCACCACTAGTAGCTTTAAAGACGGTGTGTATAGGACAATATAGTCTGAGAGTCTCCAACTGTTTAAGTGTTGTTAGTAACAAGTAGGGTAGTATGATCACATCAAAGCAGGAAGGCATATACCATGATCGCGAGGCAACGCTTTAACCGGGGGTATACCTCCTCATAGACTAGGTCATTTGTGTTCGAATGGGGTCCGTAGATGAGATCGAGTTCTTCGAAGACCCAGTTTTGCCAGTTTGGAAATGTAGCGAGAAGGTACATGGCAAACCCCAGAGTACTGGAGGTTGTTTCATGTCCCGCAACGTTGTAAATAAATAGATTACCGTATAACTCTTCATCCGATAGCCCAACACTGGCAGCACCTACGCTAGTCACAGTTCCATTTCTAGTTGGCGATCCTGATAATTGGTCAAGGCGCGATTCTTCAGATTTCAGAATCAGCGTGCTCAAGAGTGTAGCATCGACGGCTTCACCCCTGGCAATTTGCTCCTTCTTCTTTCGGACCATCTGCTTCATGTGCTGTTCGAACTGCTTGTATGCGGAAGCAAACTGTTGAAGCCCATTGGGAAGCCACGACAGAGGAACCGAATAGAGCCAGGTCGGGGTGAGAACTAGCATACGGATGTTGCTGGCTAGCGTAAAGAGAGAATCGCGGTAGGTCATCTTCATCTTGGACCCAGCGTTGCTCTCACTCTGCTGCCCATTTGACATTCCGCGAAAGTCCCATGACTCCCCAAATGCAGCAGTCGCGAGTATATTTAGCGTTACCGTCGACCAGTCCTGAGTAGCGGTTTCGAACCCAGCTGATCCGTGATCACACCAGTATGCTCCCACTTGAATTGTTTGGCGAATAGCCTCATTCCAAACTAACTTGTTGTTCCGCTCATTGAACGGAGAAGTTGTGATACGGCGGTGGCGTTGCCAGTCTGGGCCCGTGACCTTTAGCGGAGTAGTAAGTCGAATATGTTAGTGATAATTCTCTGCATAAACAAGGGATTTAAACCAAAGGAAAATAGCACACATACTGTTGTGACGTTATCGCCGTAGATTTTCGTAGTTTCTGCTAATTGTCAGCCTCTCACTCCCCCTTCAAGAACTTGATCAGGCTTGTGCGACTGACTTAAGAGGTTTGACGGCTTTTCAAACTCCCTTCGTCTTGAAAAAATTTGCTGATTGACAAATGGGTCTGCACAATGCAGCTCATTAGTCGTCGGCGAGACGTGTATGAATACTTTACCATATTGCTGATGGATTCGATGCTTTTCAGTAAACCACCAGCTCATAGTATTGTACCTCGTGAAGGAGCCTAGTCCAAAGGGTAGTTTGGTTAATAGCGGCACGAGGTGCTTTTGGAAGATCATCCATGCTGGGTTTGTGCGCGAGACTGGGCTAATAACAATGGGAAGCCCAATCTTCTTAGCTGCATCAAGATTATTAAGGAAAGCAAAAACGCTGCTCGTTATATGATAGAGGGCAAGCGCCAATATCATCAAAAGATACATTGTGTGACAATGTTGTAAAACAGACTGGTGGCAGAAAAAGCAAGATATTCGACCATGCGTCCTCGGATAATGGAAGTACAGTAAACCTTCAGCCTTCAAAAGGCGTATGCTTGTATTTGTATCCCATACCGGATCTTATCGGAACTTCTTAAAAAATTAAATATAAGCTAATCTGAATGTAAAACGCTATATACGGTCATTTACGGATATTTGCTAAAAATCCCTAAATATGGGGGTGGGTTAATCAAATGAGAGATTGAGTGGGAACGCGTATTGTATTGTATTCACGTGTGTCTAATAGGATGAAAATATCTGGCATTTGTGTGCCATGCATAACACAGCGCAGGTTGTCACGGACCTGGATCCACCTTAGTTAAACAGTGTCGCGTCGAGGTACGTTAGGCTTTGTTGAACTACACGAAGGTTCGGGTTGTCTGGTCGATAGAGTAGGCTTGAATAAACGAAGTAACAATAAATCGGTCGATGGGTTGGAAGTCTTAAACCTAACTAAGATAGAAGAGGTCCCCCGTACAGCCTGGTGCCCGTACGAGTTAGAATGCCTTGCTGACTCTCACTGTCAAAGTGTAATATCAAGTGACATAGATTAAAGACCTATGAAGAACTAAATACATGATGGTAAAGAGCGTCCTTATATATCCAGTCCTCCATGTTTCGTATACTGTATATCGTATACTTTATACTCAGCGCCGAGTATCCAATTGCATAAATGTTATGTGATGCCTCTCAGCAAGGCTTTACAGCCTCACAGGAGTTCTGAGCTTTTAGGTGCGTTGACCCGGAATCTGACCTATACTGGGCTACTTGAAGATCCACGTACAACGGCCTCATACATAATATGAAAACTGTCTTCCTAACGGCGGAATTGACATTGTTATTATCTGATGCGCAACTGACGCAAAAGCAGGAAGTAATGTTCAATACATCTAATTTAAGCGTAATTAAGAGAGGTATGATTGTGGTTAAGCGGGTAAGATATTAATCTCCTCTTTTCGCCTCCGGATCAAAAGCTGTGCGGTAACGTCCGTCACACTGTCAAACCCGTTGTTAAAGACCTTGGGCTTGTACCCATCTAATAGCCTCCAGTCATACTTGAGGATAATGTGAGACAGCAATATCTTCAGTTCGAGAGTGACATACGTGCGACCGGGGCAGGCATGTTTGCCAAAGCCGAAGCCTGTGTGCTCGAGACTGACAGCTGAGAAGCTGCTGAACCTCGCGAGGTCTGGCACCTGCGCCCTCTTAATAAAACGATAGGCGTCGAACTTGGACGGCTCTGGATAAATGTTGGGGTCCATCATATTATGTGCCGAAACAACTACATAGGCTCCCTTTGGAATCTTTACGCTTTCGCTCAATTCGATATCGTCCATGGCAACGCGTTTATTAAATACTGAAGCAAGTCAGCAAGTGTGTTGATTGAGTAAGTGGAAATAACTTACCTCGGCTGATAGGCTTGAGACGCTGGGACTCCTTCATTACACTGTCCATGAGCTTGAGATGACCGAAAGCGGATTGCTGCCAGCCCTCCCGCGTCAGGACATCTACCAGCTCCTTCCTCAGTTCCTGGATAATGTCGGGGTGGCTAGCCAAGTCTATAAGCACCTGGCATAATAGGTCTGTTGTAGAATGAATTGCTGCTACCGCAAAAGTGAGCTGCGCAACCGTCGGATCATATGGCTGTCGTTCAGCTACTTCCTCGAACCATCCAAGTGCATCGGTCTGTGTTGCAGGATCTGCATCAATTTCACGTGCCCGTTTCTCGTGAATAGGCTGAAGAAGAGCCCGTGCCTCGTTCAGGAGAGCTCGCGTTGCCTTCACCTGCGGGTGTAGCCAGTGAACCAGTGGAATAAGAGACCTGGGCCATCTGCGTAACTCGTTGACAGCACCAAGCGCGACAACCGTATACTGTGAGTTAATTTCCACCCATCGCCGATGACGACAGAGCTCTGGCCCCAAGAATACACGGATTGAGGCCTGAGCTACCAGCATCAGTGCCTCCTGGTACAGGGGAATTTTGTGCCATTCTGGATGTTGTTAGTTACCTAGGTCACATCATTGCGTACTTGGAACCACAACAACGAACCGGTTTCATTTGTCCAACTTCTCCTAAGAGAGTCTGTTGCCTCGACGGAAATATAATTGACCATCTTTGCTGCCAATCCGAGTTAGCTAGAGTTTGGTTTTTCTGTTCAGGCTCGATGCAACTGCTCACGCAAGGCTCGGTTCAATCTAGATGTGATGACATCGTGTAAGAGATTGCGGTGTGTTCCAGCAAATGCAAATGGTTCAAAGCCTGGGATATAACCCATCAACTCCTAAGAACACATGTCAATGCCAGGATGAAACAAGAGGATCCAATACCTACAGTTTCTGTGTACATGCCCGCTGAGAGTCGTTGCTCGCCCCTAATTGTCTCGGCGAAATATGGGGCCAAAACGACGACTTCGTTGAAGTCGGTTCGTACACGGAAGGCATCTGGATTCTGCACAAGTCAATCAAGATTCTCTGTTGTTTGTTGGCTCACTGACTAGGGAAAAGCCTCGGCGGATCAGGGTAGCGCAGTCCGTAATGAATTCATTGCGGGCTTTGGTAGAGAAAACTCCAAAAATCCCCCCATCATTTACCAGGGGAAAGGAGGATAACTTGTAGAGATGAAAAAGGTATTTGCTTGAGAACCAAAGTACGGCAAAAGAGACGACAATGACTGGCACGGTTGGAAAGCCATGACTCGTCACGAGGTAATACATGGAAGCCATAATGTTTGGCATCAATGCGGCGATATCTAATGCAACTTGGGGAAGCAAAATCTCCAGGTTGCGATGCAGTGCACTTGGAAGGGCGGTATATCTTTGACCTGGTGAGAATTACGCCGTTGCCAGAGGAATTGCAAGCAGCCATTCACCGCTATTATCACCGCCATGTATAAGCGTCACGTAATTTGATTGCTAGCTGCTTTACATCTTATCGTACATTTTGTCCCCTCCGCTTTGCGTCTAAGATCTTTGCAGATTTATGCTACTCTGCGGAATTGATCATATCCCGCGTGTTTTGATTAAGGTTCGAGTGGAGTGTTGACTTACGAACTCTCCACTATGTATTTTAGTACTAGTGGAAATTTATGCATCCTTTCTTCTTCACGGGAAAAATACCCGAAAAGCGGGTCTGCATTTCCCGATATACGAGATCTTGGAACTACGAACGGCTGAGCCCGGCCATTTCCGTAGTACGTTTTGTATTTTACTGTCATACAGGGATCATGTTATCTCCTAGGTTGGGGACGTGAATTTTAGTGGTAATTTTGATCTCTCTAATCCGATTGGCTACATATGGGGAACGGCAGCCAATCATATTCGAGAGATCAAAATTACCACTAAAATTCACAAGTCCCCAACCCAGGAGATAGTGCCATACCCTTTTAAGCCAATAACTTGCTATTGATATATCCTTCATAATGACTTTACGTGGTACTCATTGGGGTAGGCGGTCTCCTGGTAAAGTACCATACAAAGTATTGACTTACAAGGCTTGTATTTACATCAGGATCAAAATGTAACCATAGTACGGCGTGTCATGTCTAGTGTTTGAGCTCAAAATTGGCAATCGCGGCGAGGCAACGATGACGGCGTCAGGATTTACAATGCCTGGTTGTGCAAGACGGAGCAGCCCAATCCGTGAAGCATACCCTGCCCCCCCCCCCCCAAAACCACCACATTTGCTTTGTCTTTCGTCCTCATCCTCTCTACCTTTCTGCGCTCAGGAAAAGCCAAAATTCCATCACAATGGGCCTGTTTTACAACGTTCTCGATGACCTCTCGTTAAGAGACATCGTCTTCTTAGCGGTGCCCACCACATTTGTTTGCTACTTCATTACGGTACTTATTTATCGGCTTTACTTCCATCCTCTGGCGAAATTCCCAGGTCCCAAAATCGCAGCAGCAACATTTCTCTATGAAATAGCGTGGGACTATTTTGGTCATGGAGCCTATCTCTTCGAGTGCGAGCGAATGCATGCGAAATACGGTCATATATGCACCTGTACTTTCCTTTCCACCTGGTCAACTAACTAAAGCTCTTTGTGTAGGACCAATTATACGTGTGAATCCTTCTGAACTCTCGATCAAGGACCCAGAGTACTACAACACATTGTATGTTACAGGGGCAATTAGGAAAACAAATGCCTGGCCTCACTTTGGAGATGGCATGGACTTTAACGGTATCTTCTCCTGTATTGAGTCTGCTCAATCGAGCGAGAAAGACACCACTGCTTACTTCAGCAGGGTCGCATGGAATGACTGTAGACCATGACCACCACCGCCGGCGTCGCAAGCCCATGGAACCGTTCTTCTCACAAGCTGGAGTTAGTCGGATTGAGCCACTTCTGCATGATCTTGTCCAGACGTTGGTTGCAAGACTGCATGAGTACCAAGGAACTGGCAAGCCAGTCAGACTGGACCATGCCTTCGCGGCTCTAGCAGGTGACGTTGTTAGTGCAATCTGTATCGAGAATCCCCAGATATCATTCCTTCGCGACCCGGGATTTAGCCCCCACTGGTAAGTGTTACTTCCTTGGGCCGTGGTTAATCCTTGGTAACTCCCGTATACATGCGAAAACAGGTACAATCTATTTCACACACTTATTTGCTCGATGCCTATTTTCATGAACTTCACCTGGATCATACAGTAAGTAACTTCTAATGCCTCCCAGACAATCTGCCCACTGACTAAAGCACTTGGTGTTCAGGGTCGTCAGACTCATTCCTGCATGGTTGCTCAAGAGACTGGATCCAAGAAGTCAAATGTTCCGAGACTGGAGAAATGTGAGATAATTTGAAGTTCACCGTTTTGCATCATTGAAAGTATACTACAGAAATATTGACTGGTAAACCCAATTCAACCTGCAGATGTCGCTCGATCACATCATTGAAGCCAAACGTCGCAAAACTTGCGGAATTGTGCACGACGACGGCAACTTCAAATACAACACTTTATTTGACCATTTGGTCACTTCCGACCTACCTGAGTCGGAACTTTCAGTGGAGCGCTTGGCATCAGAAGCTCAGGTAATCATGGGAGCTGGTACAGTTACTACAGCCCGATCCATGGATCACCTAGTTGTTCACATCCTGCTCAATGAGGGCATCCGTCAACGACTCTGCGAGGAATTGAGGGAGCCCATGGCCAATTTTCCTGAAAAAATGCCAAGCTACAAAGTCCTTGAGCAGCTTCCGTATCTACAGGCCTGCATCAAAGAAGGTCTCCGGTGAGTACCGCACACCATGTTTTATCGCTGCTAACAGGAATCACTGACTTGTCCTGGAAGGCTGAGTCACGGAATCATGCACCGTCTGCCACGTTGCTCGCCCAACGTGGAACTTCAATACAATGAATGGACTATTCCGAAGGGTGTGAGTGTTATCAGGTCTGATAGAGTCTTTATACATAGGATCGCTAACATGTTTCCAACAAAAACCCCAATAGACCCCAGTTGGTATGTCGGCCTACTATATGCATACAGATCCCGACGTCTTTGAAAACCCATTTGTGTTTAGACCAGAGAGGTGGCTGGAGGGAGTCACTGCGGAGATGCAGCGTAACTACGTCCCATTCACAAAAGGCTCACGAGGCTGCCTAGGAATAAAGTAAGTATATTATAATCCATCTACTTTGCTGTATGTGAGTCTGGTTAACTGGTATAGTCTGGCTTATGCCGAGATGTCAATGGTTTTCGCGGCTCTTTTCTCTCCCAACGGACCGAAATTAAAACTATACCAGACTGATGCAACAGACGCCGACCCGGCCTGTGCATTTCTTTTACCATTGCCACGACTAGATAGCAAGGGTATCAGGGTCACTATCGAATAAGGGAATAGAAGTAGCTTGGTTAAATCTTAGTTTAGATATTTAGGAACTTTATACGTTGTTATCTGATACATGGCACCTGTACCTCCTAGATTAATCTATCAATAACAGTTCCTTATTTCCGGTGCTCGAATGGGTCAAACATGTGAGCATGGTAGGGCTCATGGGATAAAGGGGTCAGCTTGGTGGGGAGTAACTCCCTGGTCTGACTCAAGTGAACACTCCCCCACCTGAGGAACTCCGCGAACGTGCCAGGAGCGGAGTCGGCTCCCCTTTGCTTAGGATCGTCCCAGATATCAGCAAGATTGGATTGCATTACGCCGGCGCCATGGCATAGCTTTAGGAGCATTGTGTTGGACAGCAAATCTTGGACATAGTTCTCGGCCTCAGAGCGTTCTGATTCCGGAGCGTCGTATCGCGTATTCAATAATTCAAATTGTTTAGTGCCAAGGAATTTGGTGCTCAGCTGGTAATACCACATTTCTGTCAGACCAGGGAGAAGATAGGCTTTTTTGTCGAGGTAATCTCTGCCATTCCAGCCGTCGCTAGCGTCTACTAGATCGCGGAGACGCTCAAGACAGAGAACTTGTGTCCCGTAGTCCATAAGCTTCGCAACCTCGCCGCTGATCTTGTCCTTATCAATGGGCTTATGTGAGGACCCACCGACTTGGTACGGTTCGAGGTGGCAAAGCAATGGATGCTGAGATAGATTTGTGCACTCAGTCGAAGTGCCCCATACGTGGACGAAGGTATCGTGCCAGCGCTTGACAAGAGCACAGCCTTTCCTGGCCGCCAGCCACGGGTTGATGACGGACAGTTTTCCTGGACGACACTCGAATGCAAAGGCCGCAAACTCATAGGGTGAAGAAGGGTCCGCAAGAATATTCCAGATATCATCGAGGTTCCGAATCAGTATGATCCCAACATCCATCCACACACCGCCATAGAGCAGCAGGAGGGGCAGGCGAATGAGATCTGCAGAGTGCGTTGCCATGTAGCGACCCGTCATGGTGCGAGTATTGAAAGCATCTGGTAAGAACTCCCGTCCAATGAATCGGGTCACATTCATGGGCGAGTCCTCAACGCTGTCCAGGACACGGACGGTCCAGGAGGGTCCAAGTCGACGTACCCAGTCAATCACATTACGCTGGCACCACGGCGGCATCGAATCCCAGCCAGTGTGCCAGTATGCCCACACATTCTTCTCGCTGGCTGTGGGTGCTGCGTATGTCTTCAAAGATGCAACTATGTCAACAGCTGATCTATGATCAATTTCCCCATCGGGTATAGGGAGCGTTCCTTTGGGAATAGGAAATGGGGGGTAATTCATGTTGATACCGAGTAATGATTCTGACTGGATATTCCGTGCTGGCTGTTGTTGAAAATTCATGGAAAACATGATAGCTGGACGGCGTTGCTTTATGTTACGGCCACAACACCACTAAGGAAACAACTTTACTCTAGATAGCTTGGCAAAGGTTGTTTTGTTCACCTTCCTCTTGCAACCTAGAGTTAATCTTTCAGCCATGGTCATCCTACACTCGGGCCTCTAAACGTGCATCAGCCAATATGTCGGTAAGCCAATCAAATTTCTACCTTCATGAGCAAGAAGTAAGTCTCCGGAGATGACGAGCTACGGTGAATTGTCGGAGAGTCGGGATTTCCGTATGGTTGGAGTTGAGGAATACGACCTGATATTCAGGATGAAAGAATGTTTCTCTTTACATTAGCAAGCTCTAGGTGCACATCTATCAGTCATTTAATATAAAATTTCCTGGAGACCAGCATATTTTTGGTTCTTTTTCCAACGTTATATTCAACTTTTAAGCATCTGCCAGTCTCCGTTAGTCAGTAACGATGGCCGCAATGAACACGCCAGCTGCATTTGATCAGACGGTCTACAAACAGCCCCTCGATTTCATCGAGGTTTACCACAAAAACATCTTCGGAGGCATCGAGTCGAAGTCCGGTAATGGAGCGACGCTAGCACAGACTGCTGTTATCCGCCAGGAGATTCCTCGTCTCTTCAACGATCTAAACATCAAGTCTATCGTTGATGCTCCATGCGGCGACTTTAACTGGATGAAAGAGATTATCAAGCAGTCACCAAACATACAGTACCTCGGTGTTGACGTTGTTCCTGATCTCATCGAGACGAACACCACAGCATACGCCACCGACAAAGTCAAGTTCCAAATAGGGAATATCGTTACAGATGTCCTTCCACAGAATGACATGATCATCTGCCGTGACTGCCTGGTGCATATGCCGATGGAACATGCCCTGAAGGCTATCGACAATTTCCGCAAGAGCGGAGCCAGGTACTTGCTCTGCACTACCTTTACTGAGAGGGATGAGAACAAGGAAGAATTCATCCGTGGTCTGTGGAGGGCGCTGAATATGGAGAAACACCCTTTCGACCTTGGGCCAGCATTCAGGCTGATCAATGAAAATTGCACCGAGGCTGGTGACTTCCTGGCTGATAAGTGTCTTGGATTGTGGGACCTTAGGAAGGATTAAGACCCAGGAGAGGAGAAATTCCACCTATAACGTGAGGGCTACAGAGATACAGGGAGTGGTGTGAATAACAACAGATAGGATATCGAGTATATTAGTCCCACTAGTGGAACCACTACCGGTGATTTTGTTTGTATGTTTTTATCACTAAAACTTACAGGGATTATGAACAGTCAATCTCATATTTTAATATAAGATAACCAGCCTCGAAAGGTATTAATAGCTTGGTTAAAATATAATACACTCCTTAAATTACCAGATAAAAAACGTACTAACAAAATTACCGGCCCCCAAATTAGCGTCTCGGCCCCAGTCCCCCCACCTTCCCGCATTTAGGGCAAGATTAAGGTTGTAGTTGTATTATAGATTACCGGAAAAGCAATAAAATACCGCGGAAGTAATAATGACCATTGAAGATAACGAACGACCTAAGTGAAAAAACTACGCTAATATTGTCTCCCAGCACAACGAACGGTGCCTAACAGATTTGACCGAAGGCTCAGAATGGGCCAACAAAATTCCAATACCATACTGTAACATCTGTGCAGTTATCTCCCGTCAGATGCGTAGCAACTCCATGAGAGTCTTGATCTCAAAGTTTTCCTTGTCAAAAACTTTCTCCAACTTGTCGATCTCTGTCACAACCTGGGAGTGCAAGTCAGCGAGAACCGATTTTGTCCAACCCAAGCTGTTGCATGCTTTGATTTCCTCCAGCACAAACTCTTTCTGTTTGCGGGTCAGCTGCCCATGCACATGCCGTGTAGATAAAATATTTCTTAGTGACAGGTTGTTCGGGTGGGTCTCGAGAGCATGAATCAAGGGCAAGGAGTATTTCCCTTCATCCAAATCTTCGCAGAAGCCTTTCTGGTCAGTGTACTAGCAATAAATTAGAAAGAGTTTTTTCTATGAAGTGCGGATTATTGTATAGGATATCGGAGGCAATAACTCACATCAGCAGACATTAGGTTCTGGTAGTCATCGCGGATCTGGAAATACAGGCCTAGAAGTGCTGTCATTCTATCCGTGGCCGTGAGCGAGTCGCTCTTCATGGCGACGGGTGAATGAATACCAATGAGGTAGCTGGCTAGCCCAAATAGAGCACCAGTTTCTATTTTTCATTAATCACTCAGGATCCAAAATTTTCAGCATCGGAAAGCAAGCTCCCTTACTTTTTCTGATCATGTTTTTGTACTCGCTGATAGAGGGACAGGCGATATTGTATGTCCAGTGTAGATCCATTGCTTGGCCTTGAAACATTTCCAAAATTTTCTCTGTTAAAGAGGGGAAAAGGGTCTATTAGCGAACGGAAAATCTCAATAAGGAAGTTCCAAATTCTTACCTATGGCAAACTTCAAGTCCACAGGTCTTGAAAAGCTTTGAATGTGCGAAATAGCCTTGATGATAAAATAACTCGACGAGTTGACTGCCTGTGCAGGACCGAAGATGGTGTGGGCAGCCGGTTTGCCTCGTCGTAATGGCGAGCCGTCTTGGAAGTCGTCCAATCTATAAATCAATCATTAGATCAAACCTCTTAGAGTTAAGAGCCGTACGGGCATTTGGGATCTCACATGAGCGATGAGTTGTGTAGCGTATTGATGACTTTCTTGACCTCGTCCAAAGTTCCACGTGGGACCTCGAACCAATGGTTCATTGCGTCTATAAACCGATCGCGAACACCTTTCGATGGTAAAGAACATATATAGTGATATGGAGTTTCAACGACATCCTTAAAATATAGTAGTTATGTTAGCTTTGTTGTTCTCCTGGCTGGCGGTTAGTATGTAGCGACCAGGATCTACATACGCTAGGAAAAGCTTCACTGTGTTGTAGATGACGATTGTCCATTTCTGTCAACATCCACGGGTCCATGTCAAGTAACGGTGAGGTTAAGTTCGACGGCTCTGGGCTGGTGGAGCTCGAGTCTTGTTTCAAAGACCTCTGGGTACTGCTGGAAGAGTCCAGCGCTGGGATCCCGTTGTGCATCCAGTCCAGCTGCGTCTTGTTAAACGAGGCATGCGGATTGTATCGCGGACATGTGCGGCTCCAGACAACGTTGCCAGAGATACTGTATTGCATTGCCTCAATGTACTTTCGGAGGTCCTTAGAGAGGAGCTCATTGTCCTTGTTCTCCTTAACAATACGGACATATTGGGCAACATACCGCTTGATAAGGTCTCGACAAATTTTATCGGCTCCATCGACATCAACGTTATGCTCTTGCATTAGAACCCAGATCGCGTTCACAACATGGTCCTCGCCACGACTCTGGGCCGCCTGCTGCTCTTTGGGCCATGAATATAAGTCATTCTGAAGGCCAACAGCAATCCAAGCTGGCGCCATTAGATCGCGGCAGGTATCCATCTCATGGTCGGGAATGTGTAAGCCCATGCCGAAAGTAACTACCCCATACCAAAACCTGTATACACCGGTCAGTTACTGAACGGGTTTCTGATGTAAATATGAGATACTGTTAAGAGTGACATCCTACTTACATTTCGCCAACATCCATTATACGGTAAGGCAAGTATGTCTCGAGTGAAGTGAAACGTGTATCATGTTGTCGGCTGGATCCGACCTCCAGGAACCTCGCCCAAGCCTTCATTGTCACCAGGGCGCACTCACGGTCGATGGCCACCATCTCCAGTAAGAGCTTGGACTGGATCTGCTTCTTTCCTATCCGTCTTGTCTCAACCGTTTCTGGATTAATGAACCCAGATTGTGCACCTTCTAGGAAACCTTCCATCATGTCGTCATTCTCAATACCTCCCTGCCAGCTAGCGTGTAAGCACAGGTCTCTAACCGTTTCGACACCCCGACTTACAAGTTCATGATCAACGAATTCCGTGACATCTATAATACAATAAGCAAGTCTTTATCTAGCTTGGGAACGACTTACCATCATGGAGGAAGGCGAACTCGTTTGCGTAAGAGATAATCTCCAGACGATCTGGAATGCACTCTGGAACGGCAACAGACATAAAGCTATACTCTGGCCCAAGAGTCCCGCGATATCCACGACAATCCCGGATATACTTAGTCCAATCCTGATGGGCGCGGATGGCGCCTCGATCCTCAAGCTCAGTGTAGTTGCTTTTCCGGACATCAATGCCATCGCAGAGACCTTCCGTCTCGTACTTGGAAGGGTCGACAACTGTTGAGTAAAGATAATCCATAGTTACAAGAGCTCAATAAGTTGATAGATAGAGGGAAAAAAGCTGATAGATAGAGGGAAAAGAGCCTAAATTTCCGGAGGGGTCTAGTTGCTACTTATGTCTAGTTGGCCCTTATCCACTGCCATTATGGTACGTGGAGACCGTATTATACCAAGGTATGCACCAGTACATACCAGTAATTAGGGTTTCAAGAGGATTCTTATCCTCCAAACACGCTAACGGCACCTAGAAAACCCCACAAGAGAGTAATTTTTTTGAGAATTTTCTTCCCAAGTTTACTCTTCAGAAAAGAGCTATCCATTTCTATAAACAATGGATGCAGTTTTTTTGGGAAAGATGGACCAGATTCCTCTTGTCGGACTTTGGGGTATTGTAAGTAAACCTACCAGCTTGGATATTGCGCACTAACCACCACTTGCACTTCAGGCCCTTGTTTTGATCTTTGGGCAGGGACTGTACAATATCTACTTCCACCCAGCTAAAGACTTCCCCGGTCCTTACCTTGCAAAGGCAACACGTCTATACTACTCATACTACCGAAGCACCGGACAACTCGAGTTTAAGACCAAAGAGCTTCATGATAAATATGGCCAAGTTGTGCGGCTTGCACCGGATGAATGTATGATCTTCTGCGCCTTCTACTCTAAGACATCTTTGGAGTTTCATGAATGCTGATGTAGGACCGGTATCTGCCCCTATTAGTGAGTTTCAATGGTGGTACAGCATGGGACGATATATATGGGTTCAAAACTAAGAAATCGTCTGGAAAGAATTTAATGTAAGCGGGCTTAGCGGGTGAATTTAGATGCTTATTTGTCTAATATCTCGATAGGAAAGACCCTCACTTTTATATAGGTGCCACGGCGCCGAACGGCGAGAAGAATTTGGTAAGCTTTATCCGTGGATTTCTCTCAATGCACATTCCAGCTAAGCCCATATAATCAAAATTTTACAGGGCGCATCTGGGGATCTTGACCATGCTCGAATCCGAGGCGTTCTTTCATATGCTTTCTCCGACAAAGCCCTCTACTCTCAAGAAGTAACTCTCATCAGCCACATCGACCATCTTATCCGACGGCTACATGCGCTTAACGGACAGGCCACTGATGGAGTGCGCTGGCTACACCATTGCACCTACGATATCATCACGGACCTAGCCCTCGGGCAGAGCGCTAACACACTTGCCTGTGACACATGGAGCCCTCAAGCACACCTCATTTTTGACAGTATCAAGGAGGGTATTGTGTTCGTTGAGATATTGCGGTTCTTGCCCTTCAAGAACTATATCCTTACCTTCTTCATGAAGATGTTTGGCACTGTTATGCGTCAGAATTTCGATCAGGCAGTCGAAAGAGCCCGCAAACGCATGGAGACACAGGATATAAACAAGCCCGACTTCATATCCTACATTCTGCGAGCCAACGAGTCAGCCCGGGCTCTGACATCGAAGGAGATTACAGCCAATACTGCGCTACTCCTTGACGCCGGTTCTGAAACCACTGCTTCTCTACTTTCAGGTATATAGAATGATCGCCTTTAATTTGCTCCTACCCTGACCCTATCTAGGATGCCTGTTTTACCTTGCCAAGAATCCAGATGTCTTGAGCAAACTAAGCCAAGTTATCCGCGAAAGATTCGCCCAGGAAGACGAAATGGACTCTAAGAGCCTAGCACAACTCCCGTACCTCACAGCCGTCCTCAATGAGTCTTTACGCATTTACCCGTCCGTGGCATCATCAACACCACGCTTGACACCACCGGGTGGGTCTAAAAGTACGTCGAATCAGTTTTGAGTTACTTCACCCCCATTCTACAGACCACGAGCGGGTGACTTCAAAATGAAAGCTAACTTTTGGTCTATCTGCAGTCGATAATCGCTTTGTTCCGGGTAACATCATTGTTGCAGTGAATCAGTATGCTGCGTACAGGTCCGAGGATAATTTCGCTGATCCCTACTCCTTTATTCCTGAGCGTTGGCTTAGTGGTAACGATGATAAGCGCTTTGTCAATGACAGGCCTTCCGTTCTGCAGCCTTTCTCGATTGGGCCTCGGAACTGCCTTGGAAGGAAGTATGTATCCTTCCTATCTAGCTCCAGTGTTTCTCCACAATGTGTTATGCATGTATGATTTATTACAAGCTGACTGTATTTGCTAGTCTTGCTTGGCTCGAGATGCGTCTGATACTCGGCCGTCTATTGTGGAACTTTGACTTGGAACTCACTGAGGAGTCTCAGAATTGGCACGCCGTGCAGAAGACATGGTTTATTTGGGATAAGCCTGATCTCATGATGCGATTCAAGGCACGACAGACCTTGCCAATTATTAGCAGTGAGTGACGTGGCGAAGTACGAAAACTTAAATTCCGGTATTATTTCATGTTTGTTCCAAGCTAGCTTGATTCCCACATTTCTTCAGCTCGTGCAGATCAGAGACAAGTAGCTCAACGTTGTTTAGAGTTTTGTATCTTGTGGCATTTTTAATACACTTCTTATCAAAAGGATTTGGGTTACATGGCATAAGCTTACGTAGTTGAAGTCAGCAGATAGGGGCGCAACATCCAGACAGATTAAAGTTTAATCTTGGATTGGTTTAGCAATCACCCTGGATTACATCGTGATAATAGCAAGCAATCTTCGGATAGATTAAAAGACACTCGTACATTTTATTTGGCTATTTTAATTAACCGAACTATTGATGAGTGTTTTCTGTTTACATAGCCCACCAAGATGATTCAGGTTGAGACTATTTTATGCGTTTATTTAATCAAAATATAAAAACATAGTATTCTTAGACCTGGCCGATAAGACACAGAACATTTTATACCAAAACTATTTATCAGTGTTTAGCAGCCTAAACTTGGATAAAAACCATAATGATTTTGGCCATCATCCTCTCACGGCGTCATTTTAGGTTACTAAGAGTTTCTTCAGCAAGCTATAGATAGCTCAAAATTTTAGTATTGTACAAGGCTACTAGCACCTAAATGAAAATTATACGTATATCCTTGTTGGGTTAGCATGGTACTAGAACGCAGCTAGGGTTGGTGCAAAGCTTATCCAACTAGCCCACGGGGGAAGCCGGACCATGAGTACGGTAAGATTCCTAATAGTATTGATGGCCTGACTGATAATGACTTGATAACGACTTGATAACTATGACTAACTGGGGGGATATAGATAAGCCTATGGGACCCTAGTAAGGGCCTGCCTAATTTGGCAAGCATTCCCCGTACAAAGGTCTCATATCCGTACATAGCGCAAAAGGGGCTATTCCCAGATCATGAAACCGCTAGGTATCAAAGCGGGTACAGAGATACGTATAACCGTGCCGCCAACGCGGGAACGATGTGGGTACGCCGGACAGGGTATATGTACGTATGGGAGAGGACCCGTGCATACTCTCCGGATCGACGTACTCTCTAAGCCTAGTTTACTTTACTAGTCCAATACGGGCGGACTATTTTAGTGTGCAAGATCGGCTTAAAAGCGGCCCACTTGATAAGAATTGGTGAATACAATTAGTGCCGTATGATGCATTACACTTCCAAGATTGGCTAACAATAAAATACAGAAGAAAGATCAAATCCCGATATATTGCCCAATGTGGCGGATGATCCACCTGGGGCACAAAACTTTAAACGGATACAGATACGAATACGAGGACGACCACTGTGGCGACCTCGCAACACCCTACTCGAGTGGTATCAACTGATTGCGTTCTGATTTCACGCAATTCAGTCAAGAAGGTCGGGGTACCTTGGCAGCCATCATTGAGTTTGTCGCTGGCGGATCCTGCCATGCAATTTCCTGTTTTGATACCTAGATACCGAAAGGTTTGTCCCTAGCTATGGCGCCTCACTAAATGGAAAACAAGAACAAACAACAATTTGCAACGCGCTAAACTTGAATCGGTAGTAATTTCGCATTCTGAAAATTCAATTACAATCATGTAATTTTATTATCTTGGACTCTGTAAATATCGTTTGCTCCAAATTTGATTACTCGTATGTCTTCTATATATTTATATTTCAAAAAGGAATTTAAAAAAAAAAAAAAAACGAAACGAAACGAAACGAAACGAAACAAAAACTCCCCCCATTTTTTTCTGCGTTATTGGTAAAATTTCAAGTTGTGCCAGGCTTATATATTTCCACTCCATCTCCCGATGAGACTAGTTTACCTTTTGACCATCCACCATTCCAACCATCTTTGTCAACCTGCTGCTGCTCTTGAACACCATTATGGATTCTAAGTCGACGTTTGATATTGTGCCACTAGACCATGGCCCTGATTCCAAGGCTAATGTGAGTTGGGTTTTGTTTTCTTCTCATTACTCGGCATGCTAACCTAAAGTCCCTGCAAGTTTGGAGCTGCAATCTATGGGCTTGATCTGGGCAATATCACAGGTAAAAATGACACTACTCGGAACATTGAAATATTTAGGAAAAGATGTATTCTGACTAAAGATAGATGATGAACTTGCACGACTACGGAACGCAGTCATGCAGTATAAAGTGGTCATTGTGAAGAAGCAGTTCTCGCTGGCCCCAAAGAAAAATTGGGAGTTGTTGCAACGGCTTGACCCTGAGGCCGCTTCATACAACACGGAAGAGTTTGGTAAACTGTTCCACCCGACTGGACAAGGCATTATTGTAAGACTCATCTCATCCAGTCAAAGTATGCCCATTCTCTGCTAACAGATACGTTTATTAGGAAAAATTAAGGGTCGCCACTGTACCTGATGCCGGCCAAATTCATCTCATCGGCAAAGGATACCAAGGGGATGATCATTATGGTATGAAGAAGCTCAACCTTGGCGAGGCATTTGCCAACAGCTACTATTCGAAGCCGTTATCCGAAGAAGAATTCGAGCAAGGCGTAACTCGTTTCCAATCATGGCACATGGATGGCCCTCTGTATAAAGTGAATCCTCCTATGATTAGCTCCTTTCGCATCATCAAATTTCCGGTAGGCGAACAAGAGGTCGACTGGGCCGACGGCTCTGGGTTCAAGAAGCGGGTCCCCGCGGGGCGCACTGCCTTCTTCAGTACATCTCAATTGTACAGTCTATTTTCTGACGAAGAGAAGAAAATGGTGGATCACAGCTGGGTGGAATATATGTTCTATCCATACGAGTGGATTCGCGGCTGCCATGGGAACCCCAATGGATTAGGTGTGGCATCTGAGGGTCAAGAGGTACCTGATAAGCAGTTAGCCGAGCTGGCTCCAGACAGGGACCCTTCATGGACCCGGGTGGTAAGAAGACCCTTACTCTCCAACAATATTCATTCTATGCACCATTAAAAGCACTTGGATTCATATCGCTAACTAGATTATGCCTTGATGATCACAGCTCCCGATGGTATGGGTGAACCCAACGACTGGTGAGAAGGCATTCCAGGTGCAGCCTAACTGTGTGCGCCGAGTCTTCGTCAGACACAACGCCAACGAATCGCCTAAGGTTATCGAGGATGTGGCAGAGGTGCGAGATTTCCTGAATCGCCTGCAGACCCGCATTGTCAGGCCTGAGTACATCTATGCTGGCCCCGAAGACGAAGGAGATCATTTGCTGTGGTTTAACTGGGGCCTTATGCATAGTAGGATTGACTATCCCATCAAGTTTGGACCCAGAATTACACACCAGGGTTGGATCCCTTCCAGCCGTGCACCTACTGGTCCAGTTCCGATTCCTCAAAATATCTAGAGCCCATGGTCCCCAGGTTCTCCTGTATGTAGTAAATGTTTCATAACATTTTTATAAACAGGCATGGGAATGAAGAACTTGTCTTTCATTGGAATCTACCAGCGCTAAGGAAACACTACTAGGTCTAGCTATTGCTTCCAAATATATCATAATGAACAGTATCTAACTTTCCTGTATAAGACGATATTGATACAGCCGAAATGCTCTACTGCCAGGCGTTGACAGCCTTCCTCCCAGAAAATCTTGCGGAGACACTCCACGTTCTTTTGATAGAACTGTCGATGGACTGGGAATCAAAGCATATCTCATCGAGATTGACCTTAGCAACGCCTTGGAAATTTAGACGCCTTTCATTTGCTAGTACTATTTCCCACCACCGACTGAATTGAAGGGATGTCATTTTGAGTACCTCAGGACAGCTAGTTGAACGGGCAAGGTGATCTATTTAAGTGCCACGACTATAACAGGAAGATCAACAGGTCACGTTCAATTCAATAGATTCCTAAATGTTGACTGTCCTATAGTATAAATGGCCGTGGATCGTTCCTGATCTCGAAAATCCAGCGACAAATTTGTTCCTGGTCTTCCGCTATGTCCAGTACATCCGCCCGATTGATGTCATGGGTGCGGGTGAGAGGAAGGCGACGCCTATGGAACATAACAAGGCAGGTTATATCAATAATCCTACAATTGTAGTAGTAGTGTACTGGTTTGGCTGATTGATTGATTCATACACGCGTCTAAGCCAAGTAGCCAGTGGCACGTTCTAATCAGATGGTAGACATACCGTTCCTCACCGCCTCATGACTACCCCGCTTACTAGTTATACAGAATATACTGAAGCTTTACAACACTAATAATCAATATATCTTACTAAATTCTTGGTGTAGCATTAAATGAATTATAGGGAAGCTACGTATGTCTCAAAACAAAGAGGCTCCACTACCACGGCTCAATGAAAAGTGAAGGAGAGAGATCTGTTATGGTCTTTGGCCATGAACCCGGACAAAGTCGGCAGAATGCTCTCTTCCGCTTGCGCCATTTCTTCGAGTTTGTTGCCTGGTTGTTCGACAGTCAAAAGACTCACAAAGTCGCAAACCTGCAAGATGATATGTGCCTCCTTTTACTGCGAATCGTCCCGTGATACAATCAGGACTCTGATGTGTTGTAGGAAAACAAATCGCAGATAGAGACTATAAGATTTGCATCAGTTGTGCCCGTGCGCTGCCGGGGTACCTTGTTGGCTGAGTTTTTGAAAAAAAAGGAGACAGGGTTCCACTGGTCTTAGATTCTCAGTGGGTTGATTGGGTGGTCCAACATGGGCCTAGCGCCCCGTAAAGTACTTAAATTGCTGGGCCCCAGGGACAAATTCCGAATGCCAACTTAACTCCTTCCACAGTACAGCTTGATTCCTAACGAATAGAATTTGTATTAAAGTAACAACCCATCATGAATTGCCCCTCACGCACCGACGACACGCTCGATCATCCCACTTGGAATCAGAACCCGTCGCCTTTAAATTCCGATGCCACCACGCGGAACGACTTTGACGGTGCCGCCAATTCCAAGGCTCATCGCAGGCATGCGGCTAGCTCTAGCAGTGCAGCTGGGGTAGACGCCATATCCACCGACCGTCGACCGTACATTGCCGAGCTCCAAGACCCCAATACGGAGAAGGTCCAGGTTGGCGTCGTGGCCACTGCGGCCTCAGGGGTTGAATTACCTTTGAGGTCCAGTGGGTCACCACGCCATCCTTTCCAAACCTTTCCGATTTCTCCAATTTTGTTCTGCGCCCGAAAAGTGGTCAAATTTGCTCGCTTCATTGGGCCTGGATTTCTTATCGCCGTCGCCTATATCGACCCAGGAAACTATGCCACAGATGTTGCCGCCGGCGCATCGTATAAGTATTCCTTACTCTTCGTCGTGCTCTTGTCGAACCTATTCGCAATCCTCTTACAGTCTCTGTGCATTAAGCTGGGTACAGTGACAGGCCTTAACCTGGCGGAAAATTGCCGTGAGCACCTCCCGCGATGGCTAGTGATTATTCTCTATATTTTCGCTGAGGCGGCTATAATTGCGACTGATATTGCCGAGGTAGGAGTCTCCTCTCAATGTTATCGTGTTCATAATAGATGTACTCACATCACCAGGTAATTGGATCCGCCATAGCCCTGAATTTGCTCCTGAAAATCCCTTTGGTAGCCGGATGTGCGATCACCTTAGTTGATGTTCTTTTTTTACTCATCTTTTACCGACCGAATGGGTCGATGCTCGGCCTACGCTTGTTCGAACTCTTTATCATAGCCCTGGTGCTGGGGGTTGTCATACTATTTTGCATTCAACTGTCCCTTATTAAACACCAAAGCATCGGAGAAGTCTTCCGGGGTTATTTACCGTCACCCGCGGTCGTACAAGGGCAAGGGTAAGTTGAAATTCACCTCTTTTTAAGTGCTCTTGCTGGGATCAATTCCAATGACTCGAGATGTCTTCAGACTCTACCAAAGCTGTGGAATCCTTGGAGCCACGGTCATGCCTCACTCGCTATTCCTTGGTAGCGGCGTTGTCCAGTCTCGTCTGAAAGAATTTGATGTCGCAACTGGCTATGTGGACTCTACAGTACCCCTGGGAAGCGACGGCGGTGACGTGAAATACCGCCCCACGATTCACGCCATCCGCGGTTGCATGAAGTACTCGATCATCGAGTTGATCCTGACCTTGTTCACCTTTGCACTCTTCGTTAATAGTTCGATTCTTATTGTTGCTGGAGCTTCTCTCTCCGACATTGCCAGTAGCAGTGATGCGGATCTTTTCGGTATCTACAACCTTTTGAAGGAATCAATTGCACCAGCTGCCGGCCTGATTTTTGCTTTGGCCTTACTTCTGTCAGGCATCTCTGCTGGGATTATCTGCACAATGGCGGGCCAGATGGTGAGCGAAGGAATGCTGAACTGGAGCATTCGGCCCTGGCTCCGACGGCTCATTACCCGATCTATCAGTATCATCCCTAGCATCATCATCGCTGGAGCCGTTGGCAGAGACGGCTTGAATCAGACACTCAATGCAAGCCAGGTTGTTCTCAGTGTTATCCTTCCCTTTGTCTCGGCTCCACTCATCTACTTCACGTGTTTTAATCGCTACATGACTGTTCGAACAGAGCAGCATAACGGGCACAATGGCGAGACTTGGGTGGAAGAGGTTCCTATGCGAAACCACTTTGTAGTTTCAGTGGTTGCTGTACTCGTGTGGCTGCTACTCGCCGTGATGAATGTTGCTTTGCTGGTTCTTGTTGGGCTGGGTAAGTCTTAAAATGACACAGAAAACATCAGAACATGCAGATGGGGTAGCACAAGGTCCCCGTACGGAATTTGGCTACATGAGTCATGTATTTCTCCCTGGTCTGATTTTGAATTATGTAGGAGGCTGTCTTTAGGGTTAGTTAGGGCTAAGGATTAGGACTACAGAGACACCACCCGCGTTGGTCTTCAGTCTCCCTGGAATGCCAGACGGTGGGTTACTCGATAGTGAAGACATTATGTAAAAAGCAAAGCTAGACATAGGCTTTCGATTGATATAAACAGTTGTGTGTGCTCCTTGAGAAAACACCACTATTACCTAGGTCGTCCATAAGTAAATCCCCCGTCGAATTTTAAGGTTTCTCGGTTAGACGATGTCCTTCCACGTGTATCTAGCTATATGCCTACATAGCTAAGGAGGATATGTAATGGAACCAGAGACTCTTTTGAGATCTAACCGTGATGTAATCACCGATGGGAGGTCAACTACTTGACTGACAAAGGAGTCTGTCTTGTTAATGATTAGCGAAGCATTGTATCTGTTCCAATGACTTCACCATCGAATGTTGAAATATCGCATGGAATCTCATGAAAGCCAAATTCTTGGTGTGCCATTCATACGAAAATTTTACCGTATTGATAGCATAACCAATGTAGAAGGAGACATGAGACTTGCTGCCTCCAATTCGTTGAATCTTGCCATCTTTGCTGATTTTCCCCATGTCATGTTGAATAACACCACCATGTGAGCCTTCAGGACGACTGACCACAACATCGCCCAGGCGAATATCGTGCTCCGCTGAAGGAGCTCCTCCACTGATGCCTACCATGACGCCAATGCGAAGCGAGTCACTAAAGGTTCTCATCATATTGTTGGCAACCGTGGTGGCTGAAGTAGTTCCGTATTGCCCTTCAGGGAGACACGCAATTATGACATAGTGACGACCAATCCGACCCAAGGTGTATACGTTGGTGTCAGCCATTTCTTGCTCTTGCAGAATACCGACATTCTCATCCAGCATCAGGATTGCGGCGGCAGCTTCGACATTTAGGGCACATATCCAACCAATCTGGTATTCGTTTCGGATAGACGACTTTCCATGATCCAGAATCATAACATCAAATGTATGTCTTACGGTGTCTGCAATGAGAATACAGACAAGAAAGTATCTGGTTATGAACCGGCGCATTGCGATGGGATATCCCACACAATATGAGTGTCGACAAGGCTGAATAATCGAGAAATGGCAAGGCTGACCCAGGCCCATGGGCAAGTCCCATCGGAGCCGTCCATGGGACTTGCAGAGGTCCAAGTATCACCATAGCCCTAACTTCGCATCCCGGTCAAGTACATGTACATTATTTCGTATACTTCTCGCACGCGGAAGTGATCTACACTCTTGTAAATTATTTCAAGAGACTATCTAATCTCTACGTACTATCACTACGTAAGCAGACCATTACGTAGCGTATAGTTTGTCTCATGAACCGTTACGACTGAGTCGACTCATACGTCTATCCACGCGGCCTTTCCCCACTTGGAATTTCAGTACGCATTCTCGGTCTTCCGAGTAGGTCTCTAAATGTCAAGATTGATAAGAAATCATCCACATAACCTCCTGTCTTTTAATTGGGTTCGTGATCTATTGAGGAAGGAGGTCATACTTCAGGACGTATGTAGTGAGTGTGGTAAAATTCCTATCCGTATGGGATTTTACCCGCTCATCTTGAAATCCTTGGCTACCGTATTTCTCCAGGGTTCTCATACAGAGCAATTGCTGAGAATGTATTCAAGATGTCCATCTTATCGCGTCTATTATCGATGTCATTGCTCTTGGCATGCATCAATGCCGATGTCGAAACCTACTATCAGTCTGAGAAATTCGAAAACGGCAACATTGGCCCTTGGCCTACTCAACACTTTAGATCGAGTGATATCAGAGCACCCATACTAAACTTTGTCCGTTATGGACAAGCATGTCGGGATGGGCTTCACACCTTTATCGCACCGCGCGGAAGCGACGTTTATACCCCAGGTCCTATGATTTTGGATCAAGATGGGCAGCTTGTCTGGTTCAAGCCTATGGGGCAGACGTACAATATGAATGTACAAACTTATAAAGGCCAGAATTATCTCACTTTTTGGTCTGGAGATGACTCAATTGTGGGACATGGTGAGGGTACTTATTATATGGTGAGTAGAACAGGGAAGAAATAAACTCTCCACAAGCGACATAGCGCTAACTCGAAGAATAGCTCAATAAAACCTACCAAACACAATATCAATTCACCGGCGCGAATGGACTACGCGGGGATCTCCACGAATTCCATATCACCCTAGACGACACCGCTGTCTATACGGTCTATGACAAAGTACCCGCTGATCTAACATCTGTAGGCGGAACACAACAAGGATGGCTCTGGGACGGCACGTTTCAAGAACTCGATATTGAGACAGGGGAACTACTATTCCAATGGCGGGCTTCAGAACATTTTGGTTTCGAAGAGGCTTATCGAACCCGAGAAGGTCATGGAAGCTCTTATGATGATCCCTGGGATTTCTTTCACATCAATAGTATCGACAAAGATGATAAGGGAAACTTTCTCATCTCTAGCCGCTATTATCACTCGCTCACATACATTGACGGCCGCACCGGAGAGATTATATGGAAGCTAGGTGGGAAAGATAATAGGTTCGAAGACCTATCTGATGGTGCTGCCACCAACATAAGCTGGCAGCATCATGTCCGCTTCAGGGAAGGAGGAAAGAGTATTACCATTTTTGATAATTCTTCCCGTGGCCAAGGAGCCCCTATTCATACCAGCCGTGGTCTGTGGATCGATGTTAATCAGGTCAATATGACAGCCAAGGCCCGGCAACAGTTCTGGAACCCTACCCCTATTAGCAGTCAATCTCAAGGATCGGTGCAGCTACTTGAAAATGGCAATGTCTTGGTCGGTTATGGATACAATAGTGCATGGACTGAGTTCAACCAAAAGGGTGAGCCGCTCTGCGAGGTTCATATGGGGCCTGAAAGATGGTTTGGCCAGGGTCAAATTGAGTCCTATCGAGTTTACAAGCATCGTTGGGTTGGCAAACCGACATCGATTCCTGTATGGTTGGTTCCGGACACAAAGCAGAGCATTGGTTACGTGAGTTGGAATGGGGCCACAGAAGTCAAGACGTGGATGGTGGAAGGGTCATATGCAAAGGATCCAGAACACACTGCCGGCGCATTTGGCTTCGTCACCGTTACGCCAAAGACGGGCTTCGAGACTGCTATTTCAATCCCTGACAACAACACATATCCGCAACTGCGAGTTGTCGGTCTGAACGAAAAGGGAAGACGACTTGGTGCATCTCAATTTGTCTTGGTTGATCCGGATTTCGACCCTAATCTGTATGAGGCCAGCAGTAGAAATCAACTTCCAGGATTCGTGTTTTTTATCATCGGATTCTTGACTTGCGCCATCTTCATGTTTTGTGGTTGGGCGCACAGGCTTCTCAATTTCCGGGGTCAGACATGGGAATCGCGGAACCCAGAAAATGGTCGTTGGTGGAACAAACTCAGATTCGGTCTTTTCAAACGAAGTAAGAAAGACCTTGACGACGTAGACGATACGTTGAGTGAGAGAGATGAACTGCTTGTAGCGCTTGCAGATGATTTTGAATTGCCAAAAATGGGAGATGACGAAGTTGAGGAAGAAATTCATTTACCCAACACCACTTTTGGATGATACTTACCTACTTGAAGTGACTGCCTTTGTACAAAACAAGCCATGATGCACATTTTGCTTAAGGAACATGGAGCGTACGTCTTTAGTGACAATCTTAAAAATCCCTTAGATAATTTCCAAGTATGTAATTGCTAATCTTTTCAATGTTCAATATACCCATATATATGCTAGGGAAAAACAAAATGTCTTTCAAGGACTTACCTAGCTTGGAATTGGAATATGAAGAAAATAAGGAAAGACAGCCAAAATAAAGCAAACTCGCCAGGCGCGGATAATTGTACACTGACGACGCACCACAACCTTGAATATTAAAATAAAAGATGTAGTTATGTATATCAACCTTTGAACATTGAATCAATCACAGATGCCGTTGAAGAATGACATTGCCACCAACCCCGTCGCCAGAATAGATCCACTATAAACCACCCCTTTCAAAGCAGCATTCAGCATTTGCATTCTATTGCGAGTGCTGCACCGTTTTTGGAAGTCGTTGATATCGTTGACCCGAGGGAATGGATCTTCAGGGAGTTCGTCACCGAGGAATTTGCATAATGGACCCCAGCCGTCACTGACCCTATATTCGAGCAGGTTTTCAGGAGGTACGAGGCTGCGAACTTCTTGGAGATGGTCTAGATAGACTTGTTTTCCTTCATTGAGAAAGTCACCGCGGAAGAATGTGTCGAAGAATTTGTTTAGCATGGGATAGTACATTCCTGCTGCCCAGCTGACTTTGGATGCAAGGAAGTGTTCGGGGTCTCTGACTCGCCAGTAGACTGTTCTCTTGACAGATCTAAATAATGATAGAAATGTTAGACTCCATCTTTTGATCCATATTTAAAAGAAGGATATGCAAAACATACTCATGCCACGAATCGACACCCCGAGTGTTGAGGATGACCTTTGCGTTTGGATAAGCTTCAACCAATTCTTTTGCAAAAGCACAAGCTGGCCAGTCACAGACAGCCTTAATTTGAGAGTTAGTGAGTCAGGTTTCAAAACGGCCATTTCCTTTCGATGTCGCTACTGTCATACCTGACAATCACCTAATAACTGGTCCCATTCTGCGCGACCAAACTTTCCTACTGCGTCGTACTTCGCGCAAAGAGCGTCGTGCCACATTAAACAGTCTGGCGGATTCTCAACACTGGCAGACATCATATGGTACGTTTTGTTATACCCGAGTCTTTGGAGTGCGGCCCGAATTGCTGCATCCAGTAATTTAGTGACAATTGTGGTAAAAGACTGTAAAATCAGACATACATGCAGTTCCTGTTCTGCCAACACCAAGTACCAACACTTTCATTGGCACTGTGCGCTGGCATTGTCGTCGATCAATGCATGTATCACTCGTGAAGATATCGGTCCATGGCTTGGCCGTGAGGCTAGAAGAATGACCGAGGGACATTGTTGCTAATGTGAAGCTTAAAAAGATAGAGGTTGGAGTATGATGCTATGTGTCGAGCTTATGGTGCGATATATCCAGGATACAACGGTGAAAATATGTACGTGCTACAGGAACCAGTGATAAGACAGTCTGGGGAGAGGGACTGGAAGCAGAAAATTACCACCAAGCGAACAGGAAGTCGTACGTATCTATATTATTGTACGGCACGTTAGTAGCACAAAAATTAGCTATCAGACCCGGTTCGCTTCTTAGAAGGCGTCCCTGTCTCTCTAGAACAGGGTGGGTCGTCCCGGAGAATTAGATGCAGTCAATTCCCCTGCGTTACAGAGATGGATTCGACGAAAGAACTATAGCTGACGTATACAGATAGTGTACTAACTCCTGGCTTAATGGTCCAGCCATACGCGCTTTTGCCCTCGTGCTGGAAACCCTTGGGATATCTGGCCATGACAAACATATAACCCCCTGAAAATGGTGATTTTTCGGTTTGATACTGTAGCGTCTACAGTCGCAAGTACAAATCCAAATGAAATAGCTGTCACTCAATTTTATTCAAGAATTTACCCCTTTTGGTACCTAAGCCACAATCGCTGCGCCATCGAGTCGACGATCCTTCTTTGGCAGAATGGGGAAAGAGTTCGAAAGACGGAAGACGTTACGTGGTTTTTTGCTTGGCAATATGCAGATGAGAATAAGATTCCGACCGTTACGAGTCCCAAGGCTACTCCCGCACACGAAGACAGGCATTTAGGACCAAGCAATCGCGATGCTTAATCAAGGAACAATGGCCTTCATATAAACAGACAATGGAGAGCATATTTCCACACCATAGTACTTATAGAATACTTTCAAAACTTGATATGAACATTTAAGGCCATCCCTATATCAATCTTGTTCGTCTTATCAATCA
The DNA here is from genome assembly GCA_001305275.1 of Talaromyces verruculosus. Classification (NCBI taxonomy): domain Eukaryota; kingdom Fungi; phylum Ascomycota; class Eurotiomycetes; order Eurotiales; family Trichocomaceae; genus Talaromyces; species Talaromyces verruculosus. The sequence continues at coordinate 167,113 of LHCL01000065.1, forward strand.
ATCACAATGGGGGTCATCACCCGAAGTCCGTATACGTACTATGGTCCCCCCTGTAAGTAACGTTAGTACGGTGGGTAAAAGAAGGCCGTGGAAATAATTCGAATCCACCCGCCAGTTATAAACACGCACAATATCTCTC
>LHCL01000066.1:0-123896 GCA_001305275.1 Talaromyces verruculosus
CCTTTACTCAGCTCGCTCTTTTTCCGGGTCAGATGGATCAGTTCTGTTTTCTCTGCCGCGAAACATGAGCCTGTTTGTTTCGCCCACTGTTCGATCCGTGGAAATTCGCTGTAGATGATTACAGAAGCAGATGCAAATTAGGGCTAGGGTTAGATGCGAGTTCTTAGGGTTGTGGCTCCCCCCGTATCAATTGCCAGCCCACTCTTATCATTCAAGCGTTTCTCCAACTGATAACGAACTCCCTTCTCCTCTTCCACCACAGTACCTAGATAGTCTCGACACTCAACTCCCATGGCACCTCCTGCTAAGCGCCAAAGGCGCATCTACGTAGCGTGAGTAGATATTTGCATCGTCCGTTGCTCACGCTAATACTTATCAACAGCTGTCGGCGTTGTCATTCGCAAAAAATCAAGTGCTCTGGTATCCAGCCGTGCCGGGGATGCTGCGTCTCCGGCAACCGCGACCAGTGCCAGTTCCCACCTCGAGACCGGAAAATCTCCGTGTCAGAAACGTAGGTGAGGCAGTTCATCGTGCATGATTTCCTAGTAACCAAGACAATGCGATCAGGTACATCAAAAAGCTGGAAGGAGAAGTAAGGGATTTGAGAGCGCAGCAACAGCTACTACTTGGCGCTGCTTCTCCGTCCGCCGAGACCACCTACGAGGCTCCTCCCAGCGTTACAAATGACCAGGTCCAGAATTCAGCGCAGTTCACCGACACTGACGTCTCAAACCCGCTACTGGAATCGCCGACTGGGTTTGTCGCAGCTGGGTCATTAGCACCACCAGTCTATATTGGCGAAACATCCTGTGTTGCGTTTGGTGATACTCTTCTACAATGCGTGGACAAGGATACAGATCTCGCACTCTGGCCTCCGCCGACGTATTTTCAGCATGAAATTTTCAATCGCCTTGTACGGTCAGATATTATCTTGCCGGACCGAATCCAGTCTCGACTTCTCGTGGAGGTTGCAGTGCGCTTCATAGGAACCGATTATCATCTCCTTCTGAAAAACACTTTCTATGAAAAGCTAGATCGAATATGTGCTGGAGAAGAACCCCAAGATTTGGCGTGGATATGCAAGTTCTTTGTATTGCTGGCGCTGGGAGAGATGTACTCCAATCGCCAGCGTAGGAACACGAGCCAACGTGTGCCGGGCACAGATTACTTTCTTCAAGCTACGGGCCTGTTGCAAGATTTGTATGAAACTCCATCAGTCGGGCAGGTGGAGATTATGATCCTTTTGTAAGTGCTGTTCCATTACCACTTAAGGAGCAACGGACCGCCTGACAATAGACATCCAGTGCTTCTATGCGAATGCTCTAGGGCGTACAAAGTCCGCATATACGTATATTGGCATTGCAATGAGAATGGCTTTGGCTTTAGGCCTCCATAGGAATCTGCCAACTGATACGATGCTCAACCCTGTAGAACGCGAGCATCGAAAGCGCGTGTGGTGGACACTATATACCATGGATCGACTTTGCAGCTCCATTCTTGGATATCCATTACTGATCAGTGATTCTCTCATTGACGTCGAGTTACCGACCGACCAAGGTCTCAGCGCATCCGAGCTAGAGGAGTTTTCGGATCCTGCGCACTTGATCGCGACTGTCAAACTTGCCCGGATCACAGGTCAAATTCGTGCGTCGCAGCCTCAATTGTACCATTGCTTGCCAAACTGATGAATTATACTAACGAATTGAAAATCATAGTGAGTGACTTGTATTGTTTACCTCAACGGACCCACGAACCGTTTGTGCAAAGAGTACACCGGATCATTCTGAGCTTGAAGAAATGGGATGAAGAGCTCCCCGCAAAGCTAAGCTTGCAGCAAGAGCACTTGCCTCGCCATGTCACAAGTCTTCATCTGCATTATAACAAGTGCGTTATCTCAACGACCCGACCCATCTTACTCTATCTATTCAAGAATCGCTTCTCCCTTACGGCTGACGCGGCCGGAGCCACTACTTCACCGCGGACGTTTTCACCAACGACCCTCGCGCTAGCAGAAAGCTGTGTTCAAGCTGCACGAGCTTCAAATTCAATCCTATCTCGATGTTTTGTAGAGGGATCTTTGGCATCTTTTGGATACTTTGATGCACACTACCTCTTCTCTTCCACGCTCATTCTCATCATGTCGGCGGTGATGGATCCAAATGTGGCCATGTCCGACGCCATTTCGTACGCGTTCACAATCCTCAAAGCTATGAAAGAAGATGGCAATATCCCCAGTTGTGACTACTATGAGAGGCTACAGAGAACGAGAGCTAGTGTGAGCAAGATGAGAGAAAATCATGAGAGGAGCCGTTCGCACTCACCAGCACTCGCCACTGGATGCGAGACAACGTGGGAAGCGCAGATAGAAGCAGAAGGCCCGGGGTTGGGGTTCAGTGAAGGTGTTCCGTTGGGTCATCCACTCATAGATAGTTTCCTTGCAGATAAGGGCTTCGTTAGGGCTGACGGGATGGATCCCCAGGACCAATCTCTAAGAGACTTGGCTTGCGAATTGGGGGATGAGTTTCTTTTCGGGGCGCAATAGTTAGATTTACTCGTGGTATCTTTCAGAGACAAATGGTAGTTGTTATTCAATGATAGTATCAAAGCCGGCAGTCGGGATTTTGGCCCGAGTCAACCAGCATACATAGATGGTCCCCGCTAGTGTATCACGGTGTCTTTTACGTCCATGTAAATTCTTCGCTCAATTATTGGATCCTTTTCCACCTCCAGCTTACTCGTCTGATACTGAACCTGCTATCGCATGCCGTCATAATGGAGAACCAATCAGTGGTCACGCTACTCAAAAAATTGATGGAAATACCATCTACGAGCGAAGAAGAAAATGCGATTGGTATATTCTTAGAACAACACCTCCAATCGCTGGGTTACACCGTCGAGCGTATCCCCATCAGCCCGGATAGTACTCGATGCAACGTCTACGCCTACATCGGGTCATCGCGCAAGACACGAGTCTGTCTGACCTCCCATATGGACACTGTCCCCCCGCATATCCCACTCCGTGAGACTGCAGACACTATCTATGGACGCGGCGCATGCGATGACAAAGGCCCGCTTGCCGCTCAAATCATTGCCCTTGAAGAGTTGCGTAGAGAAAGCCTCGTTCAGCCGGATGATGCGTCTCTGTTGTTTGTCGTTGGCGAAGAAAAGGGTGGACCGGGCATGCTTGCCGCCAACGCGATGGGCTTGACCTGGGACGCTGTGATAAAAAACTTGCAGTCGGCCACAAGGGTCACTTTGTCTTTGAGCTTGTGGGCACGGGGATCCCTTCGCACTCTGGCTATCCGCACCGTGGACGTAGTGCTATTACGGACATGACGTCTCTCCTGACGGAACTAGAACAAATTCGGTGGCCGGCATCTGAAATTATTGGACCATCTATATTCCACTGCGGGCAGATTCGGGGAGGCGTGGGATACAATGTCCTGGCTGCAGAATGCACTGCGCTTTGCGCGGTTCGCGTGGCTAGTGACTTGCCTCGGGTGGAGCGATTGGTACATGAGGCGGTGTCAAAACATGAGAATATTCGTCTGGAGAAGAAATTCCTGTATCCAGAGTTGTACCTGGACCATGATGTGCCCGGGTTGGGGACGATGGCTGTGGCTTTTGGGACGGATGCGCCGCGCCTTAAGGGTGACCATAGGAAATATCTTTATGGACCGGGATCTATTTTGTTGGCTCATGGAAAGGATGAACAAATTGGCAAATCTGAGCTGCTTGAGAGTGTTCAAGTGTACAAAAAGATTGTGAAACACTGTCTGGGATCGTGACAGGCTGCCGATAACCCTAATCCTGACTGACCGGCAAGTGATGTAACGAACCGGTAGACCGGGCAGACTGTATCGCAGGCCATTCAAGTCCATCAAAGTTTACCTATCAAGTGATTCAGTACAGTGATAGTAACAGTGATTGTAATGAATGAATTCTTATGGCTTTATTGCTTTATTGCATCCTCCTAGTCTTCAACTGAGTCTTACGGCCCGACTTGTACCCTCCCTAACAACGAAACAATTCCCAAGAGGCTCTCTCGCCTTCAGTCTTTGAAATGACACCCAGAAGCCTGGGCGACCTACCGGTACTACCGCTACCAGAGTCTTTTGCGCTGACAGCAGCCTACAACGATGACCAATTTCCTAACAAGGTCAACCTGGGACAAGGGGTCTACCGTGACAACAATTGCCAGCCATGGGTCCTACCCAGCGTTAGAGAAGTAAGACTACTGCTGCCACTCATAACCAAATCCAATTCATCTATCTCATACTTTCTTTACTCCATCTCAGGCCGAAGAAACCCTACACAACCAACATGTCAACCACGAATACCTCCCCATAGCCGGAGACTCCAAATTCCTGGCCAAAGCCCGCCAACTCCTCTTCGGTGCTCAAATCGCCTCCTCAGCAGAGAATATCTCAAGCCTTCAGACTGTCGCAGGAACAGGCGCAAATCATCTCGCGGCGCTATTCTGCGCCCGAAACCTCTGTCCCAAAAATGTTTTTATCTCTGATCCGACATGGGATAATCACCATTTAATCTGGGAAATGGCCGCGCCGGATGTGAAGCAAAGACTCTATCCGTATTATGATCCCACTACCCGGGGCCTCAATCTCGATGGAATGCTTGCTGAGCTGGAGAGTTCAGCAGAAGAAAATGATGTGGTGATACTGCATGCTTGCGCGCATAACCCGACCGGAAATGATCCAACCCGTGAACAATGGAAAAAGATCGCGCAAGTTGTCAGACACAAAAAGCTCTTTGTGGTGTTTGACTGCGCGTATCAGGGGTTTGCATCGGGGGATGCCGATGTAGATGCGTGGGCGATTCGAGAGTTTTATTCTATGCTGTTCACCGAGGAGTCGTCCTCGTCCTCGTCATCAACACCAGCAGGCATGTTTGTCTGTCAATCGCTATCCAAGAATTTTGGCCTCTACGGAGAGCGCATTGGAGCGCTCCATTTGATTACTCCACCCTCGACTTCGCCCGAGGCAGCCAAAGCGCACTTGGTGCAATTAGTTCGTGCCGAAATCTCGTGTCCTTCTCTATTTGGTGCACGGATTGTTCATACTGTTCTAGACGATGCTGAGCTGTGTGCCAAGTGGCAGGAAGATGTACGCATTATGGCTCTAAGGATCAAGACTGTGAGGGCATTGTTGAAGTCGGAACTGGAGAAGATTGATGCGCGAGGGGACTGGAGTCATATTGAACAGCAGATTGGCATGTTCAGCTTCACCGGGCTTTCGAGTGCACAGGTGCAGGAGTTAAGGGAGAAGCACCATATTTACATGTTGAGTAATGGGCGCATGAGCTTGAGTGGATTAAACGAAACCAACGTGGCATATGTTGCTGGAGCTATTAGAGACGTGCTGTGAGAAGAGTCTGGAAGATTCAACATATGCTGGCATAAGAGTTGTTGGTTAGAGATCATCACTGAAGATCATTGACAGTAATTGCATGTTTTAAAAAGTTTCATTCCAGGTACTTCGTTATATATAAACAAACCATCTGTACTCATTCCGTCGTATCGAAATCAAGATCATTCTCGAGCAAAGTGGCATAAGTCCGAAGAGAGTCACGAAACACCTGCATCACTTCAAAAACATGCCCCCCCTTCAGGATCTCAGACAATAATCGCACCAGCGTCGCACCCATGCGCCGTAATTGCTCGGCCCCAAATTCACCGGCCCGGTCACTCGGCGGTGCCATGTCTGCTTCCCGCAGTACACTATTAATGATTCTAAGAAGGCGAAGTGTGTCTCGATGAATATCTGTCGGGCACGACGCGAGTTTCTCGAGCCACTTACACAGGAACAGCGCGCATTCGAGGTTAGAAAGGGAATGGACTGTGCTCCATGTCAAGGTCTGTGTCCTAGCGACGTATTCCACGCCAAGGCGAACTGGAATGGAAAGAGCGTGGATGGATTGGAGGATGGCGTGGTAGATTTGAGGGGTTTGTGCAGGTCTTGGAGCATTGCAAAACGCTGATGCGATGGCTACCGGATCCCCCGTTTCTAAGCTGCGGTGTGGGCCAAGATTGAAGTGTAGTCTGATGCATGCAATTCGGAATATCGCTGTCGCGTTGAAACCGAGTGGTCCTTTCGGAGATGAAGGGGTGATGGATGGGTCGGTGCTTCTCTCCCAGCTTTTTTGCCATCGTCGGAGCGCTGTGTGGAATCTTGTAAGAAACTCGACGGGTAGTGAGCTAGACTGGTCGTCATCGGGTGATTCTGGCATGCAGAATGATGCCTCCCAAGCTAGATATATGTTCTGGAAGAGTCCGTGGATTAGGATCAGGCTGCCAAAGGAAGATAAGCTTGAGTTGTTCTGATGATTAGGTTTATTGTGAAATAACTGGCTGTAGCCGTTGCCAAAGGAGACGCAGTGTGGCCACTTTGACCGGAGAGATTTCCATTCTGAGGCACTTGAAGCTTTCCAGAGCTCCTCAGGCCAAGGAAGATATAGTGAGCTAACTTCACTATTCAAAATCTTTGGAGGCATATTGTAAAGAATGGTTTGAATATTGCAGATCATGTAAGCAATGAACTTGGTGCGCCGTTGCCCTTCTTCTTGAATCCAGGCGCTCCACGATCCATCGTTGGAATGACAATCGCGTAGGAGTCGGCCGCTATCCCGGAGATAGAGCGACATTTGACTAGCGATTCCCAGTGTATCGTGGAGCAGATCATGATTACCCCATGTGCCCAAAGTGGTAAGGATGATTTGAGCTTGCAGCACCTCAAAATGAGTCTTCTCAGTGCTATCCATGCTCTCAACGTGGGAACGTGGGGTATACAGCGAATTTGACTGAGTGTAAAGGCTGATGTGGTGGTCAATCAATGATCGTGACGCCTTGTAGAACCTCACGGCCCGTTCTCGCTCAAAACGATATTGTGCCCCCATCGCCACAATGGCAAAGATCAAAGGCGGAGACAGATTCGCAATCGACAAGGTAGATATGTGCAAAAAGGGCAAATGCTCATGGCTTCCTGTGAAAAAGCCTTCAATGTATCTGCAAAAAACATATTTCGAGGGCACACTAAAAGAGTTTGGCAGGTTGGGGCGCACATGATCGATCTGCTTCAAAATAGACTGGTAGTCCTCATTGCTGATTCGCCACGGACAATGGGGTTCATGTTCTCCGGAAGAGTTGGGACGTGATGATTCAAAGTGTTGCAAAGCACATTCCACGTCCTGAGAATTGTCGTCGTTTCGTGGTAAGGATGGGAGCTGAAAATTGGAAAGCGAGGCATCGTCATCCGATGGCGGGCTATCTGCCACGGCCTGGTGGGATGATGTGTCGATAGACTGTCCTGAGACCCCCGGGGGCGTTAACCCAGATATATCGAGCCCTGGGAGAGAGATGAGATCATTTGCGAGACCAAACCCTAGTCCTTCCAAGGGAAAGCTGATATCAATGCTTCCCCATAAAACGTTAAGATCTTCAAGATTTTCTTCAAGGAAACTGTGAGAGGTATCCGGTGGAGGCAACATGGATCTGGAGACGTGCATGTCCTCGGAGTCCTGGATTTGACCTACGACGTGTGCTGGAAAAATGGATTGGTTCCTTAGGTCTCCTTGTTGCAGAGAATGGGTTGATTCGGTATTCGTGGAACCATCAAGCTCAGATTCAAGATGCGTGGTTTCGGTGGTATTATTGTCATTGTCAACGAGCAATAACCCACTGTAATTTCCAGCCTCTGCATGACCAGAGGAATCGCCCTCACGTTTCAAGTGACGCGACAACAGGTCGCTATTGTTTGTTACTCAGTCTCTGATGTGAGAGTGCACCCAGAAGGATTGCACGTACCGTCTCGTGAAGCTCTTGCCACAGCGGCAGTGAAATGGCTTCTCGCGTGTATCTGTGCATGTCAGAGGTGCCCATTATATGCATAGCATTGGAACGAGGGAACAACGCACGAGTTCGCTCGTGGCGGAGGAGGTGTTCTCGTCTAGCGAACCGCCTCCGACAGAATTTACATGGCGCGACTTCAATACGAGGGCGCATGGCTCCAAGTGTGCTTCATGTTTGACTGCAGTTGCTTATCAGTCGAGGTGGAGACGGCGACGGCATTCGCGCCGACAGGATACTGTGTTACATAAGCAGATAGTTAACTGCCTTCTCCTTCCTCATCGGGAAATAGCATATCGTTCGAACAGTACATCTATCTGCCTTTACTTTACTTTTTACAATTATGGCAATTAAACAACACTGAACGTATCCAATATCAGTTGCATTCGGCCCTGGCATAGACCACATCTAGTTAACCCTCGCCTAGCTCTACCAAATGGAGCAAAATGGTTGCTATACTATCATGATCAAGGCGATAAAAGAATCAAATCTAAACTATTACATATATGAAGGATTCTCCTTCTTCAACAGGTATAACATCAAACTTCGGCAGAGTCCGTATCGGCAACACCATCCGTACTACGTCCCTTTTTCTCCGGTCCCAGAAGCAAAAGTACAATGCTGTAGGCATAGGCTGCCCCCGTGAGAATGCAAATGACCTTGCCATAGTGGTAGCGGTGGACAACTGTGCCATCGACCTCTGTCAACGGTGACAGAGGAAACCGTTCACCAATTGTGGCTTCAATGGTAGAAGAGGCCGAGGAAGCCAGATTTCCAAACTGGTACGCCGATCCAACGACAAATGCTTGGAGGGCAACGGGGGACAGCTCCAGGATGTAAATCGGGATTACGCTCCACGCGCCCTGGACACAGAACTGCTCGAAAAAGGCTACCGCCGTCACTGCGTCTGTTGTGGTGTATGTATAAGGGTATATGAGGGCGCCGCCTACGATACAGATGACGATCATGCTAAAACGTCGACCAAAGATTTGAGAGCAGTATCCTACTGTTGTCCCGCCCGTCATTGCACCAAGGTTAGCAACTACCTGAGTGACAGTGACCGCATTTGACGAGAATCCAAAGTCGTTTTTTAACATGGTGGGATATAAGTCTTGTGATCCATGCGAAACAAAATTGAGTCCAGATGTCAGGAGGACCATGTACACGAGCAACAGCCAATGATGCTTCAACGCAGCACGGGCATCTGATATAAACTGGGCCGCGACATTGCCACTTCCTTTCCGCGAAGCCTGTCGAGCACGAAAAGCCTTGGTTTCTGGGAGGCACAGACGGAAAGCAATAATGAGAACTGGAAAACATCCCGCAAACCAGAAATATGGGCGCCAGCCGTGAGTAGTAGTATTCACGAGAGCACGAGCAAAGGCGGTTGCAAGCAAATAGCCGAATGCATAGCCTTGTTGCATAAGACCTGCAATCAGACCACGCGCTTCTTTGGGGCAATCCTCCAGTGCGGTGACGGCTGCAACTCCATACATGCCACCCATTGCGATGCCATACAGAGCGCGAACAGCTAAGAACTGTTGATAGGTTTGGCAAAAACTAGTCCCAAGCTCCAACGCAATAAAAAACACGAGGTTGATGACAAAGGGCCTAATAACAGCATCAGCAGGAAGATTCCTTATCGGGTCACCTCACCAGTGATTTGAGCATACCATTTCCGACCATATCTATCCGCCAGAATACCAACCATGATGGAACCAACTGAACGGAACATCAGGACGAGAGTGATGCCCCAGGTGATATCTGAAGTGGAGGTACCAAAAGTTTCCGCGAGATCGGAAACAGTGAGCGACACCGTAAAATAGTCGAATGAGTCCCAAGTCCATGCAAGGAATGAGACAGCAAGGAAGCCCCATTGCTGTGCGTTCAACATTGCCAGAAGTTTGAACGGGTTGGCCGCACTGTTCATAGGAGGCTTGAGTGAGGTGAGTCTCGTGGCCACATATTCTTGAATACTGATGGGATTGTGTCCGGTGTCCTCTTCAGATTGAAAAGCGCCATCTTGTATAGAATAGTGCTCATCATCTTGTATCTTTGCTTTGGGATCATCGTACATTTTGTTTTGTTTTTTTCTTGTTTTTAAAAAAAAAACTCGTGAGAAAGAAAACTACTTCCAACCAGCTGCTGCTGCTATGTGTTGCGGTCTTATTTATGTAGGATCAGAATTGTATGTTCTATAAGTCTACGAAATAATGACTGATATCTACTACGAAACCCATTGGCTGTTCCTCTTCTTTTTGCAAGCTTTTTGGGATCCGGAGCATTAACTTCTCCACAAGCCAAATGCGTAAGACCTTGCGGTGATATTTTAAACAACGTGTTGATAACTACTAACTAACTAACTAGAGTATGTACTAAGTTATGTACCAGTGGTGACCAAGGAGTGGGTATCTTAGATACGGAATAACTCTGAAATTGGAGTCGGAAAGATAAGTGATACTGTGCCGACTCCAATCCCCTCGGCGAATTCACCAATACCCGAGTTTCAACCCCGAGTTCGTCTCTCATAGATTTGCTGCGTTGATGTAGCCCATTTATTATTTGCCAGTCTGCCTAGCGTTGAGTTGGCGTACAGTATTCAGAAACAATCTTCACAACTATACCGGAAATCATCATGAGTTCCACGACTTCGTCGCCCAGGCTGGTGACTATTGCTGCCTGCCAGCTTGGTCCCGTTCATCTTGCAGACTCTCGGCAAGATGTGTTAAAGCGCATGCTGTCGCTTTTGGAACAGGCCGCGCAGCAAGGAGCAAAACTGGCAGTCTTCCCAGAGCTTGCTTTCACCACATTCTTCCCACGATACCTTCTCGAGGGGGCAGACCTGGACGAATATTTTGACGTCGAGGATTCAACCAAGGGTGGAATTGAGCAGTCCCCAAACGTCAAGCCTCTTTTTGACCGCGCAAGTGCACTAGGTATTGATGTGTATGTGGGCTATGCGGAACGCAGTATTCAAAAAGACGGAAGCCATGTCGACTACAACTCCAGTGTTTACTACTCAGCGAATGCAAATAAAATTATCGGAAAATACCGCAAAGTCCATCTCCCAGGCACCGTGGAGCCTCGTACTGAGCCTGGCGCCGTTCAGCAGTTAGAGAAGCGCTATTTCCGCCCGGGAGACCTTGGATTCCCGGCCTTTAGAGCGCCCGGCCTCGTCGAGGGCGCACTAAAGTCTAGCAGCGGTGTGTATACCGCTGCACAATCAGCTGGCAAAGGCGATCCGATCATTGGAATGCTCATCTGCAATGATCGACGTTGGGCCGAGGCGTGGCGCGTGTACGGCCTGCAAGGAATGGAGATTTTATGCTGTGGATATAATACCACTGCCTTCCCGTCTACTGCCAGTGGACATAAACTGCCCGATCTAAGCCCTGAGGCGGCCGAGGAGATGGTCATGTTGCATCATAAGCTCTCCTGTCAGGGAAACAGTTATATGAATGCCTGTTTTAGCATTAATGTTGCAAAGACGGGCGCTGAAGATGGGAACCCCTTGGTGGGTGGAACGATCATTGTTCATCCGCTTGGGCACATTATCAAGGAAGCTCAAACGAAGGAGGACGAGTTGGTTCTCGCAACAATTGACTTGGCGGATTGCCATCGACCAAAGAGCACTATTTTCGCGTTTGAGAAGCATCGTCGACCTGAACACTATCGTCCTATTGTGGATCGTACTGGGGTTATTGAGCCAGACTTGCTATGATGATAAAATTACGGGTACTCTAAACATGTACATATGAGTCTTGTGCCTACGCATTTGGAAATATATTCCACACCTATGGAATGAATTGATCGATTTGTGTATTCGTAAAACCCCTAGGCAAGTGGTTTTCGTGTAATCAGACCCATATCCAGACATATCTTACGCGGTTTCTGCCCGTCTCTAGTTAACGACTAGAGTTAACTTTGTAGATCCAGCAGTAAATTTTGATCAAACTCTCTGCTAGACTCCTTGAATGTCTTCACAGTGACCCTAGTTTGCCAGGTTCAATAACACCGGGACGCCAATATTCATCCACGTATGCCCGCCCGCCAGAACCCCATGCTATATTCCTGTATTCTTATCCAATTCCTGAATGCGGGGATGCACCAAACCAGCATTTCTTCCTGTAGCCTTCAACCATATCGCCACATGTTTCTCAAATGTGAGGTACTCACCTTACGGGCACTTCATCCAAAAGCAAAGCGCCGACAAATCTCAGAAGCCACACCTAAGCTGTGAATGAAGGACAAAGATGGAGAGAGCTTCTGAAGGGATCAAGACACCAGGCCATAAATGACTTGTGCTGGTCTACTATCAGCTCTTCGAACATCAAAAAACACAAATTGGTAATGTAAAGGTCAGTAAACTTCAAATTGGAGTCGTCGGGGTAGAAACTCTGGGAACGGGGATCTCCACCCAGCTCCACACAGATAAGCCAGGCAGATTATCTGTACAGATGAGAAATTTCGAGACTCACCTAGAAAGGATAGAAAAAAAATCAAAGGATATGGATTGATGACCGCCAAATCCCTTCTCTAGCTAGTCACACTAAAATTTAACCCATCATACCATAGCCACCATGGGGCTGGATACTATCGTCAGAAATGGCCTCATTGTGAGTGATGTCTCAATGACCCCCCTATCCGAGATGTCAACGTCTTCAGATATGATACGATCCAAAGATGTCGATCGTTTTAGCATAAGACTGATTTCTATCAGGTCACAGAGAGCGGCGTGCTTCCCGCAGGACAAGAAATTGGAATTTCCAAAGGGAAAATATCTCTCATAGGATATGATCTGCCCGAAGGGCCCGATACCAATATCATTGATGCACAAGGCGCATACATTACACCTGGTGGTGTTGATTCACACGTCCATCTGGAGCAAAGAAATGCGCCGACTGGAGACACCTGGGAGACTGGCACGCGCAGTGCAGTCGCCGGAGGTACTACGACTGTACTTGCATTTGCATCTCAGACGAAAGAAATGATATCTTTGTTCCCAGTCCTCGAAGAGTATCATGGAAAAGCCCGTGGCCAGAGCTACTGTGATTACGGGTTTCATTTTGTTCTCACGAATCCCAGCGCAACAATCCTTGGGCAGGAATTGCCTCGGATTGCCAGAGAAGAAGGCATAACAAGCATCAAACTGTATATGACTTATGACTTGTACAAGCTGTCGGACCGTCAACTCCTCGACACTATGCTTGTATGCCGCTCGCTTGGGCTGACGACCATGATTCATGCTGAGAACAGCGATATGATCAATTTCCTCATCCAGGGCCTTGAGAGAAACGAGAACACAGCCCCTTTTTTCCACGCGATCTCGGCACCAAAAATTGCTGAAGATGAAGCGTCATGCCGTGCCATTCGGCTCGCAGAATTGGTCGATGCCCCAGTGCTACTAGTTCACGTTTCTTCCGATGGAGCCATGAAGCATATCAGGGAAGCGCAGACGAGATTACTCCCGATCCATGCAGAGACATGCCCGCATTATCTCTTTCTATTGTCTGACAAACTGGCAAACCACGAGCACGATGCCTTTCATGGTGCCAAGGGAGTGTGCTCCCCTCCGCTTCGCCACCAGCCAGAAGATCTCGAAGCTCTCTGGCGAGGAATTTCAAACGACACGTTCACAGTATTCTCGTCAGACCACGCGCCCACCAAATACGACCATCCCCAGGGGAAGAAAGCGGGCATTATCGATGGAATTCCCAAATTTAGTAAAATCCCCAAAGGAATCCCAGGAATTGAGACCCGACTTTCTCTTCTTTTCAGTGAATCTGAAGGATGTCTACCCAAGGAGCGAGCCCGACTGAGCCTGGCTCGTTTTGTGCAACTCACATCGGGCAATCCGGCCAGGCTGTATGGGCTAACGCGCAAGGGATGTATTATGCCAGGGTTTGATGCAGATCTAGTGATCTGGCATCCAAATGATAAAGGCGAGAAAACGATTGAACAAGAGAAACTCCACCACGGTGTTGATTATACACCATTTGAAGGGATGCGTGTTCGGAACTGGCCTCGCTTTACAATGTTACGGGGTGAGATTGTATGGGATGCAGACAAGGATAGTGTAACTGGAGCGAAAGGATTTGGGAATTTCATAAAGAGAGAAAACGGTCGCCTTCTCGTTGGAAAGCTTGGTCAACTGCCCGCGGGGATGATCGAGGGAGAGCGAGATTTGTGGCGCCCCAACTCTACAGCATGATAATTCGATTCTTAAGCATGAAGAATAATAATGAAGTTCCTATCAATGCCCCTTAAGAGACTTTGAGGATGGGGATTATGACAACCATACTATACAGCACAGAGAGACTTTATCACTGGCACATAAAATCGGACTGATGGCTCTATACCTGATCGTCAACAGTATTCATGTAGCGTATTCTCACTTATATTTATCATGAAATTCAACAAAGACATTCCCCGCGGTGGTTACAAAGCTTTTCACTAGCTTAATTTGACAGGTTTGACTCGTATTCGAAAAAGAATATTGTCTTTAAGAGACTCTCCAACATGATTGAATGTTCAAGACTTGGTCGACTTCGCACAGCCGGTCTGGGGATACCACACCTTGATTACACTCTATCCAGGTCTGTACGGTAACACCACTTTCAGAGAGTGCCAAGGACCATTGTCTTCGGCCAACGTGAGAATGCTTTGAAGCTGCTGTTATCGAGTTAACTTGCGGCTCTGGAATGCCATCGCAGACAGAAACATCCAGCACGTCAGAAAGGCAACATCGTGGGATGTGATACCATTAAGGCTAGCCTTGGAAAATTCCTTCTCAATTAAAACATCTTCACAGAAAATACAATTAAGTAGTCTCTAGTTGCATAACGCAGGAAGCCAGAGACTACAAATTAGAGATTTATAGCCGAGCTCGTTCGGGAATCAAGTCGACGGCTTCCTGAGCCAGACCCCTGTTGCTGTCAGGGGTATATTCATATGTTTACTTTAAACTCCATTGAAAACTTACCAAGATGCCTGGAACCCAGTACCACCGGCTCCGTAATTATGAATGACTAGTTTGCCATCAATGTACTCACGCTCGACCCTCGCACCACCTTTTCGGCTGGCTGTATAAAAAGAAATTAACAACGGGAAAATAAATCAAGAATACAGGATACGTACGACGAAGCCCGACGCCATGCTTGATGATCTTGAGATTTTCGGGCTTTCCAAGCTGGGGAACTAGGGCACAGCACTTTTGCTTGATGACCTCTGCAAATTCCAAATCGACTTCTCCATTCCAGTTGTCCTTTTCCCGACACCCACCCAAGATCACACCGCCCATTCCATCTTTGCCCCGTGGAAAGATATGGGTTGCATCTGCATCCCGGTGTGGAGCTCGAAAGTACATGGTGGGAATTGGTTCATTCGGACCTTCAACGAGCATAATTTGGCCCTAAGTCGGCTGTGTGAGACCTGTCATCGTACCAAGCCAGTAGGAGAGATAACATACTCTCGCCGGATACAGCATTTTGTCTTCAACACCGCCAAGTGTAAGGGACCCTAATCCAGTGCAATTGAACACCGCCGATGCCTCTGGGTACAGATTGAAGACCTCACGAATGTCGGTGAATATCTTTCGACGGATTTCAATTCCGCGAGAATAAGCTTCCATCTGTAACCTACAGTCATTGATCAGTCATGAGCTTGATTTCCTAACCCTAAGGGAAAACCAGTTCATACCAGGGAAGGTATCGCTGAACATCAAGCACAAATGTAGCCATCTCAAACCCAAAGGCTGCGCCGTCGGGAAGTTCATCCTTCTCGATTGGCCTCAACCCCCCAACAAGATCCTCAAACCAGAGTTTTCCCGTAGAAGGCGTGATGATGCCAACCTCTTCGATTTGTTGATCATAATGGAAGCGAATATTCATGGCGCGGACACCGGAGTCTGGCCTCGCCGTAGAAAGCTGTTTGAACTTCTTATAGGTGACAGAGTCCCATTTCTCCTGTCGGCCATTGTCTAATGAGGCCGGAAACCAATTGGCACCTCCCCAGTTAGACGCGTAGTCTGCAAATGAATCGCCCGGTAAATACTTGGCTACAATGGTAACATTTGCAGTCGGGTAGCGGTCTTTCAGTTCCAGCGCAGTAGTGAGCCCTACGACGCCAGCACCTACGACAACATAGAACGCTATTTCCTCAACGCTGTCATTAAAAATATCTTTCATTGATGGGTGAGTATCTTCTCTTACACATGATGTGGTGGGACTCTTCGTGGTCTCGGAACAATTCGCCTCAGAGGTAGAAGGTGATACCCTTTGAAAAGGCAGCAGCAGCTGATTTGACGCTAAATGTCTCGAGGTTACTCGTCTATTTCACCTATCGGGATGTGTTGATCTTGCCGGCTCATGGTAACGATATGCTGCCGTAGCTCCACTCACAACAGAAGTTGGAGTAGAAACACAGTTTCACCTCACGACACATCTACTGTCACCCCGCGAGTACTACGATGCCATGAAAATGAAAACACCAATGCTCGCATAGAACTTCTAATACTGAATTTATTGCCAAGCATTGGCGAACTCTTTTATCATCTTGATCTAGAATCTAGAGACTCCTGCACCTCCGCGATCACTAATGATTGAGAAACCACTGATCGGTGGCGGTTTAATGAAGGTTTTATGTGAAAAGAGAGATTTGGTTTATTGAATAATAATAATTCTTCTATTGAAAGAGCCGGTTTCACCTTATCGGTTGACAGGAGTATTCGGGGTAAAAACCCCAACTTTCTAGGAACTCGATCGAGTTGGTCCACTGATAAGAGTCGCAAGTATCTAGCATGGAAAAGTGCCCAGCTAGCTCGCTCGTATTGATTTGAGATAGAAGAAATACGCACGACGTTTTGACTTGAGATTTGTATTCGGAGAGCCTGTCCCTCTGAGAACGACAATGGCCACCACCCATCACGCCAATGTCATCTTACCAAAGGTGTCTGGATTATCCAATTCCCGACCAATCAACATTCTCCTGGTGAATCCAAACTCGAGTGAATATATGACCAAGGACTGTTTGACAGCCTTGATACCCAGTTTGCCCTCAGATGTGATAGTCCATGGATTCACTGCACCCTATCCAGCTCCCAGAGCAATCGAATCCCAAACTGATGCCGCTCTCTCTACTGAAGCTTGTATCCGGGCGATTAAACCTATTGGAGACAATTATGATGCTTTCCTTGTCGCATGCTTCCGCGATCATCCTTTGATCAGTGTGCTCAAGGAAGAATTTACCCAGCCGGTGCTTGGAATCATGGAGGCAGCCATGTATGCAGCACGTATACTCGGCAGTAATATGGGAATCATATGCACATCGGAACGGTCTGCAGCGGTCCACGGTCGTACGGTCTCTCAATATGGGTTCCGGAACTATTTTGCAGGGTGCGAAGCAGCTAAGCTGGGTGTCCTCGAGCTTGATTCTAACCCAAAAGCGGAGGTGCATGCCAACATCACACAGAAGATCAACCGCCTGGTTCAAGAAAAAGGTGCTGACTGCGTGCTGTTGGGCTGTGCTGGAATGGCAGAGATGCGAGATATCTGCGCAACTTCGGTCCAAGGAAGTGGCGCCAGAGTGTTGGATGGAGTTGGGCTGGGGGTACAATTCTTGATCGGCCTGGTGAGGGAGGGTCTGAAAACTTCCAAGAATGGCATTTTCAGAGATTCTTCAGTAGACAGAGCAAAACGAATGCAAGACTGGTTATGAGTACAAATAATCAACAGTAATACTTCAGAAGTTTATCTAATTTGCTCTACGAAATTGGAGAGACGCAGATGACGGAAAGGGCATAGGAGGCCATCACGTTAGGCCTGGGGAAGAGAAGGAATGAAACAGCATTTATAAGTGCGCAACGCCGCTTTTTATATCCTTTGGTGGTACTAAGCGAGTTTCCTGCAGGGACGCTGACTCCCAAATCTGGCTCTGCCAGAGCAGGCCTCAACACAAGAGTGTCTGCTTATATAATCGAAAATTTTCATGATGTGGCAGTAACAGCTATGTGCTGAGTGAGAATTAGAAGCCAAAAACTACATTTGTACGTTATCTATATCACTTTGTCCGAGAGTATTATTGCCGTAGAAATTATGGTTGATTGCCTAGGTAACAGGGCGCGAGACGGGGAGTGCCAGTCCCGATCTATATAGTTCCTGGCCTGCTGCTATAGGTACCTAAGGTGCGGGTGAACGGGCCGTGGAGCCCACGATCTGTCGGCAGGTCCGCGAGATCTGTCTTGCTTTTACAGGTAAGCGGAGATTTGACCAAACGTTATCAAGTGGGACATTGTTTTTACTGGTTTACTCTCAGAATGCGCTAGAACTCAAGGAAACTAACGTTGCGGAGGCGGAATCAGTGGAGTAATACATACCCTGGTCCGCAAGACATGCGATGCTAACGTGTTTTTCGGATCGAACTAGCTGGCGAATCAGGATAGTTTTCGTGTAAAAGGAGAAGTTTTAAACAGGGGACTTCGATTCGTCCCGGCTATCATCGTCTGCCTAGCATTCCGATGAAGGGGGTTTCGAAGCAAACCCCGCAAGACTGACTTATCTAGGGATCGACTTCACACCCTACTATTTGGTAAATTGCTTGACACTGGAAAAATCAATTGATCCCTTTTGTTCCTCGTCAATACCTGGTGCATGAGCTAACACTCCTAGCCGGCTGATTGCTGGCCATGCAGGATGTACATCTTGCGAGGCAGCGAATCCCAATATGTCTATAACGAGGCGTAGCTTCACCCCATACATAGTACAGCGAGATTCGGTTTCTGAAGTCGCATCACCGGTGGCCGATTGGAGTCATCTGTTAAGCTGCCATAGTCCGTGCTATCTCACATCTACTGTAGATGGGATAGGGTATATGGAGACGGCTGCCTCCGGACGTAATATGGATTGAAATAATCTGCTTTTCCCTAGAACTACGGCAATAAGCCATGGCAGCGTACACCCGGGATTTTCTAATTTGTCCTCTGAGGGGCGATAGAGACATCGTAGTTTGACCAACATTCTTGACAAGTCACCCTCGGTCCGTCTGCTGTACAATAAGCCCGTTCACTCTGGAGTTATACATTTCCGCCAGCACGAAATGATCTGACAGACTTGAAAACGCATAGCTTGGTCTTTGGTGAGGTAAGAAGCAATGACACGGATTCAGCTAATCCAAAACGATCGCGTCTCACTTAAACATGGCGGATCTAGGCTACGAATATTGATTGCTTTCTAAGTAAAAGATTGACGGTTGACGACCCAACCGTATCCCACGCTCATCCCTCAATTATCGAAGCGGGCATCAATCAATTTCATGTGGAATTCAAATCCAGGTAGCTATCAAATACAAGATGCAAAGTATTTCGCCGGCAAACGCGGTAAGCACGATTCAAGATCTCTACTGGATGCCTCAAAAACCTACACTTAATGACCAACAAAGTGTTCTTTAATTCAACTAACTCCGCATATGAAGAGGGTGACTGTGCCGCAAAGTCATTCAGAAAAAATCCCTGACTAGGTCCCCGTGCCACCACTAGAATCAGAACACGTATTTCAGCTTGGGTGTTTTTTCTTCTTTTCTAGGGGGCTACCAACTTCAATTTTGTAGAAACTTGTATTTTGTTCGGTTTAGTCAAGATTCTCCTCGTCGTTATTCCATGGTTGAAACCCCCTCCAAGCGACGAGGCTACATGTTGAACAAACCGCCTCATAATGTATGCAGAGTCGAGTTACCGATAGATGTGAATACATGGACGGCATGGAATTGATTTTGCGATTATAAAATGACGGGTCAACCCCTCTCGTTGATGAATGTCAGCACGCCTGAGCAATCAACCGAGATAAACACGCAACTTTATAAGCCAACTGTGCAATATGGCTACCAACAGCATCGATATCCAAAATAATGGGTTTCAGTCCCTCAAGGCTCTTGTTACAGCCGTGATATCCCTTACCCATGACACCAGCTTCCAATATGCCTCAGCGGTTGTGGAAGAAGATGCTCGATTACGCAAGCAGATTGAATCGCAAAATGCGGAGGTGACTAGGCTCATAGGAAGAGAGAAAGAGTTGGAAGCGATTAAAGAGACCACATATCGAGAGATGTTTGATGTTAATGAGAAAGAAAAGCTGAAAAATGCTGAAGCACGTACGGAAATTGAGAGGTTGACCGCGAAGATTCAAGAAAACGAGCAGAAAATTGCAGAGCTAAACACAAAAACAAATGCCCTGGAGAAGAAAGTCCAAGATGCACAACGTTTATACGATAAGGAAAAAGACAAGATCATTCAAGCTAATCAGGATATTACTAAATTTCAAAAGATCATCAAAGACAAAGAAAAGCTGGTTGACGAACTGAGATCCGACGCATCTAAAACGAAGCGAGCATTCGAGACCCTGCAAACGAAGCATAAAGAACTCAAAACGGACAAATCACGGATTGAACAAGAGATCAAGCAAAAGGCATCGAGACTTGGCGAATTAAACGGTTATGCAGTGGAATTTAACGAGGAAACGGAAGCGGTCTTGTATGCCATGATCCAATTGAAAAGGGATTCCGCTGACGATAATGCAGATCGGATAAGATCTTTGACCTGTGGGAATTTTGCAGTAACGCTATAGCAGTTCTCCTGCGGAAAGACATCCCCATGGATCAATTCAAGGTGAGATGGCGCTAGAAATTATCAAGTATTCCCCACGCTTATCCAAACCCAGGACCCGCAAGCTTTGAAAAAATTGAAAATGCCGATTAGCATGTCTCATCAGGTGCCGCTACCTCCATCCAACACAAATGCGGCAAAAGAGATGCGACTCGCAGTCTTTATGGGACTTCTTGCAAGAGAGCTTGTTGAGATCATATTCCAGCCATGTTACATATCGCTAAATGAGCTTGACATTCGAGATATTTTGCTCGAGGTTGCCATGACAGACTCAAAGAAGGAGTCGTATTACCGTGCTATATTGCTAGCAATGGGTTCAAACAAGCAGAAAACGGTACTGGAAGAGCGAAAGAAGACATTCTTACAGACTGTAGGATCCAATTTGTTTGACTTGCTTCCCGCAGCGCAGTACACTGAGCTTCGACAAATCTTAGAAGTGGTGGTAGAGAAAGCATGCGAGACTTGGACGTTTTTCCAGTATAGTAGGAATAGGTACGAGCTGGACTTTGACCTTCTGGAATGGGGCGGTGACTGGGACCCTTTTCCTTTTCAATCCACTTCGAATTTGGGCCAGGAGCAGAGCCCCAATGGTGATGCCGACGAACCCGTGTTGGCGATATTTCCAAGAATCTGCCGAGTGGGAAACGGAGATTGGAAACCTCTCAACTTTGGTACGGTCCTTACACGATATCAGTGTGCTGATGCAGACCGGGAGTTGAGGAAGAAGGAGCCGTCGAGCCCTCGAGCTGCGAGGGCAATTTCTGACCGTCAAAGGACTCGTGGTATGTCTATTTCTCTAGGAGGCCCCTCTACCCAGAACGGGTCTTTTTTAGGGGACGCAAACCAGGCAAGCAAATAGTAATGCGTATGATGAGGTTATTAAGACGTTGATTTGATATTTTCCCAATCAGTCAGATAATGAATATGGAGTAGCTTTAATACAAGGGCAAAAGAGCCGCTTTTTGATTGTCATCTTATGAATGTAGATACACCGGGTACGGGATGGTGCTGTTTCTTGGGAAAATGGCTAAGTCTCGTGTGCCTCTATTTCAAAATCTTGGAATTGACGGTCCTCTTACCAACTTTCCGGGAGTTCCATCTTATCCACTCGAGAATCTTATAACTTAAATATAGATGATAACTACGATATGACTCATCCCGCGTCTGACTCATTAACTTAGTTAACGACACTCTGTTGACTTCCGGAATTTAAATACCTGCAATCCGGGACTGCGTTATTTGAAAAATTTAGATCAGGATCCAGGTTAGATCTGTCTTCGGCTCCGTTTAAGGAGCATATATTTAAATCATCGAGGTAGGTAGCTCTAGTAAGGAGTCTGGTATGAGTACTAAGTTTTAAGACCGCCATTATGGCAGATAATATCCACTTAACCGGGACAAATCTCCGTGACCTTAATGTCCTTGACAGACAATTCCCTGAAGCTGACCTCGATAATCTTCCTGACACGCCCCATGAAGCCTTCCAGAGTTGGTTAAACGATGCTATTACGGCCAAGGTCAAGGAGCCACATACCTGTACCCTTTCAACGGTTGATAGCGAAGGGCGTCCAGATGCTCGCATTGTCGGTGTAAAGAGGCTTGACGAGCGTGGCTGGCACTTTACAATGAGGGGAGATGGGCCCAAGGCTCACCAGATAGCCGGAAATGAAAACGTCGCGCTAACATTCTACTGGCCTGACGTAGGTCGGCAAATCCGGTTACGGGGAAAAGCAAGTCCACTGTCAGAGGAGGAATGTACCAGGGATTTTCTTGGACATCCTCTAAATTCAAGGATTGCTGCGGTGGCTTCAAAGCAAAGCCAGGTGCTCAAGAGTCGGAGCGAACTTCTCCGTCGCGTAGCCGACGTTAAATCGGCCATAGCAGAAGAAAAAGACCTAGACCTTCCTGAATGGAGGGTATATGTTGTTACCCCTAGCTCTATTGAGTTTTGGCAACGGTCGAACGATCGCCTCCACCAGAGGCTAAGATTGACCGCTGCATCAGACAGAGCTGTCTGGGTGAAGGAGTTACTGTGGCCGTAGAGTTCCATTCCTTTAGTACATACTTCACCAACCAGTGGAATATTCTTATCATGACAAAGCTGATCCTTCCCTTGTCTTCGTTTCAGGGAGTTGCGAAGTTGCTGTGCCAAAATGTGCCGAAAAAAAAATTTGTCCCTCTTGCCCTGAAACGAGCGAAGTGAGCTTTGAAAAGCTTGGTTCTATTAGGAATAAACACATGTTTTAGATTTAGACGACTTTTGTGCTCAGGCGAGTAAAAAAGAATAGCAATAATGTTCTTTGTCTTCAATCTTAATCCCTACAGTAAGATGGCGAGTGTAAAGCATACATTTACAAATTGGCCCTTTAGCCGTCAGCCTTGTAAAAGTCTCGGACGTAGGATAACATTTTAAGTTGTCCTATAGCAGTGTGTCCAGCCAAAGTGGCAGATTCCCTCACGGTCAACGGAATCTCTAAAATCTTGATGTCTAATGTCATCGTGGGCGGGGGGACAGCGTAAGCTTTGTATTATGAGGTTTTTGATTGGGTGGAATTGAATATTATACATTTACGCCTTAGGAGGCTAGCTAAGCCCTCATCTGTGTTGGCCAATCGATTACTCGGCTTACGACATCTCCGAGAATGCCGATGTTACAGATAATTACAGGTTCGATACTTTTCCAAGGCTGCATTTGTAATGCCAATGGAAGTAAACTTGAACGAGGTTATAAGACTTGTAACTGCTGGCAGGGCAGTTGCACGAGTATCTTTGATGTACTTACTTCATGAGATGTCTTCAGACTCCTTATCGCTAACACTAAATACGAGGTCAATGACGTGAAACCCATTTGTCTACGTAATTTCCATCTTCTATACATCGTGCATGGACCCAGATCACACTTGGGGATACTGTAGTAACGAATGTATAAAAAGTACTCAGGCGACTAAGTGCAAATATTATTTCACACTTCCTTCTTTCCGACATCAACAGCAAGCCAAGCTTGCCAACAGTCCTCTCTTTTCCCTATACAACCATTTTCCTCATCGAAAGAACGAGCGACTGACGCCTAATTTGAAAACTTGAGTCATAGTTGCAGGTCATCTTTGGGACAAGAAGTCTAGCTGTCCGACACTCCACCGGTTGAGGTCCAAGTCGATGCGGGGGAAGCTTCGTACTCTGCGGACTGATTGACTGCGAGCACTGTCCAAGCAAATATACCATCCTTGATTTCATCTCCAAGATTGACATAGTCGAATATAGGATCAGCATCGCTATCATCTGCAGCTGCAACAAGAATGAAATCATCGGCATTTGTTGTGAGGTTCTGTGTATTGGCAGTGTATGGGTAAAGCTCTTCAACTGCGTAGATCAGGTCTTGGTCAAAATACATTTGCCCAATGTGGGAAACGGATCCTCCAGCAACTGTGTTATTTGGAAGAGTATGAGCGCGTTCGTGAGTGGCAACGTGGATGTGGCTTTTAAAACATTATTCAGTTAGCGTTTTCGTTCGGTGATACCTCGACTAAGTATGTAGTCTCTGGGGTTCAACTCACTTTGTCCGACCAGTGTAGTGTCCGGGGAAGATCGTCTGAAATTGAACGACTCCGTCCAAGTCGGTACTGTAAATTCCCCTGCCGAATGTTTTGTTGATGTTACTCTTGTCGTCATAATTGCCGTTCCCACTAGCAATCACTCCTGAGTAGACTCCAGTAGAATTAGCGTGCCAAATGTCAACAAACATGTTGGGAATGCCTTGACAGGTGTTGATGTCTATGACTTGAATGTCAAGGTAAAGGTCGACGCCTTCCTGGTTCTCGGCTATGTGATTACGAATAAGCTCGCCATTGACATCTGGAATTTGCGTTATAAGTAATTGCACTTCTCAAGACGAAGGACCAAGAGGTCCACGTACAGTAAGGCCCAGTGATTTGCTCCGCTGCCAAAACGCACACTGAAGAATCATTCCCGAAGATCAACTCGTCAGCTGTAGATGGAGTGTAGCCAGGATGGGTTGCAGTTTCGTTGTGGTCTGTAGCGAGGACGGATGTCGAATCACGTTTGCCTAAACCATCCATATTAGAGTAGTTCCAAAAGACAACTGATTCAAAAAGAGACAGTGTGAGGCAGAAGACTTCCGCCATGGGAAACGTACCGACGCTCAGACTGCGTTTCATTCGAATCGCGTTCAAGGTGCTTTCACGCCTGGCCAGACTTGCCTCCTGCAAATCGCGGACAAACGATTTGGCGCAAAGCGACCAAGCTCGTTTCATTGCTCGTGTCGAATCAACGTCCCTGGCACTTTCATGTGCTCCCGGGTGTGCCATTAAGCCAGAGATGGTGGCAAAAAAGGCAAGGGCACCTCCAACGATTCGCAGGGAGACCATTGTTTCGGCACAAGTTTTTAAACTGGCAAAGAGAAAAGACAGGTTAACGATGAAAGAGAAATAGGGGATAGATTGACGGACAAGTCAATACAAGTATTTGTATAAAGAACGTTATTTCTGGTGTATGCTTTTGGATTGATTTGTTTTGATTCCTCGCATCTTGCGTGAAGCTCAACCCCATTTATACATTTTTTTGAGATACCTAGATCAACCAATTCTATCCAATTGAACCGGCAATATTTCTAGCTGCGTAATCCTTCCAGAATTACGCGGACCTGCGCTGTATCGCTCCTCTAACATGCCAGCATTTGATATCCTTGTAAAGGCATAGGATGACGCGTTCAAGCTAGGAATTGGTGTTGCCAAATGAGATCGTCCGCAGTGTGACCCTATTACGTGAAGCTGGCCCCTGTCCTTGGGGTGATGGACCAAAGCTGTGGCCCATAGAGACAGTGGGCATCTCCACGTTTTGGAGAACTTCCAGAGAGACGGGATCCATGTCGGCAGAGCCTACGTAATTCCAAATACGTAGTATATCTGCAAGACGGCAAGACGCGATGCAAGTGTATTATTTTTGGAGTTGTGGATTCTCAAAATCGACAATTGCGTAAACTTTCTACTTGATCTGATTTCGGATCAAGCTCCCTGTTTGAAAATGATGTTGTCTGAGTGTATTAGGGGACGGATCAGTACCAGAACAGGGTGAAGAAGAGGTTATTCCACAACTCGCGCATAACTGGAAACCCCTAAAATTTCGAGGGCAGCATAGACTGGATGTATCTGCGGTCGTCAGTGATACTTTCTTGTTTACGTAGGATGTGACGAGTCGAAACATGACCCATCCTGCGCATCCAATACCAAAGAGAAGTTTCGACATAGAACCCCATTCGAATTTAAGAATGGGTGGCCACAGGGGTCCAGGCCTCAACCCCCTGACCGTGTTTATGTGCGACCGCGTGTGCAGTTGCTGATCAATCTCCAGAAAACTACCGTAGCGTTGCCGCATAAGTGCGCCAGATCTGCCGTGGGGTCCAAAAAGCCGGAACGCCAATGTCTGATCCCGGACGGCACTTGCTATCGGAAATACAAATGACACTAGACGTGAAAAATATGCAGAATTGGGTGATAATGGGTTTCTACCATAGTAGACTTTTGTGGCCCCGTAGACGGAGCTGTTGAAAAGCCGTTGCAGATTTGACAGCGCAGAGCGGATTTGAGTGGTGCGATACTACGCCCCGCCCGGATGAGCTTATTTAAACCTTCCCCTCCGGAACCGTTTTCCCCCCAAGGCCAAGCGTGGTACATATACCCGAGTCCTTTTATGACCAACATAGCTTTTCTATCCGCAGTACACACTTTCCAGTTATTAATGGATCCTCCTACTACGGTGGACATAACAACATGGGCGACTGTTCTAGGGCAACTTGCTATGCACTTTTGACCGTCTAGAAGAGCTTGTCTTAGCCTTTGAAACCTGTCGGGACGCACAGTATCTGAGGGAGTTCAGGTAAGATAATCTAGACTAACCATTTTCGGATGAATAACTAAACTACATCTACGCATCGTCCACCAAAGATGCATGGTCATTACGCGGAAACCACGAAAACACCGAAGTCGGCGATTTCCTAGCTGCCTACCTCGACCTCAGCGTGAAAGCTGTCACGCAGAAGCTGCAGGAGCAAGCTACATAGTCCTGGTTGGGTAATGCGCTTGGAGCCGATGTCCGGGTGAGCGATTTTGATGGTTACCATGGAGACTTCTGTAAGCGTGGAGAAGGTCGTGATTGCGGTCAGTATTACATTTGAGTGTCTAAATTGTAAAGGGATGTCAAGGCATTAGGATTCAAGCCGGTAAATATCAAGATTATCGTTCATCCTTAAACTAGTCTCTATATCTATACAGGAGTTGTATCAGTACTATCTCGATTAATGCATATTCTTATTAAACGTAGTACCTTTATTTATTGGATAACTCCATCGGCAATGTAAATAATGGCCTCTCTCCACGCTTCCAACGCTATTGATCCGTCAATTCATACAGCTCCTAACAATCCCTTATAGCCTACCCCCAAAGTTGCACAAATCTCTCCGTAACCTCCCACCCAGATGGATCCTAGGGCTCCTTCTATATTAGAATCCCAGTTTCAGATACTTGATATCTATATATATCACGACACAGTTTAATATTATCAATTGAATTGCCCACCTGAATCAGATTGTCGCATATCTTTAGGATAGGGATAAAATCTAGCTATGGATAATGTGGGACCTTATCCTAGGTATTTACTATGTATTGGTTGTAAGGCGAGCGACAGATCCAATTTTGATTTAATAATACTTGATTGGCTTACTAGATTTAGGTTTATGTTTAGGTTCAGACACATATTTAGGTTGAAAGCTGACAATGCATTATCATGCATGTTGCCGGCCGCGTAGCTGAGAATATCTCTATTTATATACAGAGTATGTATGATATTAAGTTGCGTGAGACCAAGGAGTAGATTGGTGGTAGGAGTCCCTCTGGTGAATTCTAGGCGTATTAGGGCTTTGAGTTGCTTGAGATATTTCATAATTGTTGGGCTACAGAATTCTAGATGATTGAGTGAGTGAGGTGGACTAGTTAACTTTGTTATTGGTGGCTGATCGTTCCACTCAGTATCTGGTTCTTGCTTTACGTTATTCTCGACATCGTCCTGCTGCTGCTTGTTTTGCTGTGCTCCTAAAGCTTGCTGTCAGCGTCCTGTATGTGCATCTCAGTATATAGCCCTAACTCTAGTCTAACCATGGGTGGCAACTGACTGTGAGCGCGCTGATCGAGGCGATTCTGCAATGTCTTTCTCTTTTTTGGGTCTGTAACCCCCATCCAGCTGTCTAGTACCTTGACCGGTGATTCGAGTTGCATCGAGTATGAGAGTGAGTGTGAGTTGTGGCCTGCTGATGTAACTGAATCCATCTTCTGTGTCGAGTCTGTTGAACAAGGTAAATAGTAGAGTCTAATAGAATGCTGACATCTACAGAAGAGCCTTCGCTTAAATAATTTTCTCGACGATAAGGGTCCCTACCGAGTTTCTGTGCGTCATGACGCCCATAGAACTGAGGCAATGCGTAGACTCTTTCGACGATAGACTCGGAGGTACCACAATTAGCATTGCTGAATAATGAAGACCACCAAGAAACCCTCATCCTGTGAAGATAATGTATATTACCATCTACAGCATATGATGTCAATTCGGAACTTTCAGTTCTCGCACGCAATTCTCTTGACAGCATGGCGGTGACTCACTGCATCCGCTGGTTTGTGGAATGACTGCAATTGGCTCAAGTAGCCCATTTCTCCGACGTCCAATACACCGTATTACACGATCCGCTCAAAAATGTTTATTGGATCGACATGTATTGGAGAAGGGTTAAGCATTGCAAGTTGGTGTGTCCCACGGCATCATGCCTGTTGCCGGCCACGCTCCACATTAGATTTTGGAGAAAGTACGGTGAAACGTTCGCTATCAGTATAACGAGAACCTCGTCATAACGGCAAACCTAGAGTCTTCACTATCTGCCTGGAACGAGGTTTTACTGTATCTGGTAATGCTTTCCGTTCCATTTGTTGGGTACTTCATAAAATCTGGGATGTCCACGCTGCAGGACAAAAAGCCAAGGTCAGCGCTTCGACCTGCCCTTTCTCCAATGTGAGTGTCGCTTTTCCAGGCTGTGCTTCCCTGGAAGTGGGTTCGCGTAGATAAGGCGGTGTCGATCATCACCTCTGACACGCAACCTGTACTAGCTAGCATTGCTACTTTGACCAGAGTCCATTAGCGTACGGTAGTGAAATGTAGACTAACAAATTGAAATTATTGAATATGGCAAACATGCATAGGATACACTGGAGCTGGATGGCCAGTTATGCAGTCCTCGCCTGCTTATACCAAGAGAGACTCGCACAAAGTGCTTGGGTAAGGGGAAGGATATTTCGCCGTAGATCTTCTAGACATTAGAGCAGATATTGCCTAGAGCCGTCCCTGGAATCAGGCCTGTTCGTGAGCTGTGTAGCTGCAACGGAAAATCAGAATCTGGCCGACGAGCCGTCAATTCTAGATTGGCAAATGCATGGCTCGTCGCACAATGCTTTTCGCGTCCTTCACAGAGGGCGTCCATATTTATCTTCAAGACGTGCCCACTCATCCTCGCTTATGAGCTCCCTTGCACAATCTGCTGCTCTAAAATCCTGCCAGGAACATGTGACACCCATTACAAATCCATCGGCAGTCGGCACCCGGAGAAGCACTTTCCCATCCTGCGAACGCGGATCTGGAAGCGCACCAGCAAATTCTGAGTTCCTTATCATATCTTCCAGGGATTGCGGCCGCATAGCAGAAGTAGAATGTATTTTGTACTGGGGTGATTCCTGAGGGCATTCCGAGGGTCTAGAGCAGTGTATCATATCGCTTGAGTCTGCTCCGCCTTCTTGTGGCGCATGCATCACCCTCGCTTGTCGACTGAAGCGAAAGATCGATTTTCTGAGGCTAGTAAACCAGGGCATGCTATATAGTTCAGCGATATTCTCCAGTTGGACGTACAGCCATGAAAGGGGAGCTCTCATGATTGTGCAACACTGGGTCTCTCACTCGTCTTAGTATGCATTGTAGGTCATTCTTTTGAGACCGTGGACGCGAGGGGTTTTTGAAATTTGTCCATTCACGTACTTGAAAGAGTTTTTGACTAGAAACGAGACTCAAGCGTCATGTCCTCCGTACTGGGTAGTGTTGCTTACATGGATGCTTCGAAATGCATGGTAATCCATCGGAATACCATGACTCTTAAAATATGGTACAAAACGAGTAGTCACAGCTATCTGCACGGAATAATGTCTGGATCGACTTTTCTGAGCCAGACTCGGATGACTGTAAATCGAGATGAGGCGGCTCTAGTTCCCAAATTTGGTGACATTAAGGTTGCAGAATCGAGCTGAGTGGGGCTGGGCGCGTAGACTTGCTGGGGGCATCGTACGGACTTGGCAAAGATGGCTTAAATCATGTGGATGCACTTGCCTCTATTGGACTCGAAGTCGTACTTTAAGGCAAGCGATCAACAGCCGGAAGCGAGAGAATATGTGAAATATACGATTATATTGTTATTGAGACTTGTGCACACCCTCCAACATTGCTTGCTGGGAGGTCTTGATCCTATTCATACACAAAATCCCATACAAACGATATCTCAAAAGAGCATCAATTGAATGTTCTCGATATTCGCATCAAAGAATTCATTTGTAATGCTCAACTAGGCGTTCATGCTCCGTTGTTTCGACTTCAAGGCCGCAGGGATTTTCGTTATCCCTTACCATGTCGGCGAAGGAGACTCCAGTCTAACAATTGAGCGCGCATATCTACCTTATAGACTAGGAAACCAAGTATGGAGGCCAGTTGAACGGTAGATCAAATATTAAATTACCCACCGAAAGATGCCCAGGTGATGGTTGGAATTACTCTGATCAGGTAGCAAAGATACGTCATACAGCTTGCCCGAAGGTAATCGCCTCAATGATGGTTTCAATGGGAACCAGCTGTCACAGTTCTACTCCCAGCTTTTCAAGTCGTTTCAGGGCCACAGCGTGCAACAGCGCACGTCACCGGACTATTTCAAGGATATTAGGTCTCAATTGTGCACGTGATGTACCGGTATGAAAAAATGCCTCAGCCCTCAGGCACCGACTCGGCCCTTTGTTGATGGGCCGGCCCAGGCTGCGAGGCATCAACATAGAGTGACGCTATTTGTCGATTATTCAGGATATAGTGAGGGGCTATACTGTACCTCAGATAATGCTTTGCTGGCACCTGTATTGAACTGAAGCAAAACCTTTTGAAGGATGCCACATCCTTCTACCACCCTATCCAGACAAAAATCATAGCAAAAAAGTGCTGGCCGGGTCGTGTTGTGATTTAATAAGTGAAGGCAGAGTATGGGAAGCGATTTTAGGTCAAAGAGACTGGCAGATCGCCGTAATTACTGGAAGATTTCCTCCGATATGACACGTCAGCTCGCTCTGACTAACTCAGTACACATCAGCGATGAGCAAAAGTAAACTTAAGCAGACTGAAAACTGGCGGTGGACCTCAAGCTGACATGTCTTGATTCTGCCAGGGCTGTGATTGCTCGATAGTCATGGACCTAATGCCAACGGACGTCCGCCTTGGTTGTGGAATGCAGTATGCGGGGTTGGGTGCTTTGGATCCGGCCAAGCGAAAGCTAAAAACCGTCAAAGAGAGGGAGGGAACTTTTCCCGAAGACTCGTATTTATTTAATGGAAGGCTCTCCCGCTGGTTTTCTCATCTGTCATCACACCAGAATTATTGTACATAGTACGAGGGAGAGAGTCAAATCAATAAATCGCTGATTAAGCCACTCTCGATCGCGCTAGGCCCCTTCCGGCTGATCCTCCCATTGGGGGCATTTGGCAGGAGCGGATTGGCTCGCGGTTGCCCCTGGCTGGGCTGAGCCATCGCGCCTTCCTCCCAGGCTTCACTTTTTCTTGTCGTAAAACTTTCTGCCTTCCTCGTCGCATCCATCATCACAACGTCCTCAATCAATCATTGCTCCTGCTTATCAGCGGTTCCTACATTCCAGCCTTTGGTCTTCTACCTACTTCAGGATCCTCTACTTGTCTCTATTCTTACCGTCTGATTCTTTCAGTCCAAACCATCAACAACAATGGCCCAATTCAAGATCCCAGTCGACCTCATCACCTCTCGCTTCGGCGACCGCTTCCAGAGCATGCGCTCTACGTCAATGAGCTCACGTTTCGCCAACCTCAAGCCCATCTCCGAGTTCCTCGACATTAAGCGCATCTCCAAGCCAGCCGACTTTAGCGAAGTGCAGAGCCGTGTCAACTACAACCTCTCCTACTTCTCGAGCAACTACTTTGTCGTCTTCCTCATGCTTAGCATCTACGGTCTCCTCACGAATCCCGTTCTTCTCTTCGTTATCGTCTTGGTCGCCGGTGGTATGTACGGAATTGGCAAACTCGACGGTCGCGATCTCGACGTCGGCTTCCTTCGCGCAAGTACCTCTCAGCTCTACACTACATTGCTCATCATTGCTGTTCCTCTCGGTCTCTGGGCATCTCCCATCGCGTTTGCCCTCTGGTTGATTGGTGCTACTGGCGTGACTACTCTTGGCCACGCCGCTTTTATGGAAAAACCTATCGAGAATGCTTTTTCCGAGGAGGCGGTCTAGGTGGTCGGCCGCGAACTCCTTACGATATGCCCCGATGGGGAAGACCACCAGGGGTATGGCAGGGAAATCAGGCGCGAAGGAGGGCTGGACAATGGGAGGATTTCAATGGTGTGCGTGTCGAGGAGATTGACAGTGAGGGGGATGATGGTTATAATGGTGTGAAGTTTGATGGATCGCGGCGGAACGGGAGAATTGGAAGCAAGGCGAGCGCTCGCGAGTTGCGACTGCGGAGTAATGGATACGACTATGAGAGCGAGTTGTCGGACGGCGCGGAATTTGATTTGGACGACGATGCGGACAGCACTGTTGCGTATGCAGTGCAGCTGGCGATGCGAGACAAGGAAGAAATGTTGGTCGAGAAGGCGCTGGAGAGGATAAGACGCGCTCAGATGCTGGGGAAGAAGAACGTTCGACTCTCACAAGAAGAGTTGGACGCGTTAGAACGAAGACGAAAGGGAATCACGAACAACAAGAAAGCTACAGTTACAGTTCCTATTGGTTCTCCTGGTCGTGCGTCTGCAAACGACAGACGACCAAAAAGTAGGGAATCGGTTGCAAAGGTCTCTCCCCGGACCAGTGGTACTTCTGAATCGCGACGAAGCTCACAGAGCCAATATTCAGCGAACGAATTTTCTGGAGTACCTCTACGTCCGCCAACTGGCATCTACTCATCCCTGACCAACAGTCCGACCAGTTCAGCATCTCGTCCAAGAACCCCGACTATGCAATCCTTACGCCCGCAGCCTTCCGCTAATTCTCCCATGCATCAAGCGACGTATATGCATCGATATCCGTCCGAGCGCGAGCCTTTCGTCCGTGCTCTTCCTGATGATCCGCAATGGGCACCTCGACAGCGCTCCCAGTCTAATGTATTGCCGTATCCATATGACAATTCTGTATATCTACAGCAGCAATACGGAACGATTCCTATTGATCCACGCTACGCTAGCCTTCCGAGCCGTCGACCGGTTCCCTCGGACGCATCATCTTTTATTACCAACCATGCAACTACATCTACAAGTCAGAACATTCCTCGTCGAGAAGCAGTGAACTCAACTGGCCGTCGCATTCCTGATGAAGTTTCCGAAGACGGCTCTAGCGATGACCACGAGAGCGAGGAAGACGATGACGATGATGATGACGATGACGACGACGACGATGAGGGAGTACAAGTTACACAGCCACCGGCAGTTCGTGCATATGCCAATGGAGCGCGAACGGCAGTGGCTGGCGGTGGATCCGGTGGGAACCGCGAAACTCGTCGCCGGCGTGGTCGGTAGCTGAACGCCGTGCCTGGCCCTGGACCCTTTGCGTGCGATTTGATTTTCTGCCATACCCTTTGTTTGATTTTTTGATCTTCACCATTTTTCGTTGTAACATGCGCGTATACATATGTTATACAGGGCTTATTCGTGGATGGAGTTCTCAACGGTTAATAATGATATAGAGTTTTACATATTCAGTATATAGATTACTTTTGATTATCTAATAATGCAAGTATTTGTTGTATGAATCTGGATAAACATATATATTAGTAGACTTGTTTACTAATGTTTGGGCAAGAAAATGTACTAGTACGTACTATGAGTAGGAGACCTACCGTCGTCGATCGCGGCCGATGACGTCGGTGGTCCACACGCCCGTCTCTGCTTCTTTTCTCGGGCAGCACCAGCGATGAAGTCATGGCACGCTCTGTCCGCGCATTCTTATATCCCCCTTCGATCTCCTGATTATTGCTATGTCGCTTCCCCCCTCTCTTTTGATGATCGCCAACCCCTCGCGGCTTCTCTCGTTCCAGAGAAGTGTATAGCATAGACATCGGTTGCTGTCTCGTTCGAGCCGTCTCTTTCCCTGTCGCATTCGCGTGTTACAGCCAGCAGCTTTACTTCGACTCCTGTATAGAAACATACCTAGATACAACTGCAACCATGTGGATCATCTCGTTCTGGGTCTTCCCCGTCATCTCGGCCTGTATGTGGCTCGCAATGCTGATTGCGATGATATCGACCTGGGCAGTCAAGGGAAAGCCGCATTACAGTAACATGCCTGCCAGTCGCACAATCCCGTAAGTCTGCTGCACCTCGTCCACATCTTTTGCCCTCCTGTCGGCCCATTGAGTCTTTTCCTAACCTCACATCTACGTAGATACATCTCAGATATCGGCGCAACCGGAATACAACCCCTCTTCATCGCAGGCAGCGTGGTCACGGTGGTCTTTCTAGATCTCTCGTTCTTAGCGGAGCGCTGGCTACGACACTCGGGACAACTCGTGCGAAACAAAGGACGCTTCGACAAGGCCTGCTCGATCATCTCAATTATCTTCTCCTTTCTTGGAGCTGCTGGGCTGATCTTGCTTTCGATATTCAACGATGTTGATTATCGGCATGTGCATGACTCGATGTTGGGACTGTTCATGTAAGTAGTTCGTGACACCCCGGACCGTTATGTTTGAAACCTCGATGGCGCTGTTGTGATATTGGTGTCTTCTCCGGTGTGTTTTGAGGCATCGACGGTCTAGTCGTGTGATGCCCTCTCAGATCTTTTGGCAGTTTGATGGCCTGTTTGGGTTTGTTACTGGGGCCCCTCCACATATGTTATCAGCCCTGATGGTGTTGTGGTGGACTCCCATACCTTTTAGCACTTCAATTGCCTGCCCAATATGTTATTAATGCCCCTCTCCATATATTATGAGCCCTAATGGTATAACATGTTGTGGTCCCCCCAATGTCTTTTACCATCCCCATGGCTCGCCTGTTATGTCCCTCCCATATACCATCATTAGACATTGGTGCCCCCTACGTCTTATAATCGTCGATTGCCTAATGTCATCGTTCTAACGAATCTAATAGTGGAGCCTACCTGATCAGCGCTATATTCATCTGTTTGGAGTATCTGCGACTGGGTGTTACGTATCGCAGACAGCACCGCGTCCTTTTCCTGAGCTTTTGGATCAAGTTCCTGTTTATTGTCATTGAGCTCGGCCTGGCGATCGCTTTTGGAGTCTTGAACCAGAGGAATAGGGGCGCAACGAACGCCGCCGCAGTTCTCGAATGGGGTACGTCTACTTATCTTATTACTTTATCCCTCGAAAACAGCACGAATTAACTTTGTGTAGTCATCGCGTTGGTATTTACGTTCTACGTCCTGTCATTCATTATTGACTTGCTTCCGTCCGTACGCACTCGCCGCCATATCCCACAGGGCGAGAAGGCAATGCACATCGGCCGACCAAGCACGAGCTCTGGACGCCACCAGCATGAGGTTACGTACGAAGAGCCAGTCACCACAGACTCCATGGGCGATCAAGGAAACACATACCGCGGCCAAGTGGTCAACGGGCACCCCACGAACGGTACATACTTGCCTCGGGACTTTTAGTCTGTCGAAAACAATCCATTGAATCGATAGATCCGTTGATAGTGTGGGGAGGGCTCCCGCATCAATTCATCTACATAGAAAGCAGTGTCGTACTCACGAATTAATGACTTGTAATACATACTTTCTGTTTTGGACTGTACGTTCTTACGTTAATACTGTTTGTACCTCTGGAGTCGTCCAGACCTAGTGGCGTTGGGAGTGTGTGGTATCGTTATGTGCTGGGAGTACGCGCCTGATGCACATTATTTAGTTAGTAATTTTCGGTGAAATTGACTGAATCTCGAACATACACAGCTATAGAAAATATCGTAGGTAATGTTGTTGAGTGGATCTAGTAAGGCACCAATTTCGGCAGGCGTCGAAACCGTCAAGGCGTTAAGGCGCCAACACATCAAGGGCCTAAGACCCTGACCGACTCTGTTACTAACCAGCTAAGCGTCTGACACACTCACCGACAATTGTTTATACTACGTAGTACAATCCATCTGGATTGATCTCATCCATTAAATGCTTGGGTCTTATTGGATCCTTCGTTGTTTACGCTTCTTCCCCCCCTTTTTTAATCCACCGACATCTGGAACCTTGATTTCAAGTTTGATCTTCTTCTTCCACGAACTCTCAGTCTACTAGAGTATATCATCCTCGCCGACGAGAATTGTTACGACGATCCAGTTATTGCACTTGGACAGAAAGAAATTAATTATTGAGGGATTGTTTGAGAGTTTGAGGTCTAATGATTAAATTCACCATCCATGTTGGACTTGATTCGGCGTGTTCGGTTTTCTGCTACTACAACTCGTCCCTCGGGATCCTTACCACGGATCACTTCTTGAATTGTCAAAACACTTGATTCACCACCTCAATCAAAAACAAACAAGAAATTGTTTATTTCTCAGAAAGGAAGAAAGAATAAAGGAAAATGCCTCAAAAACGATCCAAAAGACCAACTAGACTTACCCCGTCCCCAAGTCCATCATCGGCAAGCTCGATCTCATCGAGTTTTGATCTGGCCTCGCCGGATAGACCGTTTGATAACATACTGAATTTTCGGGATGTCGGGAGGACGGTTAATGAGTTTGCGGGGAAGAGGTGTGTATTTCTATCTTCTCTGCTCTGCGTCTCGAAAGATGGAATGAGAATCTGTGATTGATTGAGTGAGTGCTAATGACGAAAATAGGATTTTGAGGGAGGGGATTTTATTTCGGAGTGCGAGGGTACGATTCATCAAAAACAGAGTCATGATAATTGAAGAAGTGCAATGCTGATGACTGATTAGCTCGATGATGCATCAGAGCGAGATAAGCACCGTCTCATGGACGATATTAATCTCTCCACCATCATCGACCTACGCACAAAGTATGTCTCCTTCCTAGGTCAAAAGATCATGATATTAATGTTAATAGCACGGAACATGAATCGGCGACTCGAAGACGTCAAAACTCTCTATCATTGGGCTCTTCGGAGGATATCAGTATCCCAGAAACTACTGATCGACCACATCTCCTAGACCTGCCAGGCGTACAACGACATATTATCAGTCTTACCGGCCGCGCGTTTGAGAGGTTACTCTTATGGCGGTTAGACTGGTATAACTTCATGTACGCCCACCTTCCCATCTATTAGAGAGAGTCACATTACCAACATAGGAGATAGAAAAGTCATAGGCCTCCTAGCCTCCGGCTACCGCAAAGACGCCATCCGCGTAATCGCAACGCAAGTCATGAAACCGCGCGGCCTCATCGGGCTCGGCCGCGACACCTTGGACAGCGCAGGGACCGAGATCCGTGCTGTTTTTGATGTTCTCACCAAAGACGAATCATACCCGGTCCTGATCCATTGCACGCAGGGCAAAGATCGGACTGGGCTTATTATTATGTTGCTGTTGCTGCTCGCAAAAGAGGCCGCAATAGATGATATTCCGCTCACAGCTATAGCGGCAGACTACGCAAAATCCGAGACAGAGTTGAAGCCTGAATTGGACGCGTTGATGAAAGAGATTACGGATATAGGTCTTGACGAGGAATATGCAAAGACGCCGCCTGGTTTCACGGAGGCGCTTAAGGAGTATTTGGATACGAAATATGGTGGAACAAAGGCGTATTTGTTGTCGATTGGGTGTGAAGAGGCAGATATTGAGAGGATTAAGGGGAGGTTGTTGATGATGTAATGATACCCCTTTGGTTCTACTTTCGTGTATGAATTATTATAATACCACTACTTTTTGTCACCCTCCCGATTGGAAAGGGTTAAGCATATTCACTCCTATCCACCCACCCAGGCTGCAAATAACTCCAATCCCTCCCAAAATCAAACGAAGACGTATACACCCCATAAGCCACGAGTTCCACCACCTCCAGCGCGGCAGGCTCATCCGTCAACGCCCACAAACTCACCGCCAACGTATTCGTCCTTTTATGGCCGTCATTCCCCTGAATGTTTAACACGCCAGGCTGAAACGGGAAGATCGTCTGTGGACCAATGTGAGGCAGATAATGCGCGAATTTGTACCCGTTTAGCCAGACATATGCCACCGCTGGCCCGGAGGTGGAGGATGCGTTTACGTGGATGCCGATGGGGACGTCGAGGGAATGACTGTTTGGGCCGAGGTCGATAGTAAATTCGGTGAGGAAGAATCTGTGTGCTCCGCCTGCGACGCCATCAGAAGGTGATTTTGTGTCCCATCCTCCTTCTCTTCCAGAGGATGATTTGGTAGAGGGCTCAAAACCGGGTAAATGCCACCCCAAACGCTCGGCGTAAAAACCGCCTTCATTCATGGGTCCGCGGAGAGCGTCGATGTTCTTTTCGCCGCCGGCATTTCCCTGGATTTTCCATGATGTGAAATTTGTCGTTGTCGAACCTTGGAACACTGCGCCTAACAAACCTCGCGGGTTTTGGGTTCCCGCTGGCTTGACGTTATCCTCATCATGGCCCGTATAATCAACCAGCACGGTGAGCACGTTGTCCGTACCGTCCTGTTTGAGGGTTGTGGCGTTAAATTCCAGAACCGCGCTGGTTGCTTCTATACTCGCGTTGCCGGTTACGCCGCCTACGTACACGCCATTGAGCCATGCGGACCAGCCTGCTGCATACCCATTCTGAGCCGTAATATTCACTCCCGTGGCGTTTGTGCTGCCAAATCGGCCGCGGTAGATCTTGGGACCCGCGTGGTAGCCATAATCACCAGAGTATAGCACCGGCAACGACAAGGGAGCGATGGCATTAAAAGTAGTCGTTTTATTGCATACAACCCAGTTGGAGTCATCGAACTCCGGGTCGATTTCGGGGATTGTGTCGTGCGATTTCCATGCAGTGAGTTTGGGAAGCGAAATAGTGATGGATTCGGTGCCGGGGATGGTGGCTGTTAGACTGCCGTAGGCGGTGCGTTTGGTGGAGAGGGGTTTGCTGTTCCAGGTTATGGAGGTGATGGATGGGTTGCCGTGGTAGATTCTGCCAAATTTAGCTGTTGACATTAATAAGGGGAGGTAGACTTACTCGATAGATGTGGTATTCTGATTGTCACCTGTGAGTTCTAGTGTACGACCTTTGATGGTAGCTTTTCGAACGAGATAAGGTCCGATCACGAATATGTGTTCATCCGGCTTCACAATCGGATTTGACAATTGCAGTGGCGGAGCGAAAAAGTTCCATGCAGTATACTTGTCGAGAAGATACACCAGAAAGCCGTTCGAGAACTTGATAGCCGAAATGCCTTGTCCTTGCGTATATGTGTAGACGATTCCCTGGCTGGAATTAGAGGTAGTAACGGTCGAGTTGCCATAGACAGTGTATTTCAAGTGAGAGCTAGCGTTTGCGAGTACAAATGTACCGGTCTGGCCTTCGTTAAGATACAATGCAAGCACATCCACGTCCAGAGTGGCATAAGTCAGGATGTCGGCAGAGCAGTAGAGGAGTGTGGTGTCGCCGACTTTGTAGTCTGTGGTGATGATTTTGCTTTGACGGCCGTCGAGGCCGATGTTTGTGATGTTCACGGAGCCTACTCTTATTAGTATCTATGTCGAACCCTAAGAACGTATGTACGTACCTGCAGATGTCTCAACTTCAAGGTCAAAAGTAACATCCGCCGTCGAAGAACTATCGTCCTGAGCGACGACATAAAACCCAGCATTTGTCTCTGGATTTCTCAACGCCCACGTAAAAATATCTGCACCAGTCGTATAACCAGTACCGTTACCCATCATCTCAGTCTGCAGCAGATCCGTAGACACACGCGTAAACAAACCCAGTAGCTTCGTCTGTTTGAGCTTATCACGAATCTCACGAGTCTCTCTCAGGGGGGCAACGTAGTCATATGATGTATACACCACTGGGGCAGCAATATGGCCCCAATTTGTGCCTCCGTACGCCATATACAGACTCTGCATAGTGACGCGACTGCCAATGTTATTCTTGTAAAACACATCGGCATACTCCGGCTGAAGTATTGAAGAACAGTCGTCATAGAAAACGCCTCCCCAAGCCGTAAAGTAACCGCCCTCAAACTCTGGCAGAAATTCAGGTTGCGTATACGAATAATTCTGGAACCATTGATAATACGTCCGAATAAGATCAAAGCCCGCATTAGGGTTTGTGCAGGACAAGCCACCGGGATAACTGTCCAAACCGTAGATGTTGACTGCACCACCGACATCCTCGTAATCCGTCGACCAACTCATAGACCGCATCCCCTTCTCGTTATGGGTACTTGGCACGACAATACCGGCGTCGTCAAGAACTTGAGTGATTTGCTCCATGTACAGTACCAACGTGTTATTGGCACTATGCGTCGTTTCCTGCAGCTCATTCTCATGCTGAACCAGAATCACGGGCCCTCCCTCGGTGATTTGATTAGCGGCTATAATCTTGCCGATTTCTGTCATCCATGGTGACCACAGATCGTAGTATTGCGTGGCGCTAGTACGCTCTTTACCGAGTCGACCGTTGGCAGCCCAGAGTGCGTATCCGCCTGCAGAGAGTTCGCCGTTGGCGTAAGGTCCCGGTCTGGCGATGATGTATATTCCTGCTTCTTTCGCGTAGTCAAACAGGCGCTGGACATTGTGCCCGCCGGTCTCGAAGTCATAAACGCCTTCGGAAGCGCTGTGGTGGTTCCAGTAGAAGTATACTATCCTCTTGATTAGAACGGTCAAATAAAGGAACAGCTAGAGGAGGACGGGAGGTACCTGAGATGGCATTAAATCCATTCGCTTTCAACTTCTGAAATACGTCAAGCCATAATTCCGGAACGGGTAGGCGAATGTAATGAAACTCTCCAGCGAAGACGAATAGTCTCTCACCGTTGATTGAGAGACTGTATTTATCCCAATGTACGGGCGAAGACGTATTCGATGATTGCGCTAAAACCGACTTGACGTTGAACAACAGTAAGACTGTCGTGAGGAAACGAAAGAAGAACATCGCTCAAGTTGACTGACTCTGCAGTCAGACCGTCAACTCCAACCGGTCCTGTTCTATTGACACCCATGTCCAAATCTTCCCCAGACCAAGTACATCTCGGTGTATTTAAACACCATCCATCTCCAACATTTTCTTTCCTACCCCATTAAATGACGTTATATGAATTACCCCGACCTTCGCCAGTCGCTTGAATGATACCCCGTTCGTCCGCTGCGATTGGTGGAACATTTCCTAGGGTTAAAGATCTGCGGGAATATTCCTTAAGGTTAAATCGACATCTTTAATTTGTTTCCTTGCTAGCTACTTTTTGGGTGGGTTTTATTGGCTGTTAGGATCCGTTTTCAATTTGTTTCTTGACTTAGTCAAGCCTTTAGGCAAGTCTTATTGGGGGATGGAGATACGGATAATTCGGAGAACCATTGGTGCTACGTGCTTCGAATAGATTAACTAGATTAGGTGCTTCCTCGTGGAGAGGATGCTGGTGGAACTGGGGCTAGAGACAAGGCACGAATCGTGCACCCTAGAAATAGATTGGACTGGACTGGCTTGTACTAAAGTGGTAGGTAGAATAAAATAGAACGATTTGGTCCCAGGAAATTAACCGTATGTTCCAGTCTCGGGATATTGCTAGCCCAGAACATGGTCGTCTCGAACCTCTGTCATAGAACGAAAGTACAAGGCTATGGAGGTCTCCGTTTCCGCCGGATACTAAATAATCTATAAATGATCTTTGATAAGTAAGCGTCATTTCCGGCATCTCATGTCCCCTAGTCCGGGGAGTCACTGGGGTATTTGTGGGGGACAGTGGCGTCTTATACGTAGTATGAAATAACGTCTCACTTGCGCCGTAAATTCACAATCATAGGTAAAACCAGGGCCAAAGATAGTCCGAGGGAGACGAGATTTTAGACGTGTTAAAGCCGATTGAAAATGGGAATCGAGATTTATTATGTGACAGGTCCAGCAATCTGTGATTACGAGTAATCAGCAGCAGCTATTAGTTATAACAATTAGAACTAATGTTTGGTGTCACAACATCACAGTTAGAGACTAGCAGTCTTGACGCAGGTTTAATATGAGGCCTCTGCCCCTTCTGTCATTTCAAGGACTTTCATAGGCCCGAGGTTATTTCGTTAAGGCAGTTACTTCGTCAGACCGAAATCAGGTCCTTTGTTCATGTCAACCAAACTACGTGCGCCAAAATACTCTTTTCCAGAACAATTCCCTCTCCTTATTCTTCGCATTTGGGATCAATCGTTTTGCTCTTTACCAAGCTCCATTACATGATCCTCATCCTCTGAGGCACTAGGCCATTACGCCAATCCATCTCCATTAGGATGACCACTATTCATGAAATGACCGAATATTGACTTGTGCGATCCGCGTTATCTCGATCGGTGTCATCGGATGGTTGATGAACATCAGTCCAGAGGCAACTAAAGGTATACGGCACTGGGAGTTTCAGCAACATAGGCCCCAGTCTTCGAGCCATTGAAATGAGTATATCCTTTCGCCTTCAGCCCAGCATAATAAGTCCTAAATCCCCAGGGGCCGGTCTTGATGGAGGCGTATGCTTTGATTGAGCATGCCTTTTCCACAAATTGTAAAGCAACGCGATAGTTGTCTTGACATGTACATTCCATTTCTAAAGCTGTGCCTTGACCAACATACAGTTCGAAGAAGCGGTTGGAAATGAGACGTATTTTACTGGTACAACAGCAGCTAGATCATTCTGTTTGCACCCAGGATGAATATAATTGCCACCCTAATCCTTGTTTTGGCCATTCAGTATAGGGAGGAAGGCCCAAATGTGCTTCTGAGATTTGTCCCTTTGACTAAATCGAGAAGGATGATCGTGCCATATATAGCCAAAGCAAAAAGCCCCGTCGGCCATGTGGTAGGCCCTTTTGTCGAGTGCATTGGAGCTCCACTGTTGGCCAACATAGAATGGAAGAACAGATCTAATTCGAAACACTCAGGACGAGAATGGAATAGCAGTCAGAACAATAGCGCCGGTAATGCCAACGACAGCTCGCTAACTCGTCCATATGGCCTATCAGCAATCGCTACCGGATCGCCTCCAGTTTTTTCCTCTTCATATTTACTCTTGCCTTTAAGTCTTGTTCAAACCATTACATCATTCACTACAGGAGTTCTCGCCTCCCGCACCGATAATTATCGGTCTAAATCTGTGGTTCGGATTTGGAATATGGGGACGTGATGCCACGGCGAAGGAGGTAGGATCTGTCATGTCACAAGAATAGATTCCCACGTATGGAGGAGATGTAATTGTCATGGTTATCATGCGTTCCGATGATAGTTTAGTACCCTGTCAGATTTAAGCACTGCAAAGAGACATCGTTTACAGGGTAAGCCCTACAAGTTACACCCCCCTATATACACTTAAATATTTAAGACCATAACTAGGCTGTAGTTAGTTAGATGGGAAAGCTTGACCGCGTAAGTTCGGGCTCTCGGTAGATTTGTGATACCAAATTACCGTGGCGTGTCTCGATAAATTTCCCCCGTTTCATGTAAAGGGTCACCTTGTAAATGAATGAGGAAAGCGGCTATTGAAAGGCATTTGATAGAAGTTTGATTTAAGCAATCTCGAATGCAACGACAGGATTTTTTTTGTAGACGCGAATTTAAACGACGGATCTTATCCCCTGCGGATTGTCGGTTGTGGTTAGAAGATATTCAAGTACTGTAAGTTTAATAGCCGATCACCAAGATGGTTTGTCAATGAAACACTCGGCTCTAAAAAACTGGGGAATGTGTTTCCAAGAGCAGATGCTTACTGAGTCAATATGTAACTTAGCGTAAGAATCGTAGATATGGGGCTGATTACTATAAAGCGCCATCCTTAACCTGGATCAGTTGAAACAACTGACAAAGATACAGGAAAATCTTGGCTTTCTTCTATCTTCTTCACATCATCTAAAAATTTTCTTGGCTTCGCGATGTGGAATCTGAAATCGAATTCTGCTGCACTGGCAGTTGCACTGAACAGTCTCGTGGCTCTTGGTCAGACCATTACCATCAACCCAAGCACCACCTACCAAACCATCGATGGATTCGGTTTCTCTGAAGCCTTCGGATTTGGAGCGCCTATAGCTAGTGCATCGGCTTCAATTCAGACGCAAGTGACCAACTACTTGTTTAGCACTACCACTGGTGCTGGCTTAACCATTCTGCGCAATCGCATTGCTGCAGGCTCCGGTTCGATCGAGCCAAATGCGCCATCAGGCCCAAATGCTCAGCCTA
Organism: Talaromyces verruculosus; assembly: GCA_001305275.1. Lineage (NCBI taxonomy): Eukaryota > Fungi > Ascomycota > Eurotiomycetes > Eurotiales > Trichocomaceae > Talaromyces > Talaromyces verruculosus. The sequence continues at coordinate 44,185 of LHCL01000066.1, forward strand.
CCTATACCTGGGACCACAATGATGCCGGACAGGTATGCTTCTCCCTTCTAGAATAATCTTGGTTGTTTTCCCTGACGCGTTCTAATCGTTAGGTGTGGTGGTCCAAACAAGCCCGCGCAAATGGAGTAAAATATATCTACGCTGATGCTTGGAGCGCCCCAGCATTCATGAAAACGAATAATAATGTGGTAGGTGTGGCTTTTTTGAGCAGTATAGAGAAAACTCTTTTTCACGCCGGATTTCAATTATAGGCAAATGGAGGCTATCTCTGCGGCACGACCGGAGAAACTTGTTCATCTGGTGACTGGAGGCAGGCGTATGCAAACTACCTTGTCCAGTACATCAAAGACTACGCAAACGAGGGTATTACTATTGACTTTGTCGGTTGGCTGAACGAGCCTGATTATTCGTGCGTCCTGTATAGTATCCTTGTATGTGAAAATTTACTAACATGATCGAAGGCCCAATTACGATTCAATGCTGATCACGAGCGGCACGCAAGCCGCCTCTTTTATCCCGACTTTGTATAACACCATCAAGAGCGCCGGACTGTCAACTGGAATTGCTTGCTGTGATCCTTTCGGCTGGAGTGACGCAGTTACCTGGACAGCACAGCTTGCATCAGCGGGTGCCACTCAGTACCTCGCCCGTATCACCTCTCACTGGTATGCTTCCAAGGGAACCTCGCCCATTAATACCAGTCTCAGGGTCTGGGAGACTGAATACGCCGACCTCGACGACGCCTTTACTACGACCTGGTACTCAAGTGGAGCTGCCAATGAAGGTTTAACTTGGGCAAACCTTATCTGGCAGGGTGTTGTTGAGGCTGATCTGAGCGCCTTCTTGTATTGGATTGGTGAGTTTGTCATCTTCTGGCTAGATTCGTACCAATTGCGAGGATTTCTTTCCCCCGTGTTGCTATTACTGCTACAGCTCTCTGACCCAAGATTTAGGCGCGCAATCAAACAGCAATGCTGCTGGTCTCGTCACACTGAACGGATCTACGGTGCAAGCATCAGGGACTCTTTGGGCGTTTGCCATGTTTTCACGTTTTATTCGACCTGATGCCGTGCGAATTAGCACTTCTGGTTCACCTAGCAACGTCAATGTGGGAGCTTTCAAGAACGCTGACGGCTCGATTGTGGTTGTCGCCATCAACAACAATGGCAACAGTGAAACCATTTCTCTCAGTGGAATCACGGCCTCTAAAGTGTCTGCATACTACATGGATAGTGCAGTCTCCTCGCCATCGACTTTCTCTGCAACATTGAACGGCGGCACAGTGGGAGGCTCCCTTCCAGCACGCTCCATGGTCACCTTCGTGATCACCACAGGCTCAAGTGGCTCAGCGACAACGACAACGACAAAGACATCTAGCACGTTTACCACGTCCACCTCATCTACCACAACGAGTACCTCCTCGGGTGCCGCACAAGAATGGGGCCAGTGCGGTGGTCAGGGCTGGACAGGACCGACCACTTGTGTCAGTCCCTATGTCTGCACGTACTCGAACCCGTACTATTCGCAGTGTCTTCCTGCTTAGATAGGAGGCACAGCGAGCACCTGCAACCTCAGAGGCATTCGGAGAATTGACCGCAATAGCTTACGCAGTCCGTGCAGAGAATGAGGTTACATTAGGATATATCTGATGTTTCAATGGGCTTTTAATCAATGTAGCGGTTATACTATGTAATATTTTAACCGTCATTCTAACCGACATTTAAACATCACTCATTCATTCATTAGCCATCCATGATTATCACCGTTTATTTTTAATTAAATACCAGAATGGTTTAGTCTTACAATAAGCTTTCCATTAAGTACCTTAATTTCGAGAATACTGATTAGCCTCGTTTAGCACGGTTTCGAATGTGAGAAGTTAAATTGGAGAGTAAACAAAGGTCTACAAGAATTGCTCTTCCAGCTCCTTAATATTACTGCCTATATAGATTGCCTCTCGGTAAATCTAACTATTCTAGTCCTCCATGGAGTCCATGCCCCTCTGGTTGTTGCCAATTACAGCACCGGTATTGGCAGTCCTGCCGTCATTCCGCGAACAATCTCTACCGAACCACTCAGTTTGCACTAGACTGTCGAAGTTTTGAACATTTCCACGCTACTAGCCTACTAAAAAACAATGTTTCGGTACTTGAGGCTTTTCAACCCCGCATTCTTCACTGCTAGATCGGCGGCTAGTACCTAGATTTCTACTGCAACATCATAATGGGCCGATGCGGCCACGCTCATAGGCCGATTTGAATGCCATGCGATAAGTAATAAGAATGGACAGTAGGACAATGAAGGTAAATATCTCCTATTAGCCTAAACAAACGATCAAATCTTATTCATAATCGGTGTCGTGTTCACCTTCAACTGCCGGCTGCATGTGCGTTCATATGTACGTATAGATGGGGCATTTATCACCGCGACACAGAATACCTAGATATATAAAAGGGGAGGGCAACGCACCGTCGGACCTGGAAGAATACTGTTTAGCATCAACACTGATCAGACAAAAGACGAGCCTTGAGTCTATCTTGACTAATTTGACACTTTCACGATGCTCTGGGCTGCGTCTCTGCTCCTGGTGATACCAGCTGTCACTGCTCAATCACCGCTTTATGGCCAATGTAAGTTCCAAGTTCTGAAGGATGCTTTTCTTCTTACCTTGCAGTAAAGCTAAATATTGCGCGCAGGCGGTGGTCAGGGCTGGACTGGTGCTACTACCTGTGTTTCTGGCTCTTGTTGTACCTACTCCAATGCCTGGTATTCGCAGTGCCTTCCCTGCTCCGGCGGCGGTGGAACTACTACCTCAACTACTTTGACCACCACCACCAAGCCTACTTCCACCTCCAGTACTACTTCCAAGACTGGCTCTTCAACCTCATGCCCTCTGCCATCCCAGTATAAGTGGACCTCAAGCGGATCGCTCGCGAATCCACCATCAGGCTATCTGTCCCTGAAAGACTTCACCCATGTGCCGTATAATGGCCAGCACCTTGTGTATTCTTCCAACGTCAATAGCGGTGGAAACTATGGCTCGATGAACTTTGCTCTGTTCTCGGACTGGTCTCAAATGGGTTCCGCTACTCAGACCCAGATGAGCCAGGGAGCTGTTGCCCCTGATCTCTTCTACTTCGCACCAAAAGATATCTGGGTTTTGGGTTACGAATGGTGTCAATATGCTTTTTGCTATCTAACATCGACCAATCCAACCAATCCTAATGGGTGGTCTTCGCCAAAACCGCTTTACCAAGGAACCTTATCCGGAACAGGTCCCATTGATCCTGCTATTATTGCTGATGATGAAAATGTCTATCTCTTCTTCGCCGGTGACAATGGCAATATCTACCGAGCTTCTATGCCCATTGGCAACTTCCCTGCAAGCTTTGGTTCTTCTGCTACAACAATCCTGACTGACTCGACGTACAACCTCTTTGAAGCTGTCGAAGTCTACTCTATCAAGGGCCAGAATCTTTACCTTATGATTGTTGAGTGCATTGGTTCTAACGGAAGATACTTCCGCTCTTTTACAGCTACTAGTTTAGGTGGCACGTGGACTGCTCAGGCTAGTACCGAGTCGAACCCCTTCGCTGGCTATGCCAATAGTGGTGCTACCTGGAGCAAGGATATTAGCAGTGGCGATCTTATCCGTAGCAGTGCTGATCAGACTAAACCAGTCGATCCCTGCAACCTTCAGCTGCTCTACCAGGGAAGAAGCCCTAGCTCCGACGGCGAATCCTACAACGACCTTCCCTACCGCCCAGGTCTCTTAACCCTAGCCAAATAGAATGGCACCATCGAGGGAAAATGATTCGATGCTGGTAATGAGAAATCTTTTAAGAAAGGCTTGCCTCGGAAATACGTGTTGATTGTTCCACCTGCTCATGTTGCTCCTGTCAGGATTGTCAAATAAAATACAGCCCCATACTTATACTATTAAAAATATATGCGAAGGTAGAGTTATGGGTGCGTATCCTCATCCATGGGTGTATCTAAAGTATATGATACAAATCACAGGATTGAATTAAAACTACCTAAGTATAATTAACTAAATCATCTAAATAGTTCATAACCTAAAACACAACAGTCCACAACAGTCCACAACAGTCCTGTAAGCGGGACCTAATACACAACAGTCTTGAAAGCGGGAAAGGTATAAGTCCAAGCATCATAAGACTTTTGGTCGAATACACAATCAAATGAAGAGCTATTACCCTTCCACAAGGGACGACTCGGCCACTGGCAGAGCATTTGCGTCTCTCCTTCATACGTGCCGGAAGAGACCGTGGCATTCAACCTAGTCGGCTGCACGCCATTCTCAACCCAGTCAATCATGATATCCATGTTTGTCTCCGGGTATGGACCTGGTTGTAAAGTGTTGGTACCACAGTGAGCTGCACCAGGGACGAGGTATAGCTGATACCAGCTTTGCAAGTCATTCCAGCTCGTGTTGGCTGAAGTACTGTTGTACATAACCGAGGCAACGGATTGCCAGTAGTGTACTGACGAGGCTGCGGGAACGCTGGGGTCGGATTCGCCGTGGTAATGCAAAAGCTTGCCACCTGAAGACTGGAAAGTCGTGAGGTCGGGCACTGTTGTCTGCAGGCTATCTTGGTATCTGAAAAAGGCCGTGTTCATCCATTCAATGAGCGTGTCGTATGTAGTGTTTTCCAGGCTAGAGAGGTTGTCGAGATCCAGAAGTTGGACATATTTTGTCACGAATTCACCTCCAGTAGACGGGATATCTAGTTCCCATAAGCCGGTCGTGTTGTCATACTGCGTATCAGCGTCTGAGAGCGAAGAAGCAATTTGCCATGAAAGGTAGGCTCGGCGACCTTCTGAATCATGAAGACCGTCGTAGATGGCTTGAGCAACCGCGACTCCCTCAGCTGTCACAGTTCCGTTCTGAGCGGGCCGATAAGACGTAGAACTGCCTTCGGCCTGGCGTTTGGAAAAGCCAAAGCCGAGAGAAGTACTAGTCTCAGCAGCACAGTAGTAGGATTCGCCAATGATTGAGCTAAGGTTGAAATTGAGTTGACACAGGTCTGTCCGTGATACGACGCCGTCTGTTCTTCCATCAAGAGGATCACAAGCAGTGATAGTAGCGTTGACAATCTTCTCCAGCTCACAAGGAGGTGGATAGTAGCCCATGGTATATTCGACTTCAGCCGGAAATACATGGTTCACCTGTTGCTGGGCGTAACGGAAAGCGGGAGCACCAGCAATGACTCCATCGTATTCTGCTCCCCATCGTTGAGCTTGGCTCATAGCCTCCCGTCCACCGTCTGAGCATCCTTCGAAGTAGGTATAGATTTTGTCGGATGAGCTGTAGAATGCTTGCGATAGAGGTTTGCCAATGATTGTCAACTCGCCAAGTGCCTGGTAGGCAAACATGTATGTAGCATCCCAATTGATAGACCCATTTCCATACAGAAACACCTCATCATAGGAATAAGAGAAAGCGTCATAGCCCGCATCAGTGGCACCACCGGCAGCACCGTATGGAAGTCCACCGGTAGCATCTGTCGAGAGCGAGTAACCGCCGCCACCAGCGACGTAAAATCGGTTGGCATAACTAGAGGGTTCGGGAAGAGCATACTTGACAACGACTTTGTCGCCTTTTCCGGGATGAGTATAAGATACAGTAACGTTGCAGTAGTTGTAAGCCGTGCCCGATGAGGTGGAGAGCATAGAGGAGACAGATGCATTGTAGACGCTGTTGGCGGTCACACTCGACGGGATCAGTTCTATACCGAGGAGGGTTCCATTTGCTGGTAGCGCGGCTTGGACGTTGGATACTGTGCAGACATCAGAGAGGGATGTGGCAGATACTGTTGCCACTAGGGCAGCAGTCAGAGTAGCTCGTATTGTTCCGGGCATTGTGCTGAGTTGCACTGGGTTAAATATTGGAATATTTTCTGTACTGAGAAGTGAGAAAAGAAAAGTCATGATAGATCGGCGGGTTTGCGCTGCTTTATAACTACATCTCAATCAGGTACGACCAGAGGTTGTCCTGCCTCGTGAACCTTGCGTACGTCCAGTCTCCATGTATGGGAGACGCAGACACGGGCGACAGGCTCATTTCATGACCCTGGAAACATAGTTTCCATTTGATTCAAGTACGCGTAGGCGGGCTATATCGCCAGCTACTGTGCAATAGAGGCGTAGATTCCTAATCGGGACCATAATGAGACTATATCCAGGCAATGGAGACATACCAAGCAAAACGCCCTGATGCTTGCGTGTACAGGATAAGTCTTTTGCCGGGGGGATAAACATTTCAAGAAGCTAGTGTCAATCGTTGTCGTTTCATGTTTAATTATTCAATATTAAGCTTGTATTACGCTCACTGGGCTGATGACGCGTCGCATGAGATCGACGCCTAGCCTGCCCTGCTTTGATAGAATACGTATGTGATCCACTAATATTGGCATAGTCTAATGATCCAAACTTCTTTTCTTTGCTCCGGAGTACTTTTCATGATTTAAGCCACCTATTATTGCATACCATGGATGATTCCCTTGAAGTGGGAACATTGCCACAGCACAAATCGCACTAACGTACAGAATGGAAAAGAAATACTCCGCGCTTTACATAACAAAGCACTACGTATAACGTAGATCACTTTATAAAAATTTTTCAAATAATAAAATAAAAGGAATAAGGCGTGGCTTCCTTTCTGCTTTTCTTTGGCTGCATGACGCGTTCTCCATGTACGGGTGTTAGGGCTAGGGCTAGGGCTAGGGCTAAAGCCGTCTCTTAAGCTGCCTGTGGTAATAGACACACATTTTTGCGAACGCAGTGGCTAATTAAGTTTCTACTCAGATACACTCATTGAAGTATGTCATGAGACAGAATAACGATTGTTGTAAGTAGTTATGTTTGGACATATCTTAGCACAGCTCTATGTGCTCTGTTTCTATTTCCTAGGCCGTCTGCTAATGTGATCTTGTCTTCCGCAGCGTCAAGGAGGTGACGTGCGATTCGGCAGGAGAAATTGGATTGGGCCGTATGCCCTCGAGGGCGTTCGTACGGCCGCGATAACGGGAGATTTTGCGGTTTCGCGGATGGCGTGGACGATGTCAAAAGCCGAGTTGGAGCCCCCAATGCTGTGCCGTGAGTCAGTCATTTTTGTTCCATGTCTGGTTGATCCCTAGGGAGAGTATGAAGGTGGTGAGCATGGAGGTGGTGAATACGAAGGTGGTGGGGAATATGGAGGTGGATCAAGCTGTTCTTCATGTGTAATCTCGACTGCGGTCGAAAAGTTCTCCCTGATGCATTGGTCCATGATATACCCAGTCCACGTGGTCAGACCGGAACTGTCAATCATGACCATTCATGCGTTGTAAATAAAATTCGTCTCACGGACTAGACGGAAGGACACGGCGTGATAGACCGACGGAGGTGGCTTGCTATCAGGTTCTTTGAGTGAGTTCAGTTTATTCAAGGCCACATACAGGACTGTAAATGCCCAATCATTGAAGCTGGAAGCAGCCACGATGGTCTTCAGAAAGGTGCTGGGTTGCTACTGTTAGGATGAATCGAAGCTCGACTGGTCCATGGCGAATACTGTTTTATACTACGTCACTGACAGAGGAAAACTGGTCAGCACAATCGATGGGTACCGGGTCTCGGAAATTGGGTTCTACTGACAGCGCAGAGTACAGCGGGGACATTAGCTGGTCTGAGCAGAATTCTGCTCGATGGACTGTCAATCTCACTCTGATCTCCTAATCCCTAGTTAGTGGAGCGCCGCAGTAGCTACCGAAGACTTGTCGCTGAGCTGGCCCCAACGTCTCCTCGATTGGTATTTTCAAGATATTGACGCTGTACGTTCAGCTTTTGACAAGACTTATCTATATTAATGCAACATCACACTGCCTGGTTTCGTATTTGCGGCGGGAAACGGAACGTTCAGAGTCCCTAGTTCGTATCTGCCGTATCCGCAAGATCTCAGTGGAAGCCAGCATTCAGTAAAGGTGAAAATGCCCGTCAAAAGCCCTCCGTGGGCCGGTGGTACTGTATACGAAACACACAGAGATCTAAATTACCATCTGCAGTGGGCCTATAGAACTGGCATCTCCGGTTTCTTCATCGCCAGGGTTTGTTTCTGAAGGCCACTTTGCGATATCTGAGGAATGAGAACGCCAGCCACGATATCATTTCTACCCGTGGATCTGATCTGCCGTATCTCTCGCTCAATCAAATAACATTCGAAGCGTGCGGTTTGGTATTTCAAAAAGTATCTTGGACTATCCCGAACGCTGAGCTCGGAGTTAGGGCTAGAGCGTGAGCCAACCCTACCATACGTCAAACGTATCCAATATCAACGCAGAAAGAAAATCATACTGATTTGCAAGCGGATGTCATTAATTCTATTAGATTCTATTTGATGCAATAACCTTCACGAGGGTGCCGCCTTTCGCAACCCAATCTTGACACCATTCCAGCTAACTTAGAAAGTCATCGGTCGCTGTTCATTTACAGACATGTTGGAGCAATGGAAGGAACAAAAATAAATTACTAAAATAAGCCGATAAGCGGATTCAGAATCATAGCTTTGATAGAACCATACAGTAGTAACATTGACTGAGGGATGTATGTCCTCCACAGCCTTGTACATAAAAGCGGTCTTGTGTCATGCACCAGAATTGATGCCCCTCAGTTAAGCGTCTGTAGCAGGAGCGGTCGGCTCGGGTTCGGCGAATAGTTTGTTAGGGTAGTACCAGCGAGCCGAAAGATCTTCTGGCAACACGTCTGTAGCAGGAGTGGTCGGCTCGGGTTCGGTGAATAGTTTATTAGGATAGTACCAGCGAGCAGAAAGATCTTCTGGCAACACGTCTGTAGCAGGAGTGGTCGGCTCGGGTTCGGTGAATAGTTTATTAGGATAGTACCAGCGAGCAGAAATATCTTCTGGCAACACGTCTGTAACAGGAGTGGTCGGCTCGGGTTCGGTGAATAGTTTATTAGGATAGTACCAGCGAGCAGAAATATCTTCTGGCAAAACGTCCCGCATATTAAGAGCTGTATGTAGAAACAAGAGGTAAGTAGTGTTCAGTCGCTCATCAGTGCTCAGCTTCAACTAACTGTTTGTTGGTAAGCAGAAAGCCGGAACGGTAAAGCCGAGAAAGAGAAATGTCATGAACTGCATGTCTGCGATTATCGATGTCTTTAATAAGCTAAGTTGTTGTAATTGTAATGTGACGAAGTTAAGTGCAGCCTTGTGAACTAATAAAAAATCGAGGGCAATACTTGGCCTTTTTATATCTATCACTTTAAGGAGTGTAAGCTGATAGAAAGGATCAACCCTTCAGGCAAGGAGATGCTAATTGGACTATGGCTTGTGTGGATAGCAAGCTGCCTATCTAGGTCGAAAGCACTAGCGGCCGTTCTACATGTCCCTGCTCTTTTCTACTGAATTAGCGCGCGAGAATCTTCATTATATTATGTATGGCCACCTATGTGAGAGATCTCATATTCTAGATAGACGCACGGAACAATATACTAGATTGTACGTCCTACTTGGATTCTCATATATCAGAGCATTCAATAACCATTACATAGATCAATTCGGATTTGAGTACTTATCAATACGCGACTGTAGTTTTGGCTATCATCCTAGAACATAGTTCTATTCACTGTCAACTTTAGTAAGACTTAGCATGTACGAACATGCAATTTACGCAGCTAGGAAATTAGCTTATGGAAGAGTTTTGGTTCCATATCAGATAGCTGAGGGTTACAAGATTAACGTAGTGTTAGAAGCATATAACATAAACAGGAGAGAGAAATAAAATTAAACTTTTAAGCCCCGGATTTAAACCTCACCAAACTCAAAGCTGAATATTAGTCTATATGCAGTTTTAACTACTACTCTGAGCTGAATCTTGTTTAATCAGCCATGCAATAGCGTATTTTAAATCCTTCTAGCCAGCCTTAATAATAGCTTAAGGATTTTTACTCAGAATAGAATCTTTACTAGAGTCCTACTAGTGCAAAGTCTTGGAAGTAATTCTTATCATCTAAGGACTGAGTCAGAACCGGGTCTCTAGCTGCTGAGGTTTAATAATAATGCTCTTAAAATAGTAAAGATATACGGAGTACGTAAATAAATTTGTCACGGGCCTGGATCCACCTTAGTTAAACAGCGTTGTGTCGAGGTACGCTAGGCTTGGTTGAACCACACAAAGGTTCCTTGAACGATGATTGACAGGGTAACTTGAGTAAACGAAGTAATGATAACTAGTCGAACTGGTGCTTGGAAGTCTTAACTAAGATAGAAGAGATCCCCCGTACAGGCTGGTGCCCGTACGAGTTGGAATGCCTTGCTGACTCTCACTGTTGTATTCGAGTGACTTCCTCCCATGTGGATAGTGCACTCCCGGAACTCGAGAAAATAGCAAATAAGGTTCATTTTCGCCAGCAAGAGAAACTGTGATCTCTGAGGCAGGTACTATTGACTCCTCTTACCTGCGAGACCAGACACGGAGGTCTGTTCTGTTTTATTCTGCACTTCTAAAATGCCCTTGAAATTGGACCGAAACCGCTCTGCATAAATATGATAAAAGCGTCAATAGGAAGTCACATACGGGCCTTGCCAACGCTGAAGGACAACGAAAAGCCATGGGCCACATTGGGTAAATTGCTGGCATCTCTATATACTTGGGGCTTTGATATCAACTGGCAAGCGTACCACCAGGATTTTGAATCAACAAAAACGTTACTTGCCCTTCCCAGATATACTTGGGATAACAAGGATTACTGGATTGCGTTTCGCGATGACAGACCTTCAAGCCTACCAGCACAAACAGAGCTTCCTTCAAGAAAGCTTACAGCAACCGGACCCAATACGACGAGGATACAGAGGCTTGTTTCTGGTGAGATAAGAGGCAGTATTTTGGAGTTGCTGTTTAAAACAGACCTTATGGAACCGAAGATTCGTGCGCTGATAACTGGGCACGTAATGAACGGATGTGCCCTATATCCTGCTGTAAGGCTCACAGATAAGCATGGAAAAGTCGATCAATACTAATTCTACAATAGTCCGTCTATGCAGATATAGCTGCCACCATCGCTGACTATATCCGGAGAGAGTTCAAAATCGAAAGCTCCTCATGAGGAATTGCCGTTGGACCTATGGAAACCAAGCACCCGATCATGATACCAAAGGAGGTCCCCCAAAGTGAGATGCTACTTCATATCAAAGCAGTAGCTGACTTGTCAATTGGGAAGGGAACACTAGAATTTTCTGTCATATCGGCAAGAGGCAGCACCGGGAGGGTTGTCAATGCTGCATGCTCCATTAAATACGCAGATTCCAAGAAATGGTTGAACAAGTGGATGCCAACGTCCTATCTCATTAAAGGTCGGATACAATCTCTGGAACTTGGAATCAAGAGTAGCAATACCCAAGAATTTCTGCGCGACACAGCTTACAGACTATTCTCCTCTACGGTTGAGTACAGCCCTAACTATCAAGGCATGCAGGAAATCCTTATCGACACGGAAGAACTTGAGGCTGTGGCCCTTCTTCAGCTATGCCGCGAGACTAATGCCGGCTTCTTCTTCTTGAATCCACTCTGGATTGATAGCATCATGCAACTTTCAGGTTTCGTCATGAACTCTTTGAAGTTGGATCCTGGAGCGTTCATTGCGGACGGATGGGAATCCTTTCAATTGGCACAGGAGCTTAACGCATCGCGTGCATATCGTATCCATGTCAAGATGCAATCAATGCAAGAAAACTTATTCGTCGGGGATCTCTCTCTGTTTGAGGATGATTATGCTAAGGTTGGAATGGTGAAAGGTTTGAGGTTCAGGATAATTCCTCTATCGCTTCTGGATTTCCTAATATTACGTGAACAGCCTCCTGTAGAGAACCAACAATTCTCCAACACCTTTTCCTCAGTATCGATATATTCGGCCGACTCAACTGTAGTCCCAAATTCAATCAACTTATCATGGCCGTAACGTTTGAAGACGCCGTTTGCCCATGCCCTAATCTTCCCGCGTGGCCTGAGGATTGAATCTGGCCCATGTCGTGACTGCGAGTCCTGCTCCGGGGGCACCGTAATGGGAATAGGCTCCCTAGAGAAGTCCATAGATTCTGGTGGTAGTTTAGTGTGGATATCCTCATGATTCGCTGTCTCTGCGAACCGCAACCGTGGTGAATTGACTTCTTCCGTTACTGCGGTTTCCACCGATACGCCATTATACACATCCTTTGGAACCGGTACGCCGATATCAGCACGTTGTTTGTGGAGGGCTTCCAGAGACGGGGATTCCGAGGCGATATTTCTGTTCTTCGTTTTCGCTGTGTCAATACCCTATTAGGAAATTCATTAGCCGCGAACACTACCTGAGTTGGAACGGAAGAAAGGCTCACCATGATCCTCCAGCTACATCCTGCCGCTCAAAGACGCGAACGGTGTCAAATGTCTGCTCCTTGACCAGGGCATCGGTCGCGATTGCTCCAGCAGGACCGGCGCCGATGACAGCCACTCGACGTACTTTCGTTCCTGGAATCATGAACCTCTTGGATCCTGGCACTTGTCGGGAACTGTATCGTAGCCAGAACGTTTTCAAGTGTGGCATCAAAGATGGGGGAGGTAACAGAAACAAACCAATTCTGGTCGGACAACTACATCACTTTTATCATACGTGTACTGTATGCAATACAATGATTTCATATAAATTTCTCGCCTAAATATCTCTCTAAAACTCTACCTCCGTAACTTTGGTAAACTAAGTTAATGCTCCAACCAGATCTTGATGGCTAAGCTATTCTCAGCCGCATTTACAGTTTTGAATTCTATTCAGCTACTCCGTAGAATAGATAACTCACCCATCTATTACGGTAGTTATCGGCGACAATCACAGAGACCGACGGTAATTATGATCACTAATCAGATTTCAAAGCACCACGGTCTTGTTTTTGCTTAGAATTAGCTGCTGGTAGCGCTCTACTTCATTTTAATGAAGCCATTGAGATAATATTTTGACGAGACTTTCCAAGTTTTGTTGGTGATCTTAGAGCCGATGAGCAGCAATGATATGCATCATTAATTACGTCTAAAACACGGAGTAGTAATTATATCCAAGCTGAGAGACATGATCACTAATACTCTTCTGAGGGTAAATTCCTTTTCTTCATGTGCCCAAATTCTACTGAAGTCAAAGGCCTCTAGAATTGCCTTGGCAACGTCTATACCGATACATATACATTCATGGAATCGGCATCAGACATTTCATTAAGATAAAGCAGTTTCTCTGCTTTCAGTGCCCATCCACCATACCATAGGCAAAATGTCCCCATTCAGGTCAATCATCGACCAGCATCCGCTTTCTTATGCGCCGTACGAGGATTTTTATCGGAAACTCCATGCAAACCCGGAGTTGTCATGGAGAGAGTTCGAGACAGCAAAAGCCGTTGCCCAGAAACTACGAGAAATGTCATCCGAATTGGATATCAAGGAAGGAATTGCCGGTACGGGCGTTATCGCCGTTTTTCGCAACGGCCCAGGGGAGACAGTCATGCTTAGGGCTGACATGGATGCTCTCCCACTGAAGGAACAGACTGGACTGCCGTATGCAAGCTATAAAGAGATGAAGGATGTTCACGGGGATACTCAGCCTGTTATGCATGCTTGTGGCCATGACATGCATGTCACTGCACTCCTGGCGGCTGCAGGAATACTTCTCTCCAGCCGTGAGTACTGGAGCGGCACCATGGTCTTCCTATTCCAGCCTGCTGAAGAGTCCACTAGCGGTGCTCGTGGCATGGTTGCAGATGGATTATACGAAAAGCATGGGTGTCCAATTCCGGACGTCGTGCTGGGCCAGCATGTGTCTTTCCAGAGAACTGGGCGCGTGTTTACGCGACCTGGATTGCTCATGGCTGGGGTCGTACAGATGATGATCAAGATCTTTGGAAAAGGTGGCCATGGGAGTATGCCTCACATGGCAGTGGATCCTGTGGTAATGGCAGCTCATATCGTGGTCCGCCTCCAGACGATCGTCAGCCGCGAGGTCCAGCCAGGCGAAGTAGGCATCGTGACTGTAGGCGCCATTCATGCTGGAACGGCTAATAATGTCATTCCAGCCCATGCCGAGCTTCAACTCAGCATACGATTTACTAGCGCCGAGCAGCGGAATGTCATTGTCGATGGGATTCAACGTGTTGTCCACGCGGAATGCCTTGCTGCCCGATCGCCACAAGATCCCATCTTCCATATCTCCGAGTCAACAAACCCAATGATAAACGACCTACCAACCACTGAAGCAGTATCCAACAGCTTCAAAGCACATTTTGGTGCCGGACACATGCCGCTTACAAGGGTGGTGCCGGCTGCTGAAGACTTCAGCGAGTTGGCCACAGCGATTGGAAAGCCTTATTGTTTCTGGTTCCTTGGAGGCCACGATGGGGAGGATTATGATAGGCGTGAAAAGGAAGGTACATTGAGTTCTGTACCATCCCTTCACAGTCCGTTCTTTGCACCAGCGGTACAGCCTACATTGACTACTGGTGCCGAGGCACTTGTGACAGCAGCATTGACCTTCTTATCAGCCAGCCGAGAAGTCATAATTAGAAACAACTGAAAAGGCCCTTGGCGACCTGATTTCCGAAATGCATAAGCCAGGTATTTTCACCAAAGTCTTCGATTAGTATGGTAATAGTCTCGAAACACATTCTACATCTAATTAGCTACATGTACCTATTAGATTCAATAGCTGAAGAGTACAGTACTCTCTTTCTAAACTAGTCTGTATCCATATCTCAGCTGTTGGTAAACGATTCTGCATTTAAGAGTCCCAAAGTGTCAAGTTACTCGTCCTTAGATATTAGTTGAGGAAGAAGTTACTAAGAACTATTCCGTAAATTGATACAGGTAATAAAAGTTTACATCCCACTAGAGTTCATTAGGAGTGCCTCGAAACTATGAGGGATCGTTCTAGGCATATTGGCATATAAGCATGCCCGAACGTCCCTGGGGAATATGTCGTATAAGGGCGACATGAGAACCCGAATTTATGTTATGCCCGAGGCTCTTAGGGCCATCAGGCCTAGCCTAGGCTGCGCCTGAGTCTGTCGTTACCTATAGCGTTGCATATAGACTTAAAATATGATTTAAAATAACTTTCATCTACCAGCCCAATGCGGCAACGACTGCGAAGTGTATGAAACTGGCCAATCATAAGCCAAGAGTTGCTATGGCCTCAACCATCCACTTTCGACATTCCGAGCCCTAATTCTGGTCAATCTTCAGCAAGCTTTTGTGTGTCTCAACAGCCTCGACAATCCGCCTACAGTCCAATAGAAAAGATGGACGCTAACAAATGAGGCCGCGTCGCTGACTGAGCAGACCAAAAAAAACTTTATTGATGATCCATACACCTAGGCCGTGATATCAACCGAGTCACGATTGGCGGTGGTTTCATGACAAAGAGATGGATATCATGAGTTGATGATATGATCAAGCATGGGGGTACGCCGAAATTCAATTATATCACCATATAGGAGTACTATAACTAGTAAGTGGCCTTACTGTGCTCTTCCGGAGTGATTACTGATCTCAATTTAATGCGTGCTTTCCTAATTAGGAATTTGGTGTACAGGCTTTGCCTCACGGCCCAACTCAAACAGTGAAATGTTGCATCACGCTTCCACTCTCGCAAACTATTCAATCGGCCTATCGGTAAAGAAGTAACGCAACCGAGCTCTACGAGTTTCTGACAGCATGCTTTTTCTCGACTATGTCCAGCTTGATATGGGTGGCAATTACCCTAATCCATAGTCAGATCCTGCCCACAGATCCGCCTGGTGGGATATCAGTTGATGTTCTACCGAATCAAGCCCTTCTTGAGAGCTGTCAAAGCCTGTCTAGAGGACAACACTGGAAAACTAGTAGATTATTGTTAGGATATCGCAGTACGTATTTTGATGCAAAGGTAGATGATGCCCCGTCACTCTGGTTCAGCTGTGAGGCTGAGAGCCTCGAATAGGTTTAACTAGTTTCTCGTACTTAACTAACTGCCGAGTCATCCTTGTTAGAAGCATTGTCGGTTACGATTGAGATAGAAAGCAAACGGCCTGAAATTCTTCCCGGGGGACCAGAAGTGGACCTGGTCTCGGGGCAACTACACCCCGTTCTATATTCAGTGTCCCTTTTGTCTTTCTTCCAAGAGCATCAATTGATATATATAAATAAAACGAAAATGATTCCCTGGTTGAAGCCTGGTCACGGTTTCATTCGACAGCGACAGCGACAGCGATCTCCTTTCGGCAGTCATGTCAGCCTCTCAATCAGAAGATTCCACGCACCAGGTGGATAAGTCTGAGAACACCGAGGAGTTAGATGCCCCTGAGTTCTCCTTAGAATGGAAGGAGAAGATTGTGCTCGCGTCTTTGATGTGCACTGCCTTCTTCACGTCCTTTGAGGCCGTCGGTGTTGGCCCACCGCTTCCTGTAAGTGACAAATGAAGCCCTTCCCTTGAAGAGAAGGCTCTTTCAGGGGCTGACAAGATTGTAAAGATTATCGCTCAATCTTTGCACGGGACATCCGTCCAAGCATCGTGGGTAGGAACCGGATACTTTGTCGGCAGCTCCGCATTTCAGCCCTTGTTCGCCTCCTTCTCGCACATCTTCGGCCGCAAGATACCCACACTGACGGCCTTGCTCCTTTTCCTGATTGGAACTATTCTCTGTTCGGTGGCTCATAGCATGCCCTTGTTTTTGGCAGGCCGCGTAATTCAAGGAGTCGGCAGCGGTGGAGCTATTGCCATGGTCGATGTTCTCATCACGGATTTGATCCCTCTGCGCCAGCGTGCTATGTATTTTGGCTTTGTCAGTTTGGCCTGGGCCATTGGCACCACCGCCGGCCCGCTCGCCGGTTCTTCGTTGGCGCAGAAGGTGACGTGGCGATGGGTTTTCTGGATTCTCCTGCCTTTCAACGTCATTTCAATCCTCGCTGTTGCTCTTTTCCTGCGTCTTCGACGGAAAGAGCGAGAGCTGAGCGAGAAGTTTGGGGAAATCGATTTCGTCGGATCCCTTCTGTTCATTGCCTCGACGGCTGCCTTTCTGCTGGGAGTCTTGTTTGGTGGTGTTCAATACCCCTGGAAGAGTTTCCATACTCTCTTGCCTCTGGTCCTGGGGGCCGTCGGCCTTGTCGGCTTTGTCTTCTACGAAGCTATCGTTCCCAAGCATCCTGTCATTCCGATGGAGTTATTTGCATCAACCACCTCCACCGCCGGCTACTTGGGCATTGTTACCACCGGCATGACCATGTGGGCTGCGGTGTATTATCTGCCTATGTATTACGAGGGTGTACTGGGCTACTCCTTTGTTATGGGAGCTGTCGCCTTGCTCCCATTGACACTGACGGTATCGCCCGCAGCCGTCCTAACCGGAGGACTTGTTACCCAGAAGGGCAAGTATCGTACTCTTCTTTGGATTGGATGGGTCATTACGGTTATAGGAACAGGACTTATTACCTATCTAAAGGAAGGAATGAGCCCTCCTCAGTGGATTTTCATCACTCTCATTCCCGGCCTTGGTATTGGAATGCTTCTCTCCACCATGCAAATCGCGGTTCAAGCTGCCGCCAAGGAAGAACATGCTGCCCTTGCAGCCGCCATGGTTCCGGAGCTGCGTACGTATGGCCAGGCCATTGGTTTGGCTATCTTCAGTGCTTCCTTTTCTAATGTGGTGAAGAACCACTTGGAGCAGTCTGTGGTTTTACGTGACCGTGCCACTGAGCTGAGTAATGATGTATTCACTTTGGTGCAGATCAAGAGCCAGCCCAATGGCGCGGAGAAGGAGGCGCTTATCAAGGCCCTTTGGCTGGGGACTCGCAGTGTGTGGATCATCGTCACTCCAATTCTTGCAGTTATCGCCATCTTGAGTTTCTTTGCCAGGGATCTGAATCTCGACCGTGTTCTGTTGACGGAGCATGTAGTCCCAGAAGAAACCAAAGTCGAGGGAAAGACAAACAAGGAAGCTTGAAAACGCTCGGGCTGGAGACATTACAGTCATTTCCGAATTTGAACGTTATTTTTCTTTTTGCCTCTTCCAGGTTACTATTTCCACGTTCCTACACGCATGCTGGGGTGAATAAAGTGCGAACTACGTTGACATCATTTCTCTTTTATCTCCGAGGTACCTTGTTTTTAGACAAAGTGCATATTTACTATAATATTCGGTTTCATACTTGTACTGTTCGATTGTAGCTTATAATTATAACTAGACTTGGACCTGAATCTGACTTGGCACAGATATAATGTATGAAATATTGATATTAATCATAAACCATAAGGCCAGTCTTGTCTTTTTCTGGTCATATAAACATACTATGATGAAGAGAGTCTATCTGGTATAATTAATTGCATCGAACTATGTAATCGTTAAAGCATTTCATATAACCCCCCCTGACACGATGACTGAGTGGTACTAGCACGCTACCACACCTTGATAGAACCAGTTCTGAACATGCTGGAGGGAAGATTAGCAATCAACGATGACTTGGAAATTATTGGATAATTGTCTTTCCACTAAGACAGCTACCTACGTTACGGGCCACAAACGGCAAATAATTGCGGACCTCGTATCTACACAAAGTTCGACAAAGGTCGGTCAAATTTCAGAATGCCGGCCATGGTCTAGCTACCGGTAGCTACTGGTGCTGTCCCCTCGAAATTCTTCTGCCGCTCGGCTGTAAGAACTTTGACCGAAGCAGCCTTTTTATCGGTCGGCGCCAATTGGCCGGCCATATAAGTCAGACTCATACCAGGTTCAGCGTGCCAATCCTATCTCTATTAGCCTCGGAAACATGCCCGATGGACTGCAACACAGACTTCATTTTTTTTCGCATCTCCAAAACCAAGGATGTGGCCACCTCCGCGCGCAAATATCGAGATCTTCGACTACAGGCATTACAGGCCTCCCCAGGTTCTTTCTCCTCCACGTATGAGACCGAAGTAGCATTCACTGATGATGAATGGATGGGAACCCTGACCAGCCCTGGACGAGAAACCTTTATTTGCGCTGCAATTACTCGTCAAGACAATGTTCAGCAGTTCTCGGGCGACCCTGCTAAGTGGGTTGGTCAAGTCTCCCTACGCGCGCCCTTTTCCCCACAATGTTCTGAAAAAAACATTGACCCTGGAAACGATCACGAACGATGGCAGATGCTCAGTCTATTTACCTGTCCTGAATACCGTGGTCAAGGACTTGGAAAAAGGCTGTGCCAAGAGGTCCTTGATTTCATTCGAGGCTATAGGGACCAACCGAAGGTCGCTGAACTTTCACTCATCGTGAAGGCGCACAATACAGCCGCTGTAAGGCTTTATGAACGCCTTGGATTTCTCCATGTGAGACGGTGCACTCTCGTTGAAGCCCTCATAGCCAATGGCGAGAGTCATCTCTTACCGGCCGATCGAAGTGCGCCCAAATTTACAGATTTAAGTGGCCTGCTCATGAAGTTTTCTGTCTTGCGCCCATGAGGAATAAAGCCAGCTCCTTCCTTCAATGTATCTACGGCAGATGCTGGACACACGAAAATGTTCTGATGTAAGACAATCGAGTTCATCATCTCGCTATTGAATACTCTTTGCAGGTGAATAAAAGAGGCGACAATAGAATATTATCTGAAAATTACTGATGTATATACCTATATACCTACTATTATTCGAAAAACTCCTTCATAGAATTCTTACCCGTGATATGCTATGCAAAACTGTGCAGTGAGCAGCCGAAATGGTTATTGCCACGCATAATTCTCATCTGCTAGTATTGAATCTACCGGTACCTATACATCTGCATATTATATGCGTGATTCTCATACGGTAATCTCATTCGTTGTTGGATGCTAAGCCATGCCTGCTTCGTGCGTACGTGCTAAAGTCTAAGCAACACTTACAAGGTCTTGGGGCCCAATCCAATCAACTCATTTCGTGATATTTCGTCGTTTCACGGCTCATGTCCTCCAGTTCAAATTGACATTCTGTATTTCGACAGTATTTTTAGCGTTACCGGAACATTGGTTATTCCTACCCCGTGTGTATCCATCAGCGGCGAGTTTCATTGAGGCCGAGCATGTCTCCATCTCGAAATCTTCCGGACAAGCCATGAATCCCACCCCCGACAGCTCAGTAAGCCACTCGGGCTTGCAACATCCAGGCCGAGCAGCGGCATCAACTATACCCCAGAAGAGATCAATTGCGTAAGTAGTGAACTTCACACTGTGCGACGGTTGTTTACATCGATTGATATATATTTCAGTTGTGATCGATGCCATTCACAGAAGATAAAATGCTCTGGAGAGAAGCCATGCTCGAGGTGTCGAAAAGCCGGATATTCTGATCAATGTAGATATGTGGATCGTGACCGCAGAATCCGAGTCAGTGAGAAGTACGATCCTTACAATTGGCCACAGACAATGTTCGAGTGCTGAAACAGAATCTAGCTATCTCGAGCAGCTTATTGAAGATAGCAGAGAGCTTCATGCGCAACGGACTCGGAAATCACAGCGTCACTTCCACGGTGAAACCGCGAGCTCTACCCTCAATATTCCACAGCTTGGAAGTTCCCAATTAGCGTCCCAGAACGACACTGGAGAGGCATCCTGGTTTCAGGTGGAAGACGTCTCCATTCTTCCAATCTACACCAGTGAAGCTGCTTGCACTGCCTTTGCTACCCAGCTGTGTCAATGCCTGGAGAACCCCGGCTCTCCGAAACCACATATTCCACGATGGAATTACATCGATGAATCAATACTAAATCATTCGCTTAATGCGGACATCAATTGGCCAAGTCTTGTGTCCGCAAAGCTACTTGTCAAGAGGGCGCTTGGCCACATCAACCCAGGGTTTCACCTGGCGTTGAAAAAAGATACCATCGATGTGCTCTCAAGTGTATACCAAAATCAAAGCTTCAACGACCCTGTATCAAAATGCAAGTACTTCGCCTTATTCGCCATAGGGCAGGTCTACTCCACGCCACATGCCCTCACCAATGCATCGACTATTGCCGGAACAACCTATTTTGCTCAATCATTGAACCTGCTTCAGGTCATCCCAGAAAGACCCAGTATGACGCATATTGAAAGCCTCCTCCTTTTGGTGTGTTTCTCGTTTCATGGCCCATTTGGTATAATTTTGTTACTAACATTTTGTAGGCATATTTTTGTCAATTCTTGAATAGATTCCACTCTGCCTATCTGCTGATTGGCAATGCACTCCGAGTCGGTCTTAGTGCCGGATTAAATTACAATATCCCCAAAAGCCACCGCATAAGTGCAAAAGATCGAGAGCATCGGGTCAGAATTTGGTGGTCTATCTATGTGTTCGACCGCTTCTGGGGTTCAAAGTCCGGGTTTCCTGTACAGATTCATGATGACGATATTCACGTCGATCTGCCATCTGTTGTGGTGCCTGAGAGCGATAACGATCAATTTTCGGATGGCTCTTATCAGATTGCCACTATCGAACTCGCTAGAATTTCAGGAAACACAGCAAAAGGTATTTATGGCCGGGCGAGATCCAATGAGAGTTTCTTGCAACGCGAGCAAAAGCTCTTGACCCAGTTGAAAATGTGGGAAGAATCTCTTCCTGAACACCTTAAGCTTCACTTGGGAATAGCCAATCCTAAACATGTAGTTCTGATGCATCTGCAATTCAGTTTTGTGAGTTTCCGATTGTGTTTCCTTGATTTGATGCGTTGCTGACTTTGGAAGTTTAGATCGTTATCTTGGCGCTCCGCCCTGTCTTGCTTAATCTTCTGAGCTGTCACGCAAAGAAACGTCCCCCTGGATTTAGTGACGATGTCACCTTTATCTTATTGACCTTGAGTGAAGCATGCATTCATGCTGCGCGGCACTCATTGAAACTATGCCAGGATGAGTGGACAAGCGGATCACTTGCAGTCTTTGGCTACGCGTTTCCTGCGTTTATTTTCTCATCTATATTAGTCTTGACCATATCAAGCCATTTATCTATAGGGAACCCGAGTGATTTAGCATCTGTCGAAACTGCAATGGAGATGCTAAGAATTCTCAAAGGTTCAAACAACCTGGCTGCCAAAGATCTGTACGAACAACTTCAAAGTGTACAACAGTGTGTGGAACATCATCATCACCTTTGTTCCACAGCCAATGCGCAGAAACCTGCTTCAGATCGCCCGGAGTCAATTCCGAGGGAATGGAATCTACCAAGACTAGAGCAACACACTGATACACTGCCCCCTACGTTCCCTCCGCTATCTGGTTTCTCGGATGTGGATTTGAGCACGGGGATGGCCCTTCAAAGCTCCTTGATGGAAGAGTTCCTGACACAACCCGTATCAAATCTCGATTCCACCAATCTAGCAGAACTCCCAATTGACTTTGATGTGTCGTTTCTGTGGTCTGGCAATACGTCTATTCCAGAGTGAATTTGAATATACTTTGCACGAACGAGGCTTTGTGAAAACAAGACGATTTGAAACTATACCAACCAGTTAGTTATGCGATTAGAATCATACAAACCGATTCGGAACCTCCTTCATGGATCCACCTTAGTTCTAACAGCAATGTGCCGAGATACGTTGGGTTGGTTGAACCTCACACAGGTTCCCGAATCGTTCAAGGTACTTGAGTAAATGAAATATGACACAGTCAATTCTGTACCTAGTACCTAGGTAGTCTAAACGTAACTAAGATAGAAGAGATTCCCGCCCATACAGACAGCCTGGTATCCGTATGAGTTCAAGCTTTATATAATATAATATCTGAATAGGAGTCAAGACATCAAGGTTAAGTCTTTTGTAAAGTAGAATATCTCTGATGTGGATCACTTTTATAGGACGATTGATTGCCTACAAGCCATCCCTGGGATGGATTACCACGAATGGCCTATGTGCGCCAAAACTCTGGACTGAGGAGAAAGTTTCGGTTTAGTACACCAATTCACGCTTAGTGAATTTTCGTATTCAATTTGTGTTGCTAAGTGAAGATTCTGGCGCTTTGACAACGTTGAGGAGGTTCTCACCTCGAGCCTGGCGCTTGAGATTCTCTGCCAGAATTGCATAGGACCGGCCGGCTGTTTGCGGGGTGATAGAACTAACATGTGGTGAGATGAAAATGTTGGGCGCTGTCCACAGCTCGCTGTCAGATGGCAGAGGCTCCCGCTCCGTAACGTCGAGCGCGGCTCCTTGAAGGCCACCATTGCCAGCACCTTTTTGTAGCGACTCCAGTAACACATCTTGATCGAGAATCGCCCCTCGAGAAACGTTCACCAGATACGCTCCAGGCTTGCCGTTCAGGATCCGTAGCTCGTCCTCGCCCACCAGATGTCTTGTTGCCGGAGTCAGCGGCAAGGCAAGAACCAAAATGTCTAGATCCTGGCTCAGGAAGTGTTGGAAATCCGCTTTCGTCTGCCCGTGGAAATATTGACTTGGAATAGTCCCGTCTGGATCTCCCGACCCAGACTGGACAAAGCTCTTATTATCTCTCCTCTCGGCGGCCGTCATTCGAGGCTTAGAAGTATAGACAACAACATCAATGCCCAGAGCTTGCGCAACCCGAGCCACTATACATTCGCATGAGAAATGCTTGTAATCAGAGAAGGGAGATGTGCTTATTCATCCGTTGGTAGAACATACCCTGACGGCCAATCGTGCCATATCCGACAATGCCCATTCTTTTACCATCCAAACTTGAGGTAGGCGTATTCGCACCTAGTCTTCCCCAGGTGCTGTTATTTTGCCATTTCTTGAACGTGAACAGTTGACGATAATGTGCCAAAAGGACACCAAAAACCCATTCGGCGACTGCGATTGCCGGTGCCCCAGTGGAAGTGGTAATAGTAATGTTCGGGTCCCGGAACACCTCTTCATGAGCGACATGGTCAATTCCTGTCACGTTGAAATGGATATAGCGAAGTCGGGGCGCCTGCGCCGGCTTGGGCACATATCCCATGGTGAACAGTGCGGTGATGTCGCTTAGGATGTCTGTCAAAATCAGCATCTCTTTCCTTTTGTTCTCATTGATACCAGATATAGACTATATTATACCATCAGGAATAACCATGTCGCGCTGGAAGAAAGCATCCGTCGGATAGACTTCATGACGGATAAAGGAGATCTTGAGGTCAGGTCTCGCAACCCGAATCTTCTCCAACAGACCTTCAAGCCTGGGCGAAGGCAAAGTTACTAACAAGTGTTCAGGCATTGGGAAATTGGATTTCAATAGGAATTACAGGGGAAAATCACTATCTAATACATACATTGCATGTAAACGAAATCCCGCTGAACGTCGGATCGATTTATAGTTTTATTGATATGTCTACTGCAGCAGTAAAGCTTTGCATCTCCTTGTTTTTGCCATCATGATTACTTATCAAGCTTCAACTCGGTCATTCAAGCAACTTAGCGTCCGGTGCATATCAAGAACTGCCTCGGCCGATTGAGCGAAATGTGGCGCTATCTTTATCGATCACTAATCACTTAAAATGGCATTTCAAAACCCACAAATCATCCAACTGCTTTTGTATTCATTCTCAATGCCCTGGATTTGGGCGAATGCTGCTCTAAACTGCTGTTACTCTGTAGAATAGAAAAAGACAAAGATCTATAAGTGGAAGTTGAGCTAAACTTGTCACTGCTTTCGAAAAACAGTTGAGTCATTGAATGTGTCATGATGGCAGCACCGTCTGAGAAGCGCCAGGCTGGAATTACAGGGTCAGCCCTTGTGAATGACAGCATGGAGAAGGGGCAGACACCTACAGACAAGCTGGACGACCCACTGGGATGGGAAACAGCGGTTGAAAACCCTCGGAATTGGCCTACATGGAGGAAAATGATTCTTTTGGCTGCGATGTCGGCCTCAGCCATCACCGCGTACGTGTTCCAGGATTATAATTAGTTCTGATATCCAGACAGCTTTGCTAAAACCTCGTTGTCTAGGTCCATAGCAAGTTCTATCGTTACTCCTGCTCGTACGGCATTTATGCACGATTTCCATGTCAGCAGCACGGTCGCGCTGCTATCGGTCACTTTGTACGTTTTTGCACTTGGCTTTGGACCAATTCTTGGTGGCCCGCTCTCCGAGACCGTGGGCCGATATCCTGTATATCTGGGCTCGATCATTCTTGGCTCCGCGTTCACTATAGGGGCCGGGTTTTCTTGCAATTTCGGAGAGCTACTTTTCTTTCGGTTCATGTCTGGCTTTTCTTGGGCATCGATTCTTGCGGTGGCTCCAGGTTCCTTGTCTGAAACATTTCTTCCTGCTGCTCGAGGCCCTGTATCGGCTGTCTTCATTCTCATGCCCTTTCTAGGGCCAGGTCTTGGGTACGTCTGTCTGATTTTCCTCTCCGTTTACAATCTCTGTTGACTCGATATTAGGCCTGTAATAGGTTCGTTCACAGTGAGCCGCAAAGATTGGCGCTGGTCTCAATGGACAGTTCTACTTTTCGCTCTTTTAACCCTCCTCTTGACACTTCTAACCAGTGAAACATTTCACCCTGTTATTCAAAGACGCCTGGCCATAAAAAGGTGCCTAGAAGTGCCAGAAAGACCAAGCGTCGCATCCAGAATACAGGAATTTGCCAAAGTAGCCCTGATACGACCTGTCCGGATGCTATTATTCGAGCCAATCGTGTCTTTTACTTGTCTTTACATTTCCTTTGCGTTCGGCACATTGTTTAGTTTCTTCGCGGCAGTGCCTTACACATTCAGCAAGGCGTATGGCTTCACTGTTGAACAATCCGGCCTAGTCTTTCTGTCGATTGCCATCGGTTGCTTTCTCGGAATCATCACCGTATTTCTGTGTGATATTCATATCTATAGGAAGCAGGTACCTAAACATCCACCACACAGCGTGCCCCCTGAACATCGCCTTTATCCTGCGATGATAGGAAGTCTCGGATTGCCTCTTGGTCTTTTCTGGTTTGGCTGGAGTGCACGTGGAGGTATATCATGGGCAGTCCCTGCGGCCGCCATCATACCCTTTGCGTGGGGAAATATCTGCGTTTTCGTCTCCGCTATACAATATATAACAGATACATACAACGGAAACGTTGTGGCCAGCGCTGCTAGTGCAAATGGTCTGGCGCGCTACACATTTGCGGGTGTCTTTCCTCTGTTCACAACACCCAGTAAGTAGTTACAGCCGTCCCTTTGGCCCAGGTCATAAGCTAATGATATGAAATAGTGTACGAAAGACTTGGAATACAATGGGCTAGCAGCCTACTAGGCTTCCTTGCGTTGGCTCTCTTGCCTATTCCTTGGGTATTTTTCAAGTTCGGCTCAAGCCTTAGGGCTAAGAGCCAGTATTAAATGTTACCCCTCTTCACAGTGGCTGGGGTGCCAGTAATGGAAGAT
The DNA here is from genome assembly GCA_001305275.1 of Talaromyces verruculosus. Lineage (NCBI taxonomy): Eukaryota > Fungi > Ascomycota > Eurotiomycetes > Eurotiales > Trichocomaceae > Talaromyces > Talaromyces verruculosus. Next base: position 70,538 of record LHCL01000066.1, read on the forward strand.
AGGATTTGTGGAAGTAAGAATACATGGGCTAGATAGCTATGGAGCATCATTAGATCTCAATAAAACAAACATTGGTCATTCGCTCGAGGATGACTGCCGAATCTGTCGAGCTTATCTTCACGTCCAACGGTGTTAGTTAGAGTCCATGGGGATTGGATGGATGGGGAACGTAACTATAACGTTGAAGCCTTCATAGCCGGTGAAATTTTTGCTGTACGAACTCATAGGTGGTATTTGTAAATGAATTCTCTTCTCAACAGGTGTTTTCATTATTTGAGACCATTACTGATTTGAGCAACGATACCAAAGGAAAACCTTTTTTTTAATGATTCGCCGATTCCGGGTAACAGCAAAAAAAAAACAGGCAGCAATCGAGTCAATGTTAGACAAAAGGGATAGTAGTAGCAGACAAACGGTATACTTACTTATTCGGACATATGAAGACACCTTGACAAGCAGAAATGGTCTTTGAGAGGGGGTACTACAAAATATAGTTGAATTGCTATAAGTATCAACACCATTGTTATCATTAGTCTGTTAAAGAAACTGAATAATAAGCTGTAAGGGTCCCACATCTTTACTAAAGTATTTTATTTCGAATAATCAGTGATGGCTTAGTGTAACGACGCCTTATGCGTCATTCAGTCGATGTCAAGAAGACCAGCGAGTATCACGACAAATGATATATTAATTACAGATGCATCAGATCTTGATTTTCAATGAACTACAACTTTCTATGGCATTGGAGCTTCACCGTATAGTGTTAAAATGTCATTAGCTAGTTCAATGTGGATATGTAAGTGTTAGGCCTGTTGGGACCCGATTCCACGGCTTAACATGCTATCTTCATTGAGGATAGACTGGGTGGCTTGATAGGAGGAACCTCCCCATTGCTCGACGTTCGCTACCATCATTCCATTGTCTAAGGTGATTCATTCTTGTTAGCTGTCTGCCCTATCTACGTATTCGTGTATTACAAAACTGCCAGCTTCATTCATCCAAGTGACTGGTCTTCCTCGTCAAAGCATTTCTATGCGGTGGAATACAATCTCCTTGCGGTTTTCGTTTTCTTCCCCTTGTTTTCTCTCTTCCAGACTGCTTCCGTCGAAGTAGTTCCTGAAAATTTACCTTGAAATAAGCTTGATAGTATGGCGGTCTGACGGCGCTTATCGTTGTCATTGCATCTACGAGGTTTGTTCGCAAATGCAATCCTCCCAAAAAATCTAAAAACCAGTCAAATGCTACATTGAGTAGTATTGTGACTTGTCTCTGTTTGTATCCAGCGAACACATTTCTGCGCGCTCCCGTTGCAATGTACATATGTTCGCGTACGTACATATAAGCTCTTTAACGTATACTTTCATTTTCCAAGAATAGCTTCAATGTTCACATTCCTTTTATCTTTCAACACCTAGGTACAGATATAAGATCTTCATATATGAACTGCTTGCCAAATCAGACCCATACTAGAGCCTCCGCGTAGGCTTATATACAGCCCACATTCCCCCTTTGCTAGGTCATCGATTAGAAATCAATTCACTATTTTGATCCGACTCGACCTTGTTAGGCTTATTGGATTAGCCTTGCACCAATTCTTGCTTCGTGGTCTGGGAGCTTGCTAAACCAACAGGCTTCTTCCACGCTTTCCCAATTGCTTGGCATATATATATCGACAGGATCGCCTTTGAGCGTTTCGTTGTCATAGTTGGCATTCGCGCAGCTAGATCACTCCCTCGCTGTGGATGTTGTACAGCATGCATGTATATATCGTGGGATTACTCATTCATAGGCAACTAATTCGTGCCTGGACAATGCATCCTTCCGACCACATGTGCAATCAATATGGTATATTTCAGATAAGACCTTCAGCATATTATCAAATGCGCAGATTTACCATCTATCTTTCATGTCTTTGTACACACTGGCATCGAAGGTCATCCACGTTTGGTTTCTTTCTAGCGGTTATCAAAAGCTTGGTTATAATTTTATTTTCAATGGCACTTACAACAAGCGGTAATAGTATAGTGGTCTTAGTACAGTTCGTTGTGGAAACACAATATCCGAACAAACCCCTGTTCGATTCAGGGTTACCGCACTCAGCTCAAATAATTTCTCTTATTCTCATGAGCTTCTTGTATTCTTTTTTTTCCTTCTCAGGCTCCTTCACGCTTTTCTTTTATAGCTTGATGTAACAGTGTTAACACTTATCCCGGTTGTACCTCAAGTTTTCCGTGTTTTGATTGTTCCGTGATTTTCATTTGCGAGTGCAGTAGCTAGAGGTCTGTTTGAGGGTACTTGGTTATGAGGGTGATCCGATGTCTCGAATGATGAAACTGATTAATTGGCACCGTGGTGTTACCCTATATTGGAACAAAACCCACAAGGAGCAAATTATCCGGCGGGAACGTGCATCTGCGGTGATAGTCTAGTTGGTTAGGACGTATCGTTGTGGAATCATCTGCGATCCGATAAGACCCGAGTTCGAATCTCAGTCACCGCACACAACCTTTTTCTATGTTTCAAATGGTTAGCTGTGTTTGTGCAGATACTCCTTTTTTTTGGTTTTCGTTGGACTAGTTACGGAGTCCGTGGTGTCTACCCCACGCTCTGATAGAGGACTGGATTGCGGCATTCTACGTAGATTCCAAGGCTGCAGGTTGAATGGCACACTCATTCTGGACACTTTTGGCAAAGAGTGAAGAAGAAAGGTCCGGTTGATTCTGGTATCGAGCAGATAGGAATGGGTTGCAAGGCTAATAGCATCTGAGTACTCTGGTGGAGCAATTGCATACTCTGAAAAGCGGTAGCTATCACTAACCAATCTTGAATATCCTATGGCTCATTCTATAGACCAGTCAACCTTATTGACCACCTCGGGTCGTGCCTAGTAAGCTTATTCCACCCTCACGTCATAGGCTTCCCTGTCCGGCCTCACCTTTAAATACTTCTCATTCTTCTCTTATACTTCACAAATACCAAATAAGCATATGCTCCGTTGTCATCGACAAATGGGTTGAACTGCTACTTCTCTCCAAGCCCTGTGTGCCAGGCTTCCTGGGCATTCCAACCACCTGCTTGAGTCACAGCCGCGAGCCATCGACCATCTTTGGAAAACGAGATATGCTCAATATTATGATCTTCCCAGCCGAGTCGACGCGGATGGAAGTTTAAGAACGGCTTCTCGTCGTTGCTTTGGGTGGCCATGATGTTCGGTATTAATGGCTGTCGAAGGTGTTGGAGCTATTTCTTGGCATCTACTACGTACGTACGGATTAGCGCTTGATCAACGCGCAATAGCTCAGATTTACCACATAATACCACACCTGAACAGTACTCCCTGCTCCCTACGCCACTCTTGGCAGTCGCCTTCCCAATTTGAAACATCTACGGAGTACCAAAGGGTGTGCCCTCCCTGCTAGCATGCCACTTACTTCAGAGCCTGCAGTCGTGCCCAACAACACCTTGCCAGCCTCAGCCCGTGAGACTGAATCGGTCGCCAGTCGCCATATCATCTTCTATTCATTCCTCTTCTTCCCCTCATGAGCTCTCGCATTCCATCCCATTTCCTTTAATGAGATCTGACGCATCGAGGCCACCACATTTTGTTTCGTTATACTGTTATTCCTTTAGTCTTACTAGACAAACCGTGTTCCGCCAAAAAGACCAATCCCCTACCAATCGAACAACTCTTCCTTCTCAGCTTGAAACTCCACGCCAAGCTATTGAAAGATGTCGAAAAGAAACAGAGAAATCGGTGATAAAGAACCCTTGCCAAGTATTACCAAGAGGGTGAAGGCGGCCAAGTCTGATTCAACAGAATTAACCCATAACGACTACTCCGTCGGGTGGATCTGTGCCTTGACGAAAGAGAGGGCTGCGGCGATGGTAATGTTAGATCAAATACATAGAGATTTGCCGAAGCCAGAGGGTGATAGGAATGCATACACTCTTGGCTCCATTGGCAAGCATAATGTCGTCATAGCCTGTCTGCCGGAAGGCCGGCACGGCACTAATTCAGCAGCGACCGTCGCGACACAGATGGTCCATGCTTTTCCATCTATCAAGCTTGGCCTTATGGTTGGAATCGGTGGCGGTATTCCACCCAAGGTGCGACTCGGCGATGTCGTGATCAGCACACCTGGGGGCCAGTCTCCTGGCGTGGTTCAATGGGACATGGGCAAGATGAAGGAAGATGGCAAGTTTGAGAGGACTGGGGCACTGAACAACCCACCTGACGCCTTCCTAACAGCTTTGACGTCAATGAAGGCCGAACACATCATGATTGGATCAAAAGTACCGGAGCATCTCGATGAGCTGAAACAGAAGTGGCCCAGAATGGCGAAGCAGTATTTGAAGTCTGATTCGCTCAAGGACATATTGTTTAGAGCAGATTACAGCCACATTAGTGGCATTGGTACAGATAACTATGCGAACCCAGACATAAATTATGGGGCAGAGAATAGGGAAGAGGACGAGACACAGGATGAGATGGACAACGAGGAAGAGGAGAGTTGTTGATTTTGCGACAAGACTAAGATCGTCAAGAGAAACCATAGACGGAAAATGCGCATACATTACGGCCTGATCGCATCCGGAAACCAGGTTATCAAGGATGGTACCTTCCGGGATAAGCTCAACGAGGATCTTGGTGGCAACATTCTCTGTATCGAAATGGAAGCAGCGGGGCTTATGGTAAACTTTCCATGCATTGTCATCCGAGGAATTTGCGACTATGCGGATTCTCACAAGAACAAGGCTTGGCAAAAGCACGCAGCGGCTGTGGCAGCAGCCGTAGCAAAGGAACTTCTAGGTCATGTACAACCAAGTGAAGTTGATAGAGAACGTACAGTAAAGGACATACTTGATGAGAGTAAGTTAGCTTCACAAGAGAATAACAGTTACAGAAACGCTAAGCTTGTCAGGACAGCCATACAAATCAAGCAGAGGATAGAAGACGTCCACCAGCAAGTAGTAGATGGTTTCGTAGGAGCCAAGGCCGGCTTGGATAATCTTTGGGGAGGTACGGATGTTGCACACTGCAAAGGTACACAATATACTAATTTCCGTATAGAACAGGAGCGCCGAAAAAGACAGCTCATTCTGGACTGGCTCTCTCCAATCGACTTTACCACCCACCAGAATGATTACATTACAAGACGCGAGCTGGGGACTGCGGAATGGTTGTTGAACACAACACAATTTCAATCTTGGCTGAAAACAGGCAAACAGACATTATTTTGTCCAGGCCTCCCAGGAGCAGGGAAGACGATTCAGACAGCTGCCGTGGTCCACGACCTATGCAACAGATTCCATAATGACAGGACAATCGGAATTGCTTACCTCTACTGTAACTTCCAAAGGCAAGAAGATCAAAAGACCGAATTTTTACTGGCAAATCTCCTGAAACAGCTGGCTGGGTGCCAAAACACCCTTCCAGACAGCGTGGCAGAGCTTTATAATCGGTATCAAGTTAGAAAGACACGACCCTTACTTAAAGAAATTTCAACAACTCTCCAGTCAGTTACTATGCTATATTCTAGGGTCTTTATTGTCGTCGACGCACTTGATGAATGCCAGGATTCTGATGGCAGCCAGACGAGCTTGCTGAATGACTTGTTCAGCTTGCAAAACAAGACCGAAATAAGCCTCTTTACAACTTCGAGGTTTATTCCAGAAATCATGGAAAAATTTCAAGGTTGTCTATCATTAGAGATCCGCCCAAGTCAAGTAGATATTTGGCATTATCTCGATAGTCATATGTCTGCGCTACCGGACTTTGTTAAAAGCGATAAGGATCTCCAGACTGAAGTCAAGACAGCCATAGAAGCCGCAATTGACGGAGTGTACGTGCACAATCTATCCTTAGCCCACTACAACATGCTAAATTAGTTACTCAGATTTCTTCTTGCGAAACTCTACTTGGATTCGCTAGTTGGGAAGAGGTCGCCGGCAGCTCTACGGAAGGCGTTGAAAAGCCTACGGAAAGCTGCTCAAAGGCCGCTTGACCAATCAAGAGCATTATATAATGCGTATGAGAAAGCCATGGAAAGAATCCGACTTCAGCCGGGCGACCTGCCACAGGATGCCACTCTGATCCTCTCGTGGATTGTCAACGCTAAGAGACAACTGACAGTGCAAGAACTTCAACACGCTCTCGCTGTAGAGGCTGATACAGATGAACTAGACGAAGCAAACATTCCCACTGTTGAGCACATAACTCAAGCATGTGCCCCATTAGTTACCATCGATAAAGAGAGCAATATCGTCCGATTGGTCCACTATACGCTACAGGAATTCTTCGAGCAAACGCGGAGTGTTTGGCTTCCGAACGCACAAGCCAATATTGCGAGGATTTCCGTTACATATCTCTCCTTTAAAGCCTTTGACAGCGGCCATTGTCAAACAGATACAGAGTTTGAGCGGCGGCTGGAGTCATATAAGCTCTATGACTATGCGGCTCATAACTGGGGACATCATGCCCGCGAGGCTTCAACTTCATGCCAGGAAGTCATAGGCGTTCTAGAGAGCGAACCTAAGACCGAAGCTGCAAGCCAAGCATTGCTAGCTATTAAGAAATGGTCCAGGCAGTCAGGTTACAGCCAAGCAGTTCCAAGGCAAATGACAGGACTCCACCTGGCAGCATACTTTGGAGTAGAGGAAGCGATGATAGCCTTGCTTAAGAATATACATAACCTAAACTCCAAGGACAGCTATAGTCGGACACCGCTGTCATGGGCTGCAGAGAATGGGCACCAGGCGGTGGTGGAGCTGCTGGTCGAGAAAGGCGCTGAGCTAGAGACCAAAGATAGGTATAGTCAGACGGCGCTATCATGGGCTACACAGAATGGACATGAGGCAGTGGTGAAGCTGCTACTCCAGCAAGGCGCGGAGCTGGAGGCCAAAGACAGGCATAGTCGCACAGCGCTGTCATGGGCTGCACAGAATGGACATGAGGCAGTGGTGGAGCTGCTGCTCCAGCAAGGCGCGGAGCTGGAGGCCAAAGACAGGCATAGTCGGACACCGCTGTCACGGGCTGCAGAGAATGGGCACCAGACAGTAGTGAAGCTGCTACTTGAGAAAGGTGCTGAGCTAGATACCAAAGATAATTACTATGGTCAGACGCCGCTGTCATGGGCTGCAGGGAATGGGCACCAGGTGGTAGTGGAGCTGCTACTTGAGAAAGGCGCGGAGCTAGAGACCAAAGATAGGTATAGTCAAACGGCGCTATCATGGGCTGCACAGAATGGACATGAGGCAGTGGTGAAGCTGCTAGTCGAGAAAGGCGCTGAGCTGGAGACTAAAGATAATAACTATGGTCAGACTCCATTATTATGGGCTGCACAGAATGGGCACCAGACGGTAGTGAAGCTGCTAGTCGAGAAAGGCGCTGAGCTGGAGACCAAAGATAGTAACTTTGATCGGACACCGCTGTCATGGGCTGCTGAGAATGGGCATGAGGCAGTGATAAAGCTGCTACTTAAGAAAGATGCGGAGTTGGAGACCGAAAGATAGTGACTATGGTCGGACACCGCTGTCATGGGCTGCAAGGAATGGGCACGAGGCAGTGGTGCAGCAGCTACTATGAAGAAATCGTAATGATCCATAACTATTTACGAAATATACCATATGTTATATTTATTTTAATAACTTTGGTAAAGAGTGTCCTATGGGAGCTGATGTTTATATACTATGGGATATTGCCCATCGGCTGTATATAGTACTGTATACATAGTTACAAAAAAGTTATTACACCAACATAATGCTAGAAAGTTGAGCGTATTCACGATACAGAATGTAACACGTGGTTCCTGATCCGTAAATTACTGAAGGAATATACTTACGGCGGACTAAATGCAGGATTCATTATAGAATTCAAAAATACCAAATTTCAAAATCACATACATATCCAATATAATATTTTAGGAATAATAATATATTACTAAATTACCTTTGGCCACACAGCTACATGTTTTATATGGCCACGGATTCCATTATTTGGTGCTTAATAAGATCTATAGGATTGTATGCATAGCTAGCTACGGAAAATGAGTTCTTCCGAGCCCTTGGCCGATCTGATAGCAATATAACTAGGGGCGGGGTACCTAACTGCCTTTTTGAAGTTGACTTCATCAAACTCTACAATAGACGACATACGTACTTCATCATGGTTTGCCAGCCCGAACCTCGTGATAAATGCTCTTCCGGCTGCTGTGGGCAGAGCAAGCAATTCAAGTCTAGAAATGGATGCTCCCAAGAAGACCTCAGCAAACCTGATTGCTGCAAGGACAAGCCATCTCCCTGCTGTGATGTTACTTGCCTTGATCGAATTGCACTCCGCGAATGCGAGAAAGGACAGATCCCACCACCTGACGATTACTCTCAGAGTATGTCAACTTATATCTGAGTATGTTTTCAATCTGACACCAACCTGTAGAACCCTCTGACTCTACCTGCCGAAGCCATGATGGTAAACCATGCGACCCGCATCGTCGCTCCGCACGCGCCAAATATGCAACAACGCTTGAAACTTTGGGTTGTATTTGCCGCGCTTTGCTAGCTCTTGGGCAAGAAACCTGCTGCGCACCGTCAAGTCGCTCGACCCTTAGTAACGAGCGCCGTTCGATGGAGGCTTCCCGGAGTATTCTACGTGCTTCTCTTGACTCTTCCTGTGGTGCGTCTTGCGACAGGCCGGAGAAATGCAGCAGCATAGGGAAGGGAGAGCCATGCTTGAGCGGCTGTTGTGGCGCTCCTAAGGCCTCTATTAATTCCAAGCAGTTGGGTGCCTCTGAAATTGGGGAGGATGCCATGTCTAGCTGTTGCAAGGAATCTGAGGGTTTTATTACCCCGCAAGAGCAAGCTTCTGTGGAAGATACGTCCAGCGGATTCGCGAAGTGCTCAAAGGGTTGCTGCAGCAAAGCAAAGGTCAACCAGTCTTTGACTATTGAGCATTATTCGTTGTCTAGAAAAGAAATCTCCGGCGGCCACGGTTGCTCAACCGGTTGCTGCAGTAAGCCTGCCGGCATTTTTCCGGAAGATAATCCGAGTGAACCTGACCGCTGCTCCACCGGTTGTTGCAGGAGACCCAAACCGCCCTTGAAAAATTGTTGCAGTAGCACATTTGAAAAATGTGCTGTCGACAATGAGTCTAGCGACGTTATACAAGTCGCCCCAAACATGGTTCACCCTGATCTCGAAAAAGGCATCACAAGCAAGGAGCATATCATCTTGAGCATATCTGGAATGACCTGCACCGGCTGCGAAACCAAGCTTAAACGTGCTTTAGGCACACTACAATCTGTCCAGAATCTCAAAACTAGCTTGGTGCTCTCGCGGGCGGAATTCGACCTCAACGGAGATATTCAGTCACTTGATGAAGTGTTGAGGCACTTGGGGAAAACTACCGAGTTCAAATGTGAAAGGGTTATAGACCGCGGGTCGCGCGTGGATGTAGTCGTCCAAGATGTCGCCGAGTTTATGAAACAAGATTGGCCTCGTGGAGTGACCGAGATAACTATTATAGATGAGCAATCCGTGAATGTGGTTTTTGATGCAAAGAGTATTGGCGCAAGAGACTTGCTAGAGCACGGTTGGGATAGACCACTTTCTCTGGCTGCTCCTCGTCCAGATCCAACTCTCACGGCTGGAAGCGAACATCTGCACCACATGGGATACATGACCATTCTATCCATTATATTGACAGTGCCCGTCTTGGTCCTCGCTTGGGCTCCTCTTCCAAAAAAGGAAATTGCTTATGGTTCTATATCATTGGCATTGGCAACACTTGTCCAAATCGTCATCGCCGGTCCATTCTACCCAAATGCGTTAAAGGCATTGATATTTTCCAGGATCATTGAGATGGATCTGCTTATTGTGTTGAGTACGAGTGCTGCCTATATTTTCTCTGTGGTCTCCTTTGTATACCTTGTTGCGGGCCAACCACTTGCTACTGGAGAATTCTTCGAGACTAGCACTTTGCTCGTTACCTTGATTATGGTTGGTAGGTATGTCACTGCTCTCGCCCGTCAGAAAGCTGTTGAATCTATTTCGCTCTGGTCACTCCAGACGCCTACTGCTATTCTTGTGAATGAGTCTGGGAACAATGAAAAGGAGGTAGACGTCCGGCTTCTTCAATATGGAGACGTCCTCAAGATTCTTCCAGACTCAAAGATTCCAACCGATGGAACGGTTATTGGAGGATCATCTGAGGTTGACGAGTCAATGATTACTGGGGAGTCAAATCCGGTAGAAAAGCTCCCTGCATCCGCTGTTGTTGCAGGATCTGTGAATGGTTCTGGCACGCTGATTGTCAAGTTGACCCGTCTTCCTGCCGATAATACGATCTCCGTCATTGCAGAATTGGTCGATCAAGCAAAACTGTCCAAGCCGAAGATACAGGACATGGCCGACCGTGTAGCGAGCTACTTTGTGCCTATTGTAATCACGCTCTCTGTTATCACGTTCGTAATCTGGATTGCTATCGGTATTTCAGTGCGAAACCAGTCTGGCTCTCGAGCTGCTACGGAAGCAATTACCTATGCTATCACTGTACTTATTGTCTCTTGCCCCTGCGCTATTGGCCTGGCAGTTCCCATGGTTATCGTAATAGCCAGTGGCGTCGCTGCGGAGCGAGGTGTCATCTTTAAATCTGCTGACAGCATCGAGGCCACCTACAAGGCTACAAATGTTGTATTTGACAAAACCGGAACTCTAACACAGGGCAGACTTACGGTTGCAGTTGAGCATATCGGCAAGGTAGATTCACTCGCCCTGCTCCTCGGCCTGATTGGAAGTAATAAACATCCAATCTCCGCTTCCGTGGCCGCACATCTCAGGGATAGAGGTATGTCGGCGTCTACTGTCACCGACATCAACGTTCATGCTGGCAAAGGCGTAGAAGGCTCAACACCAGGGCTTCGTCTCCGAGCAGGTAATTCGAGCTGGCTCAATCTATCATCCAATCCTCAAGTACAATCCATCCTTGAACAAGGCTATACGGCATTCTGTTTCACAATCAACGACTCCCTCGCCGCCGTTTTCGGTCTGGAAGACTCACTTCGTCCAGACGCCCTGGAAACTGTCACTAAGCTCCAGGAACGGGGTATATCCATCCATCTTCTCTCAGGGGATGACGACGGCCCTGTCCATTCCGTTGCAAGACAGCTCGGCATTGTAACTCAAAACGTTCGCTCCCGGTGCATCCCAACAGACAAGCAAGCCTACATCCAAAGCCTTGTCGTCCCGGACGCTCGTTCACGACACCCAACAGCGATCTTCGTCGGCGACGGCACAAACGATGCCGTTGCCCTCGCCAGCGCCACAATCGGCGTACACATGAACCAAGAAACCGGCAGCGACGTCGCTCGATCCGCCGCAGACGTCGTGCTCATGCGACCTAGACTTACTAGTGTCTTGACGATGATCAACATCAGCGAGAAAGCAGTAGGAAGGATCAAGTTCAATTTCTGCTGGAGCTTTGTGTATAACCTGTTTGCGATATTGCTGGGGGCCGGGGCGTTTGTGGATGCTAGGATTCCGCCGCGGTTTGCGGGATTGGGGGAGTTGGTAAGTGTTTTGCCTGTTGTTATTGCTGCTATGCTCTTGAGGTGGGTGAAAGCCTAGATGAGGCTGTATACGTTTTTCCAGCATGATGAAATTTGGAGCCTAGGTCAGCCTGCCTATTGTCATGTGTATTTGGTGCATTGAGAATTATTTTCGATCAGAGAATGCAACATGCAATCCAACATGTAGGTATTCACAGGTAGGTAGCCTAAAGTAGGTATTCTCAAGAAGGTATGCCTTTTAGTATTTCATGTAGGTATTCCCAAATAGGAATCATGTAGGTAATCAATCAGTCAACAAGTAGGTATTCACCACACATCTATAAAACAATCCCGAGCGCTTTCAGCCCTGGTCATGAGAATCAATTCAGTAACCTGCACAACTACCTCCATCCCCAGTACCGGTGCTCTTACATTGTCCCACACAATGGACGTCTTCCTCGACATCTGCGACACCTTCTTCTTCGACCGGCTCTATGCCACCATTCTACCACGAACAGACCTCCCCAATAACGACACTCTTTACGACACAGGGATTGAGGCATACAATCACCACGTCCAACTCTACTACCCCTTACCAGCATCTCAATGGGCGACGTCCAGCTCCTGGAAACGCGACGATCTCTCCAGGCAAGCAGTATCACTGTTCCTGATAACATGGTAGTCATCATCATCCACCCCTAAAACCAATCAGCAAGTCTATAATCACTAACCCCGACGAAATCAAATGAACAGGCTCTTCGGCGTGCTCATATACCTCCTCGGCAGCACCTTGCTCTACCACACAATCTACAATAAATCCCTCCTCCAGCACCCCAAATACCTCCCACACCAAATCCGCCAAGAAATTGCCCAGAGCATGCTCGCAATGCCTGTCATGGCTCTACTCACTGTGCCGTTTTTCCTCGCTGAAATCCACGGCTGGACGAAACTATACGATTTCCCCGACACCACCACCACCATCCTTGACTTCCATCCCCCATTCAATATTCCATGGGGTATATGGACGTATTTGCAATACCCGCTCTTCATCTTCTTCACCGACACGGGGATCTACTTCATCCACCGCTTCGAGCACCACCCATCCATATACCGGTTTATACACAAACGGCACCACAAATGGATCATCCCCACCCCTTTCGCGTCGTACGCATTCAATCCTCTCGATGGATGGGCACAGAGCCTGCCTTATCATGTCTTTCCGTTGTTGTTTCCGTTACAGAAATGTGCTTATATAGGCTTGTTTGTGGGTGTTACGATGTGGACTGTTTTTATCCGTATGTCCCGTCCCGCTTCCCTTTTTTCCCCTCGACAAACTTGATAGACGTTTGTGATTTGCTAATAGGTTATGGAGGGGCAGATGACGCGGAGTACATGTCAAACTCGAGAGTGATTAATGGTGCTGCGTGTCATACGATGCATCATTTGTATTTTAATTATAACTACGGCCAGTTTACGACGTTTTGGGATCGGGTCGGGGGGACATATCAGTTTCCTCATGGCCGGGCTTTTATGTCTCATGATGATGGAGATGAAGATCAGGCGTTGAAGAAGATTGATTGAGTGATTGATTGATAGATATCCAGACCTAGGTACCTTCGGTCCGTGGCGATACTCGTATGGTTGTATGATATTCTAGTTGTTAGTATGTACAAAAGACATAAATCACATCCTCGGTACAGCAAACTGAATAAACTCATTCAACTTCCCCAAATCATCCGTGGCAACACTATCCAAATACTGAAACTTCTTCCCACTTCCCTTATCCTTATTCGCAATAACATCAAGCGTAGTCATCAACAGCCACCATAGTTCCTCTGCATGTTTCGGGTATCCCAAATGCAGGTTTTTCTCTGTTGAAGACATAGCCGTTTGTGTAGGTTGGATATGAGTTAGTACTGATTTCCATAGTTTGCTCCAGTTCATGGCGGCGTGTTTGATGGTGTCGATTGATATAAACCCTAGTAAGCCGGATCGTGCTTGGAAAGCGAGGGAGTTCATTGCTATCAGCCCAGATCAGTATGTATTAGCGAGATGGGGCGGTATGCATACCGTATATGAGCATCAGGAGATGCTCTACAGATAACGATCGATCCCACGATATCCGATTAGTAGAAGACGGCATCTGCAGTAGACTCTCGGCGACTTTCCGTAGTGTCGGAAGTGAGGGCCCAGTTGTCTGGGTAGCGACAACGTCGTTGAACGAAGACACATTCTCAGCTTCAAAAAGCTCAGTACTCCATGGAAAATCACAGTCCATCTCAAAAATAGTGAGTTGCGGATGATTCTTGAAGCAGACGGTCAAAAAGCCGTCAGCAAGAAAAGCCCAGCATGCCACCCTACCCATAAACATAAACATCAGCACTTATTAAATTCCTCTAAAAAATAACAGAGAGGGGAATCACCTAATACAAACCTCCTCAACCGCAAGCTCCCTCCACCTCCTCTCATCACATACCACCCCCGGCTCCTGTCGTCGTCTATACCGAAAAAGCCCCATCGACCGTATCGTCGAGACCAAACACGGATGTCTCACAATCCTTATCCGTCGACGTATTAGCGGATCTCCCTGCGAGAATTGCAGCATTTCGAGTATGAGTGCTGCCTGGACCGTCTCAATTGCGTAGCCTTTGACAGGCTGATCTGATGTTAGTGTAGAAGTGGATAGATTCACGACTTTGCGGAAGATGTATTCTTCGGCGACGCTGAGGAGGGATGGGAGGAGTGATAGATCTGTGCCGTTGAAGGGGATTGTGTACACTGCGCCTGCAAGGAATATTGCGAGAAGGAGATTGTTTGAGACGGTTGCTGGATCGAAGGTTGGGCAGTGCACGACGGGCATGTGCCAGTGGAGCGAGTGGAAGAATCCCGTTATGAACGTAGTGAGATTTTCCATAGTAAAGACCGCGTCTAGCTCCGTGATGTCGAGAATCTCTTGCTCGTTCCCGGCGTCAAGACTCATAGACCTCGACGTCTCAACCAACTCGGCCGCTATAGCATGTAACTGCCCTGGCAAACCGGCATTCATAGGCATGAACTCATAATCAAGCCGGAAATAATCATCATCCCCAACCATCGCACCATCAGTCAAACTCAATAATCCAGGATCCACAACATCATCAATAAAGAATCCCATCGGCGAACTGCTGCTGCTGCTGCTTATCGGCAAAAATGATGAAAACGCATTCCCGAGATGCCTCCTCCTCATCGAACACCCTGCCGTTTCTGAAATTGCTAATCGATCATTCTTCACCGATGGATCTGTGAAATGTAACAGGAAATAAAACGGCTCTTGACTGCCCATGAACCCGCTATTCCCACCGCTACTTATAGACGTAGTAGGAACCACATCCCTACCCAATGAAGAAGTACCACCCACCTCATCAAGAGAACACCTCACCCCCAGCGCCCTACACCTCCCACACGGCACAACACCCCTCTCGCACGCCGTCCTAGCGAGGAAACATGCCTCACAAGACAACTTCTTCCGTCCCGCTCGCGCGGCGGGAGGAATGGGCTGATTGTGTTTTATGGCGCATTGGATGCTGTGTCTGCGTGCTACCTCCCTAACCCCCCAAGTTAGTAGTCTTTTGATCCACTGAAAAGACAGGATGGGGGAGGTACGGTTTCTGAAACTCCTTCTTGCATATAGGACAGCTTGCTGATCGTTGGGTTCCGTCTGGTCATTGACATGTTAGTAACATGGATAGGTAGTCATCGGATGATTCGGGGGGGGAGATTGGCTGACGGGTGAGTTCATGCCGAACCAAATGGCTCCTTCGCGCGTATGATTTGTCGCATTGAGAGCATTGGAACATTCTTATTCGGGTATATGTTACTACCTAGTAAGTCGTTGTATTGTATGTACAATTGTAGATTGAAGAGTTGGTTGGTTGGTATATGTTGCCTGAGGCCGGAACGAGAGAGATGGAGTTCCGGTGGCGGCCTGAGGCACCAATCAAGAGTTGATGTAGGTATTTGCATGTAGGTATTCACCTGATTCGACAACTATACATCTCCTTGAAAGAATTGTCTCAAGAAGAAATTGGAGTATTGCATTACATCATTGTCGACAATATCGATTATCGACGATCTCTACTCTTCAACCCGAAAGTATATAAAGTGCAGTCATTAGTTATAGTACATACAACATCTCTCAAATACACATCAATACACATCGCACATATAAAACAATATCATGGTCAAGCGAGCATGTACATCAGGTCATAACGAATGGGAATATTGCATCATAAACGTTTGAGAACATTATTTAGCAGACATGTGACAATATATAGAAGATGCAACCTCACGACTAAAGACGAGATTAAAGATCCTCAGAAAACTTGGAATCACGCGCAGAACCACTCAAACTGCTCCGCTCAGCCTGCACGAGACTCGGCGGCGGCGGCAAGGACTCCTCCGTAAAACTGTCGTGCAATTCGTTACGTTCCATGGTATTCATTCTCGGTCCCTGGGGTGGACGAGACGACATCGCGCCCGTACCGACCGTCTTACTTCCGCCACTGGTAGGAGCAGGAGCAGAAGTAGTCGGAGATGCCAATGGTGATCCCGCCGCTGACCCCTTGTCAGAAGTCGATCGTCGCGCAATTATGTCTCGAAGACTCATGCGCAGACCCTTTTTGCGTCGGTTTCTATCTTCACCGATAGGACTAGAAGACCAGCGGCGGTTTGACTCTTCGGTAGAGCTGCTCCATTGGCGGGAGACTTCTTCGGGTAAGGCGTCTTCTTCGGGTTCGGGGCGTTGGGGTGCGAGGTCTGAGACTAGATCTGTGTCCCGGACGGGGTGCGAGGTTAGAGGTGCTGCACGATTGGTGGCTTCTACTGCAGAGACACCGCCAGTAGCGATGGCTTCGCCCTCTTGTCGGGTAGGTTCTTCAGGAGGCGGCGGCTTGCTGAATCGGCGACTGAGTTTTCCCTTGAACCATGATCTGATCTTCGATTCTGACTTTGGCGAGGTTGGGCTATTTGTCTGAGGGTCAGCATCTGCGGCTTCAGATACGACTTGCTCATGCGAAGGGTCAGGATTGGGCTCAGTCGTTCTCTCGGCCGTTGGCTCAGGCTCGGTCACTGGTGCAGTGGCATTCGCAGAACCCCGTTCAGACTGTCCATCGACCCCATTCGTAGCAGTCTCCTCCCTTCGTTTTTCATTCTCTGCTGCCTTTCCTGAAGATTTTCTCGAAGCGCGAGTGAAGATCTTTCTACTGCCCAACAGGGAACGTCTCCGACCAAGTGATCCTTTTGATTTTTCTTGATTGGCTTCTATGACTTGTTAGTAATCGCAATTAGAGAGGACAAAATGAGACGCACCATCTTGCTTCTCCTCCGCGCGAATCTGTGCCTCTCTCGCCCGATCCGTCTCTAATCTCCTCTGTCTCCTCTCCTGCTCCAAGCGCTCCTCGACTTCTCGAGCACGCTGTTCCTCAACCCGGTTATCAATCTCATCCAGCGTAGGCTGAATACGCGATCGTGCGATGGCCTCAACCTCCGTTTGATCCATATACTTATCACCACCAACAGAGACACGACCAAAATTAGTCAAGCGGGCTTCACTTTCTTGCTTCGCGCGTAGTTGTGCTTTCTCTTCCCATTCACGTTGCATGTTTGGCGAGGGTTTGCCAGTATCCGCGTATACTTTCTCATCCATGTCGTGAATAGCCGCATGAACATTCTTGCGCGCAATTTCCATTAGATCAGCTCTGTCCTTGGATTTCTTCTCATCGATGGCGTTCACCCGGCTCTGCAGAGAAGACATTTGATGCCTAATGCGCTCAGATCGCTGCCAATCAATCTCCGATACATCTCCGTCACTCGACGTCCTTCTCCGCAAACGACGAGTAAAACTCTGGCGCGACTTCGGACTTGCCGCAGTCCCATAATACTGCTGCTTATTATACAAATCATTCCTTTGCATTTTCGCAAGCTTTTCTGCCGCAATCTTCTGGGCTGCTTCATGCAGGTTTGGGGCCGGTCGCTGTTGTGTGGCATTATACTCATCTCCAGGCACCCATGAAAACTGAGACTGCGACACACGATGCGACACCCTCTTTTGAGCAGCCGCACTCGCAAAATCAGTCCCATCAGAAGGCTCCTCCTTCGCCGCCGCAGCCGACGCATACATATCTCTGGCCATCGACACCGCAGCAGCCCGAAGAGTATCCTTGTATCTTTGCTCTTCAACTTCAATCTCCACCGGAGGCGTGGCAGTGTACAATTGCACATTTGTCCGCGCAATGTGATGGATCCGAGCAGCCTCCATGCCCGGGTCAAGATCACTCAAGACATTGCGCGAATAATACGCATCCTGACTGGCGCGATGCGATATAGTCGCAGCCGTAAGCGCAGCAGAAGCATCAGGGTGAAACATTGGTTTCGAGGGCGCGGATTCGGTTCGTCGCCGATTCGACACTGCACCTGTAGCCGCCGTCAACGCACCGGGGCTATACTGCAGTGCGGGGGCACTATCACGCTGCGGAGCACGACCCTTATCAGACCTGATATTTTCAAACACGGCTTTATCAAATTTGAGTTCTGGCGTAGTTACCGCCGGAGGAGAAGCGGTATACACCCTATCCTTAGCGGCTAATAGCGCAGCCTTGTAGACATCCGGATTTGGTTGTTTGGGCGGTGCCGGTTCAGGAGCTTGATAGCTCCGTACAAAGGCAGCCGCTTTTTCGGCATAGGGTTGTCGTTCGGGGCGCCAGGCAGCTGGCGACTTTTGGTTTGCGTGCGCAAGGCTCGCAGCGGCGCTGGCGTTGGCGAGGGTGAGACCTGCAGGGAGTGGAGTTGCTAGAGAATATCGTTAGTATGAAACATACATCCGTCTCTTGTGGATCAGGCATACACTGATTCTGCGGCGATTGTGAGACCGCCTCGCTTCCGGTACGTTTTCGCATTGGATCTGTCGCGTACAATGCGGCCGTTGCAGCTGTACACGTCAGTAATTAATATTCGGATCGTGGATATAGACATACCGTGGTCAGCCAAGTGGGCAGAGCCATTGCTGGTCCGTACTGCAGCCATTTCTATGTATATGCCGTCTATCAGGCTGAGATCAAGCAGCCTACTATAATAGGATAGATGAAACAGTGTCAACGGTATAGATCATGACATACATGCAACATACAAATACATATACAGAAACTCGATACCATTCAATGGGTGAGTGATAGAGAAAAAGTCATCTCATCATCAGCGACAGGCCGAGAGCTCCGCGACGTCGCTGTATGAGTGACGTAGTTGCCGGGTTGGGGCTGAGCCGGACTAGGCTGTGATTGGCTTAGTGTCGATCTACGAGCACACGGACTGCGCTAGTCTGCTTTTGAGTTAGTGTCTTGATCGTCTGTTAAGGCTTGGCGTTCTCTGATTGGCCGATCTTCGTGCAGTTCTCCGTAGTTACTTTCAGAGTGCTATAGTTAACTACTATGTACTGCGTCATGTATCATGGATGTACATATGAATCATGGGATTTATTACTAGTATCACCACAGATGCAACGCTTTCAACATATTATGCCGTGCAAAAAAGGACCTGTTTCGTTTCCCAAAAATATCTAGACAACGTCAGTCAGTATACGTATATTCCAACTTGAAAACGACTTACACATAGGAATCGCCAGCAGGCAGATGCCAGCTTGAATCGTGCCAATAGCTATAAACGGAGCGCGTGAGCCGGCCTTGACGACAAGCCAGTCGTACGCAAAGAACGTGAGGACAAAACTAAAGACGTTTTTGAAAAACAGCATGCACGTGAATGCTTCGACGGAAATTTGACCTGTCAAAGTCAGCAAGAGTCAAGATGAAGAGACAGACAGCGTACGGTGTGCATCTACGATGTATAGTGCGCTCGAGACGGCGCCCATCACCATTCCCATGACGACAAAGGCGAAAAATACGTCCGGAATGAGCCAGCCGTATCGTTTGACGTTCTCTGCAGTAATGCCAAATCCGTAAAGACCAATGCCGCTGAACAGCAGCTGGAAGAAGACGAGAATGATTCGAAATTCAGGCTCATAAGTGCCTTTGTTCAGCTTGATCATGCGCTTGTTGATCCAGTCTGACAGCAGACCGGAAAAGACCAAACCGAGTATTGATCCGACAAAAGCTCCGGTATATAGATATCCCGTTTTGACTTGGTCAAACCATAGTGGAGGACCGAGGAACACAGCTGCCAGGACAACACCGATAAACACCGTCCATCCGATCAGCACGCTTTGAGTGAGGCAGGCCTATGTAGTCAGTATCTTGAAGAGAAGAGTGTCTATCTGGAGACTTACCCAAAGAATACCGGGGTGGAAGAACAGCGGAAACGGCCGAAGAAACAATTTGAGAAAGTTTTCATCTGTCTTTCTCCCATTGAAGAGTCGTAGTGTCTGCCAATACGAGTATTGCGAATTTGTCGTGTTCGTAATCTCGTTTCCCGGCCCTGATGGATGTGGTTTCTCTTGCGTATTCTCAGAACTTCCATGAGTATCACCGGGCGAATCGACGATACCCGTCTGAGAGCCAGGCGCATGGTTCGCAGATATATCACCGGAGAAATCCATATTCAAATACTCGGCACGCCGATACGCAGTCTCTGGGACGAAGAAAAACACCAACGGCAATGCTGCCGCAGTAAATATAGAAACAAAATAAAACGACCACTGCCATCCCAAAGTCGCCGTCATCTTGCCCACAACCACCGGCGTCAAAAACGCGCCACCGAAGAGAGCAACATTCGAGAAAGCCATTCGTTTTCCGCGCTCCTACTAATCGTCAACGACCTATTCCTAATATTTGCAAAACGTGGGTGAGCTTACATGCATAAAAAACAAATCACCAACACACGCATTCACCAACGCCTCAAACGGCGCCAGCGCAAACCCCTGAAAGACTCGCGCAGCCACCAAACTTCGCCAATTCCCCTTACTCCCTCCTGCCCAGGCGGTACTGACGATCATTAATATATTACCAATTATAAATAGATGTCGCTTGCCCCATATTCTGGCTGTGGGCACACATAATATACCCGCTAACCCAACGCCGAGGAGATGATAGCCCGTCAACAAGGCGACCTGCGTGAAGTCTTTTCTGAAGACGAGGGCGATGGTGACGGTGTTGGCGGCCATGATGGGACTCATGGTTGCGCAGATGACGGCGACGAGGGAGAGGATTGCGAGGATTAGGTCGCGGCGCCATAGCGGCCAGTTCTGTTCTTGTCAGAGATGTCTGGTTCTGTCAGTGTAGGCAACATACTAATGGATCATAAGGGTCATCGCTGGGTTGCGGGATGAGAAGGATAGGGACTGGGCCGGAGCGATCGTATTTCAGCCATGGTTGTTGGTCTGGCTGTGGTTGAAGATCTGGATTCTCATTTACGTAGGAGGTTCCTGTGTTTAGGTTAGCATCATTGTGTAGACCTATATAGCAGGAGAGAGTACCAGGAACATGATCCAACTTGTGGTCTTCCAAGACACCCAGACCCATTGCCGTGCCTAGCAAGTGTATAATGCGAGCATTAGATGGTACAAGAAGCAGTTCGTTGTCGTGAGGGGATGGCAAGGGGGAAAAAGGCTAAAACAGAAGAGGAGGGCAGCCGTGCAGTATCATCGGCAGGCACCGGTAAAATACGGCCAGACCAAACCTTGTGACCTGCCACTCATTGACTTTTACTATGTATTGTCTGTACCCAGACTTTGAGTGTCGTACTCAGACCCCGGCCACATAGCTCACCTCCAGCCAATGCAAATAGCTGATTGGCGGTACCCCGGATTTGTCCCGAGTCGTGAGTCATTGATTGGTCAATGGGACAAAGATCCCGCCTGAAGATTCAATAGTGCTGCTGGCCAGATGAGCAGGAGCATAGCATACCTAGGCATGGCTGTCATACATGATACGTAGTTACTATTCGATAGTTAGTACAAAGATACGAGTGGATACATGCAGTGACATGTACTGAATCATTCTATCTGGACAGTGAGGCTTGCTATGTGTCTACGGAGTAACTCACCAGAATACCAGACCGTGAAATATTAACAGTGGCTGGACAAACTCACCTAACCCGGTAAACTGTATACGAGATTACCGACACCAACATGTAGGTACAGACATGTTCGGACCATTACTCCGAGTCAACTCCCGTAACTAAGGTTTCTGTCGTTGTCTGTCTGTCGCCGCCAGTCGTTGAGTCGCTGGTATAAATTGCCGATGACTCTCCCTGTCTGATTGCCGCCCAGTCAGTGATTTGATTTCTTCCTGCATCTCTGTGTTACACTCCAAGGATTTCCTGCATCTGTCTCTCGATTAACAAAGGAACTCTCGACATCTCTCTCTAATTCATCATGAAGTTCACGACAAGCGTCCTCTCCGGCCTCGCCCTGTGCGTTGCCAACGTTGCCGCGCAGGACTTTGGTTCTCTGCCCCCCTGCGCTGTATGTCTAGCCTCAATCTCCCTGAAACCAACTGAAAAACAACATTGAAACATCAACTAATATGGCTGTCTGCTTATAGCAAGGCTGCGCTACAAACGCTATCCCGGCTTCCTGCGGTCTAGACGTCAAGTGTATCTGCAGCGCCTCCTCGTTTATTACCTCCGTCTCCTGCTGTGTTGCGACTGCCTGTGATGCTGCGGATCAGCAGAGTAAGTCACCACCACCACCACCACCACAAAGACTCAAGAATGGTGTACTAAAAACGGACTGTTATAGCAACAATTCAATTCGCAGAACAGCTCTGTGCCGGCGCAGGAGTCACCAACATCCCCAGCGCAGCCGGTTGCTCCGCCACTGGTGCTGCCACTGGTGCCACTACCTCTGCTGCAGCAGGAAGTACCGCCACCTCCATCGCCAGCGCCGCATCCAGCGCCGTAACATCCGCAAAGACATCTGCTTCCGCCGTCAGCAGCTCTGTTGCTGCCACTACAACCGCATCTGGAACCGCCTCCTCGTCTGCGTCGTCCTCGAGCCATACCGGTGCTGCCACGCCTTTAGCAAAGGGTAATGGTGTCGCTGCTGCGGGTGCGGGTGCTGCTGCTTTGTTGGCTGCTATTTTCGTTTAGACTATCCATCGTCGGTCTAGACGGACAGTTGTGTTGGAGTCGTGGGTGAATGAGCTGGTGTGTCATGTGTAGTTTCATTTGTAATATATAATGCACAAGTAATTGAATGAAGGGTATTCGAAAAAGTAACTCCTATTATGCATAAGTTATTGTATATGTCTATTGTACATTAGCCCTTTCTTTGGGTTGGCTAGAGATTGAGATTCCGCTCGTTCTCGGCTGCTTGTTGCTGCGCCAGGCGGGTAGCCACCTCCCGTCGTTCTTCGCGCACATTCGAGAGTGTCTATCCATCATTAGTCTGTCAACCGTCTTTCAAAATAATAGCAGAGGAAGTGGGAAGAAGGAGACGAACCCATAACCAAAACATCATCTCCACAAACGCATACGTAAACACAACCCTACTCTTAACCTGCTCCATCCCAACCTTCTGTAGGCCATCATCATTATCCACCCACGCCGACGAGTCCGTCTTCCCTCCACTTGTATATATAAACAACGAAACCCCAAAAAAGAAACAGAACCTCGCACCCGCAATAAACGTCCAAATCTCGTTGTACAGCGTCGCTAATTGTATGGTTAATGCGTTGATGCTCTGTTTCGGGTTCTGGAACGTAATGCGCGAAAAGCCCGTGTCTTCGGTGCGTCGTTGCTCGTGTTGTACGGTGGAGAGAATGTCGTCGATTTGCGGTAGTTTGCGGACGATGATGAGGTCAATCAAGACCTCGCCGGTCAATAAAATGGCGCAGATGGCGAGGGGGTATTGGGAGGATGTCATTGCGGGGTCGAGGTCCTATTTCTCGATCAGCATTCAGCATTCAGTATTCAGGTTTGGGGTTGATAGGGGACGTACGATTTGCATTGCTTCGCCGATTATGAAGATGATGTCTGATTCTGTGATTGCGCTGGGGGAGGTGATTAGGTAGACGGCCAGGATGAATGTGAAGAGCGCGTGCGCTTGGATGAGGGTTTTGGATGAGAGGAGGGCCATTTTGTATATATTGACCCTGGTTCGTCTTGTATGAGAATGGTGGGATGTTGAAGAAGTAAGTTACTAGTAGTGTCAAGAGTGAAGAAAAGTGTCACGGAGCTACAGACTAGAGCTCCGCAGTGCGGGATTGACCCGCACCGGCATCAGACTAGACTCTTCCTCAACAAAGAATACATCCCTCTCGACCAGAAAACGAATAATGAAAACATGAACAATATGTTCTTCGGAGAACAATAGCTTCCATTTCCTGCCCTGTCCAGCGGCGTAGATAAATGGCCCTCCCTGCTGACCATTTCGTCTTCTCTCTCTGTCTCTGACATTTACCCTGAACAAAACATCTTGAATATTAAACATCTAGTCACCACCACTATCAACAGAAGTAACCATGTCCTCAACAACATTCACCAAAGAGCGCCACATAAAATACTTCCTCCGCTGCCTCAAAACCCAACTTCCGTACCAATACACCACCGGCGACGGAGGGCGCATTCTTTTGGGCTTCTTCATCATCGCCGGTCTCGACTTACTCGGCGCTTTGGAGCAAGTCACAACCCCCGAAGAACGCCAATCATACATCAACTGGCTGTATCACTGCCAACATCCTCAGGGCGGTTTTCGAGGTTTCACAGGCACAAAATTTGGAGACGAGAACCACAACGACGACAATAAAGCATGGGATCCAGCTCATCTCCCCGCTACATTTCTGGCGCTTCAGACTCTACTAATTCTAGGGGATGATTTGACGCGCGTAAAAAGAAAGGAGTGTTTGGAGTGGTTGCCCCGACTTCAAAGGGAGGATGGCAGTTTTGGGGACTTGTTGGGTGACGGGGACAAGGTTTCGGGAGGGCAGGATTTGAGGTTTTGTTATTGTGCGGCGGGGATTAGGTTTTTGCTTCGTGGACAGTATGCTACAGATGTGGAGGATGTGAGGGATATTAATGTTGGGAAGTTGGTGGATTATGTGCAGTCTTGTCAGGTTTGTCATTGTCTTTTTCATGATCATGGTTTGTTAAGCATGCTAACGTGTATAAGTCCTATGATGGCGGACTGGGAGAGGCACCTTTCCGAGAGGCTCATGGTATGTGACCCTTTCCCTTACAGTAGAAAAGCATGGCTAACGTACGTGAAGCTGGCTTGACATACTGCGCAATGGGAGCTCTCGCCTTGCTACACAGAACAGGTTCAATCGACCAACCAGAGATTCTCTCACCACAAAGCGAACGATTTCAGTCCTTGCTAGGGTGGCTAGTTTCGAGGCAGACCACTGACCTGGGAGAAGAAGAAGAGGACGAAGAGGCAGATGCTGAAGAGAAACCAGAATCGGAACCACGGTCAGCACAGGATAAAGCAGACGCGACGAATTTGGATGAACAGATCGAGAAATTACCAGACTTTATGCCATTCGATGAGGGGTCTCTGAAATGGGCGGGCTTCAACGGTCGTCTAAACAAGCTCGCAGACACCTGCTACTGCTTCTGGGTGACCGGAACATTGGGCGTAAGCGTTCCCTTCAATGCACTAACATTATTCTTGCGCATACTGATGTTGAACAGATAATGGACAAAATACCACTGCTCGACGCCTCTGGCGTGCGACACTACCTCCTCGACAAAACACAGCACATCATCGGTGGATTCGGTAAATCAGTCGGAGAAGTTCCAGGTCAGTCAACCCAGTCCGTAGACTTTGCTTGCTTTTTGCTCATCCTGAATGTAGATATTTATCACGCGTATCTGGGCCTGATCAGCCTAGCATTGATCAACGAGCCGGGACTGGAGAAGGCGGATCCGGTGCTGTGCACGGGGCTTATCTTGATGGAAAATCTGAAGAAGGTGCCGTGGTGGAAGGAGCCTTGACTTGACGACATGAAGTTGATTCACATAAGAATGGAAAGACAGTTGTGTAGAGTAAATGATACCTTTTGATGGTTTATGTATGAGCCAATCAGACCGAAGCAAAAAAGGAAGGCACGTTCCCTAATTTGGGTGGCTCCTTCCTTGACGCCAATCAGGGCGGTTCCTGGACAGCCAGCATTCTCATGACTCTCATCTAATTTTGATTCCTTCTTGCTTCTTAACTACATTGCAAAAATACTCTCGTTATCACCTCTACGGTCGATAGTCAATCATCTTAATTGTTACTGAATTACAGACTAGTCGTCCCTCAATGACCACCCCGGCCTGTCAGACGTTTCGGAACATGCGACCATCAACACTCTTTTAATCTTCTCGTCGAGCTCCTTTGTCCGCCTACGCCTTCGATTTATACCTAGGTATACTCGACTTTACAGCGTCGTTACACTGCCAACGTCTTGTAGTCCGTGTTACTCTCATTCATTCGATCTGTCATCTCCGAAATTGCACCGCAACTCGACTTCAGGTCGCTCACCCCATCACGTTATCGCCTCCGTATTACGCTATCCGTAAACTTTCCGTGAAGAAAGAAAAGAACCAACACAACGTTGTGGGAATTTGATCGATCCGGGCAGTCTATCCGAATGGCATTAGTGATACTCGCCTGATCTCGCCATCTGAATTGCACCTGCAGATAAAGGGGACAGCCACAAATTGATGTAACAGCTTCCACCTCAATAACAACACATGCAGGCTGCTAGGACGAAAGCAGAGGTCCTGTCCCAGAAGGAAAAGCTTGTCAACTCCTACAATGAGTTACTTCAGTACGATATCTCATTGGACTCGGCATAAGAAATTCTTGCTGACTGATTTAGGGAGTTTTCCTCGACGGACCTCCGCAGCGTCGGCAATTACACTCTTGGAAGACTGATTGGCAAAGGCTCTTTTGGCAAGGCATATCTCGCGACTCACAAGCTTACGAATAATTCCAAGGTACGTCCGTTGACATGAGTACGACGCATCATCTGACGAAGATTGTTAGGTCGTTCTGAAATCCTCGAATAAGCAAGATTCTAATCTCGCGCGCGAAATACATCACCATCGCCAGTTCCTTCATCCTCATATCGTGCGACTTTACGAGGTCATAGTGACGGAGAATTTGGTTTGGATGGTGCTCGAATACTGTCCGGGTATGCTGCTACATCGTTGGAGGATTGGATAAGTGTTAATGTGATACCAGGCGATGAACTTTACAACTACATCTTGAATAATGGCCCTCTGCCTGTCGATAAAGTCCGCCGCATTTTCGCACAATTAGTCGGAGCTGTCGCATACGTCCACAGCAAATCGTGCGTGCACAGAGACTTGAAGCTCGAAAATATCTTGCTGGATAAACATGGAAACGTCAAATTGTGCGATTTTGGATTCACTCGCGAATATGAAGGCAAAGCGAGCTACTTGCAGACTTTTTGCGGCACAATATGTTACAGCGCACCGGAGATGCTTAAAGGAGAAAAGTATGCGGGAGAAAAAGTCGATGTGTGGAGTCTAGGCATCATACTATACGCCCTTCTAGCGGGAGAGCTTCCATACGACGAAGATGACGACCAAGAAACGAAGGCAAAAATTCTCAAAGAGGACCCTGTATTTGATGACAGGTTTCCAGACGACTCGCGGGAATTGATTAAGATTTTGCTGTCGAAACGACCTCTATTACGTCCAACGCTAGCCGATATTCTGACGCATCCCTTTCTAGCAGAACACGGAGTGGAGCAGCAAATCATTTTGCAAGCACCACGACCGTCTCCATTTACGACTGCTCTAGAGAAGACGACTTTGCTACGTATGAAAAGTGCGGGAGTGAATATCGACCAGGTCATAGAACATGTTCTGGCGCAACGGTGTGATGCTTTGGCCGGATGGTGGGCCTTACTCATCGAAAAAGAGGAACGAAAAGAGAAGAAACGCGAAAAAAGGAGAAAAGAAAAAGAGGCCGAGGCTCGTAGCCTGCGCCGCTTGAGTGCCGCTAGCAGCCGGTTGGAAAAGATCTCTGCTCTGGTTGAAGTTGATGAGGAGGGTGCTGCAGATACTCTACAGACAAGGGGAAGAAGAGACCGCCGCAGTCTACCGAATCGTAAGTTTATATACGTGCGCTTTCTTCCACGCAAACCTGACTGTGTCTAGCCGAACTTTCGATCCCGGAAGTCCCAAAAGTACCAGAATTATATACAAATCTTCCAACTTTGGATATTGCAATACCGCCGCAGCCAATCGACAAAGACTCAATACGTTCATTGAGTTCCACCAGACGACGCCCCGTCCCTCCACCAAAAGAGAATCGTCCTCATAGACCTAGTATGCTTCATGTTAGTGCGTCTCAGCCGGAATTAGCATCCCATTCAAGCGGTCTCTTCAGACGTCGTACAGGCCGACGTAATCAGCACTCATTAATGAGCCAATTGGCGTCGCTCAAACACTGGATAGTCGAGTCTGCAAAACGCGCCAAATCACCTCATCCCCGAACACCAAAGAGCACTAGTGGCCAGTCGTCAAAGTCAAAATCTAGTCCAGGTAAAAACTCGGACACTCAGCGCAGACAAGTGGCGGTATCAACCACAAGCGCGGAAGCACCGCTCATGACACCGACACAAATAAAGCGCTCATCAAATGCCAGCAGTCTCGCGCCTAACAGTGCGTCTTATGCTCATCATCGGAATTCATACGGACGCGCGCCGCGTAGTCATCGCAACTCATTGTCTCCTGCTCCTCTCACTCCTCGAGGTTCCTATCGACGCTCATCTGTTGGTTTGCGCGGGCGCAAATCAACTTCCTCTTCTGTCTCTTCTGTGAGGAGTATCCATCATGCCCATTCACACTCTAAAGCTTCTTCTATTTCGTCCAATAGTATCGATACCATGTCTACGCCCACTGCATCTTCAAGAATGAGCCGCTCTCCACATACGTCTGTCAAAGTACTTCCCGCTACACCTAATGCTAGTTCTCGCTTTCCCAGCAACATCCGCTTAGTGCGCAATCCACCGCATGCTATACGAGACGTGAACGATCCCAATAATCATGGTATCTACTCGGTGTTTAATGAAGCTGTGGCTGGTCCGTCAACTGCACCTCCACAATCGCCTGGCTTTATCTTTGCTCGGCGGAAGAAGACGCCGTTCAGAGGACCAATGCTTCATACGAATACATTGATGTTCACAAACGGACCGGGAACACCAAATCTGTCGCCTCCACTTCAAAGAGAGGCTGCATCAAGCGAAACCGTGAAGCCGCATACGCGCAAAAGCCAAATCATAGAAGAGGAAGACGACGATATGGAGGAGGACATTGAAGAGGTCGACACATTCAGCGATCCTGGCGTCACAGATACTAGCTTTGCGGCTGAGCGTGTCATTGAGCCTGAAGACGGCGGTGATGAAACAATAGTCTTTGCGCCAGTTGAGGAGACGGAAACTCCGAAGGATATTCCTCAAGAAGCAAGTCTTGAGCCAGCGATTGAGCCTTCTTCTATTCCACCACGGACATCTTCGTTACACGACACTGAGCTCATCCAGCCTCAAACAGACGAGGTCATTGTAGAGCAACCCGTCGAAGCCGAACCAGAGCTTGAAACTGCACCTGCCGCAGAGACCGCCGAAGACGTCAAGACAATCACACCTGAAGAAACGCAATCCTCACCTCAACCCGACAAATCAGAACCAACCTTAGCATCAACCCACGACACATCAGAGCAAAAGACATCCTAATCCTTCCACTCACTATCTCGTATATACACCTCCCTCCACTATCAACACCATCCATCCATCCATCCATCCTCCCTTCTACATTCTACAATCTGTATTCTTCTCTTTCATCCATCGTTCATCTTTATACCCACCATCCATTCCCGAGCATTAAGCATGCATTGAAACTCGGATCTAGCCTATTAATCTTTTACTTTCATGTCTTTCATGTTTTGTTTTCAATTCGATATTATATAATATATATGTGTGTGTAACTAGTTGTAGTTGTAGTAGTTGAGGTTGGTCTCGATGTATAGAATCTATCTATTTCCATTCAATTTCTTCGTTACGATTTTTTTTTTCTACATACCTACATATGTCGACTGGTAGATACATACATACATTCGTCAAATTGTATTTCTGAAACGACTTGGGTATGTAGATACATCCATGGATGCCGTTAACAGCTATAATTTCGTCTACTGCCATTGTCTGGAATAGGTAGCCGTAGGATGAGCATGTGTCTATAATCTAGCTAGTTATATCATATCATCATCTTTTCTAAAAGCAGGACAGACATGTAAAAGCAGAACACCTGTCTTCTACGCCAGACAAGACATGATGCTTGCTTGCTTGCTTTATCTGCTGTCTATAATAAATTTATGCAACTCTTATCACCCGAGAAGAGGTAGATTAAGCAGCTTTGATCTTCCCATTCTGCTTCTCTGTATAAGAGGAGGGTGAGGATGGCTGCTCGACGCGTTGGTCGTAGAGGCGTCGCTCGAAGTATTTTAGGACTTCGTCAATTAAACTACCCAAAATTAGCTCCTATCACATAAAACACAGAGAAGGGGAAAGGGAAGGGGGGGGGGGAGGTTTGCGGAAAAGGGAGAGACGTACATAACAGGCAAACTAATCCCAATAACAGCCTGCCACTCATTCCAATCTAGCGGCAGTATAGCAAACAACCCTTGCAAGAAAGGGATGTACAAGATCGCGAAGTGAAGGGACATGGACAACATAATTGCGTAGACGAGCATGGGGTTGTGCCATAGTGGAAATGTCAGGAGTGATTCGCTAGACGACAACGCGTTCATGGCGTTGAGCATTTCGATCACGACGAGGATTGATAAAGAGACGGTGGAGGCGGATTTGGACATGTCGTTGTGGAACATGCTGCAGCCGATTTCGGGGAATGTGCTGGAACATTGATGGAAGTGTGACTGTGTCTAGGTTAGTATGGACTGAAGATGGATAGCTGGAAGGGGGACCGACTAATTGGTAGTAGGAGAGCTGGGGTCCGGCAGGGTTGAACATAAACCACCAGACATACCCAAAAACGGTAGCGGCGCCAACGTATGTTCCGATAACCATGTAACGGAAAAAGAGCCATCCGCCAACGAGGGCCTCGTCACGCTTACGGGGAGGTCGGCGCATGACGTCGTGGTCAGCAGGATTGAATGAGAGCGCGGTAGCCGGTAGACCATCAGTAACCAAGTTCACCCATAGCAACTGAACAGGAATCAATGCCTCGGGTAAACCCAACGCAGCCGTCAAGAAGATGGATACCACTTCACCGATGTTGGACGAAATCAGGTAACGGATGAACTGTTGCGTGTTACTGTAGATGGAACGACCTTCTTCAACTGCGATTTCGATGGTAGCGAAATTGTCATCGGCGAGGACCATATCGGCAGCGAGTTTGGCTACATCCGTTCCTGTGCCCATGGCAACACCGATATCTGCCTTTTTCAGGGCAGGGGCATCGTTGACACCGTCGCCAGTCATGGCGACAACATGGCCGAGGGATTGAAGAAGATCGACAAGCTTGGACTTATGAGCAGGCTCGGTACGAGAAAAGAGAGATGCGTTCTTGACAGCTTCCAATTGCTGGCTATCAGTCAAGTTATCAAACTCTCTGCCGGTAAAACTCTTGCCCTGCAGGTTCTCATCTGGGCCAAAAACACCGATTTGGCGGCAAATGGACTCGGCGGTGTTGCGGTTATCTCCGGTAATGACAATTATTCGAATTCCAGCTTCACGACATTTTTGGATGGAACTAGCGACCTCCGGACGAGGAGGATCAAGCATACCGACAAGGCCGATCAGGGTCATGTTGCGCTCCAACTGGGCATACTCTTCGGAAGTCTTTGCCGTGTGCAGAAGAGGATTTGTCGAGACGTCGCTCACGGTGGCCAGCGCAATGACACGAAGTCCCCGGTTACCGCATTCAACTACCTGTTCAGAGATCAAACCGATGTGGCTTTGGGTCAATGGTACGCGAGGACCATCAGACCCAAGGAGGACATGAGAGCAACGTTCGAGGATAGATTCCGGGGCACCCTTAACCAATAGCTTCTGATCTTTGCCTTCGCCGACCAAGACAGACATACTCTTGCGGTCGCGAGAGAACTCATATGTTGCCTTTAGTGGTAGCTTGTTCTCGTAGTATTTGCTAGTAGCGTGCAAAGCGCCAGACGCAGGCAAGGATCGAATGCTCTCGTTGAAAGCAGCATTGTCGGTTCCAATCTTTTCAGCCAAAACACGCAGGGCTCCCTCTGTGGGCTCACCAATGCAAGAATATCCGGTTTTGAGGTCATAAGCCAGTTTAGCTTCGTTGTTCAGAGCCAATACTTCGGTCATTTGGCGGATAGTCGAGGACGAAACTGCCAAATCTTTCAATAGCTTTCCTCCCTTCTTCAATGCGCCAACGGGTGCGAAAGTGGTACCCTCCACATCGATTTCTTCAAAGCCTTGTCCGGTCGAATCTAGATAGAGAACCCGCTCTACGCTCATCTGGTTGGTGGTCAAGGTTCCGGTCTTGTCAGAGCAGATGACACTGCAGCTTCCTAAGGTTTCAACAGAGGGCAAAGATCGGACCACAGCGTTTTTGGCTGCCATCTTACGAGTACCCAATGCCAAACATGTGGTAATAACGACAGCAAGACCTTCCGGGATGGCGGCGACACCTAAAGACACGGCAATCTTAAGATAGTAGATAGCGCCCTTTGCCCAACCACCATGAGAAGGATCGTTGAAATGCTCAATGTTGATCAACCAGACGACGATACAGATGACTGTAATCACCTTTGCAAGAACATCACCAAAATCGTTCAGCTTCTGTTTCAAAGGCGTGGGCTCGGAAATCTGAGAAGTGATGCTCTCATGAATGCCACCGATAGCGGTTGAAGCCCCAGTGAGTACGACAATTGCGGTGGCATGACCAGCAACAACGGTGGTACCGGAAAACAGCATATTTGTCTGGTCCTGCTTCACGGCCTGCTTGTCCGAGACAACCTTGGTATCCTTGCTAACACTTTCACTCTCGCCGGTCAAAATTGCCTGATCAACTCGGAAGCTGTTGCTTTGAATCGATAGCAACCGACAGTCGGCCGGAACGCGGTCACCCACAGCGATGTGGATAATGTCTCCGGGAACCAGCTCCTCGGCTTTGAGCTTTTGTAGTGTACCATTGCGAACGACCTTTGTGACATCTGCGGAATATTCTTGAAGAGCTGCAATTGCTTTTTCGGCGCTACTTTCTTGGGATACACCGACGATAGCATTGAGGATGAGAATAGTGAGGATCTATCATTAGCACGTTAGTAAGTGATTTGTTGCAGTATCATTGCGGCGGGAGATACTTACCACAGCCGGGTCAACGAAAGCAGTCCAGTCATCCCCTTCTTCGAAGAGAGCCAAAACGAACGAGATTGCAGCAGAACCGAGGAGAATGAGAACAAGTTGGTCTTTGAACTGCTCGAGAACTAGTTTCCAGAGAGGGGTAGCTTCCTCTTCCTCGAGAGCTAAGCGAATTGTCAGCCGAGAGTCCTCCCTTCATGATAAATCTTCCTTCTCGAATCGAACTGATCTCGTCCGTAGATCCGAGTTAAAAAAACGGCTTACCATTCGAACCGTGTTTCTCGCGCAAGCGCAAGACTTGCTCCTGCGTCAAGCCTGTCTCCTCCGAAACACCAAAGTCGCGGAGTAGCTCTGCAGGAGAGCGGGTAAAAGAGTGATCCATGCTTGCAGACAATCTCAACGTCGTAATCAGAGAGCCTGACGACGACCAAAAAGAAAGCAGCAAGTTTATATGGAAAGGAAGGAAGTAGGGATGATCAAGCAAAGAAGGTTTAGAAAAGGACAGCAAGCAGTATAGATGATTACCGATCAATGGTATTGAAATTACGCAATACGTGTACTTTACACCTCCGGTATCGTAGATTAGCGGTTATCAGTCCGATAGACACCTTAGGCAGGATTAGGGTTTAGATAGCCCTGCAGAATACAGGCCGCTAATCCATTAAGAGCGTTGCACGGAGCAATGCTTTACGTCAAGGCTTTTGATAGGCGCCGCCGTTTGCCGCTTGAAACCGGTCTAGCCATATCGCGACTTGATATTTTGCGACGAGAGCACGTTTAAACCGTATAATTGCATGTGTGTAATCATGATAAAAGCGTGTTCAAGGGGACTCTATTGAAGAATCATATCTGTATGAGCATAGGATGTCAAATGATGCAAATTGACATGTAATTGCTAGACATGGAAATGTTACAAAGGGTGGTAATATATACGGTATCGAACATGTATAAATACAGTTCCACATGGCCCTCGATAGGCCTGCCAAGTAATCCCCATACAAACAACCAATCTGGACCAGAGCGGTCATGTGATGCACAATGTTCTTTTTGTTTCTAGCCAAGTCTTCAAGCCTTCAAGCCCTACCAGTCAGGTCATGTCGAGATCAATCATCACAACCAGGCTATTACGGTGATCCGGAACGGGTTTCCACCAGCAACGTCCTTGCTATCCTTTTCGTTCTCTAGGCTTTATCAGCCTGATGCCAGGCCCTCTCCTACTTGCATTTAGTAGACAGTAGATAGATAGGTACAGACTCGTCAAAAGTGGTAGTTGTGGAACGGTTAGGGCTGTGAGGCAGTGAACACCAGATCGCGAATATACTTGGCAAGCCTAGGTGGTTCAGCTGATACTCAGTAAGCAATATCAAAAGCAACGAGAAGATAAGCCTTGACGATTTCATTTAACACAGTCCGTGTTGCTGGCACATGTCATATAGTCATCGCAACGAAATTCGACCCTCACATGATCTGCAGAGATCTCGAGGATTGTTGTTCACTCTTCCCCATTAACGCCAACAAGTCAAACGATTCAGAATATACTGCTCTGAATAATAACACAAACAGCTAGAATAATAGACAATATACTAGAACCCAGTATTCAAGGAAATGCTCAGTAGCGCAGAAATGTGCAAACAAATATCGCGCTGGCGCGCTAAGCCTAATCGGGCCCAGCACGGCTGGCTGGTCACCACCGACTGCGCCGCCATCCCTCAACCGTCTCTGCCAACAACATCTATCACTCGAATCTTTTTTCTTCTTCTCCTACCACATCAATTTCCTCTTATTCTTACTCTGTCGTGAACGTCTCTCTCCCAATCTATCAACCTCATTCTCGATTCCCAGTCTCTAGCCTTACAACCTATCGTCCCTGTTGCTATTGACAGCCATCCACCATGACTTCTGACGTTTCTGAGGTTTGTACACATCATGACCCCTCATTTTGTCATGGCACCAGGCTGGCACCACCAGCACCTCCAAAATGCTGCTTTTTGCCTTGTCTCAAGATGGCCTGATTTCTTAGTTTGATAATGATTTGACTAACTTCTTTTTGGCTGCAGCGTGAAAGGTAAAGCATTCGAAATCATGTTTACTAGTTACGAGTCCAGTCACTAATACCCCAAAAGCAAGACTTTCCTTGCCCGCCTCTGCGAGCAGGCTGAGCGTTACGATGGTGAGTCAAGCATTGTTTCTCTATATAGAATTTGGAACTAATCAGGATTGTGTAAATTAGAGATGGTCACATACATGAAGGTAAGCAACTATCTACCAAACATTGATCATAAGTTGAAGACATTTATCTAACCATTATCCTCTATAGGAAGTTGCCAACGTACGATACCATCCTTTCGAGCTAATCCACTCGAATCTACAAAATAAATATTCGCGATCCGAAATTAACATATAACAGCTGAATGGTGAACTTTCCGTCGACGAACGCAACCTCCTCTCCGTCGCCTACAAGAACGTCGTCGGTACCCGTCGTGCTTCCTGGCGCATTATCTCCTCCATTGAGCAAAAGGAAGAATCCAAGGGATCCTCCGAGCACGTTTCCATCATCCGTGACTACCGCCAGAAGATCGAGACCGAGCTCGAGAAAGTGTGCCAAGATGTCTTGGACGTTCTCGACGAGTCCCTTATCCCCAAGGCTGAGTCTGGCGAGTCGAAGGTTTTCTATCACAAGATGTATGAAATCAATTTCAAACTTTGGACGCCAGAGCGTGGTATTAATTCAACCGCAGGAAGGGTGACTACCACCGTTATCTCGCCGAGTTCGCATCTGGCAACAAGCGCAAGGTCGCAGCCACTGCCGCTCACGAGGCTTACAAGGTTAGTTCAAGTCGCTATCTTCACGTATGTTCTTCTTGCTAACGAATTTAGAACGCCACCGATGTCGCACAGACTGAGCTCACTCCTACCCACCCCATCCGCCTCGGTCTCGCCCTCAACTTCTCAGTCTTCTACTACGAAATCTTGAACTCGCCCGACCGTGCTTGCCACTTGGCCAAGCAGGCATTCGACGACGCTATTGCCGAGCTCGACTCTCTCTCCGAGGAGTCCTACCGCGACAGCACCCTCATTATGCAGTTGTTGCGTGACAACCTCACCCTCTGGACCTCATCCGACGGCGGTGAGCCCGAGGCTGCCGAGCCCAAGGAAGAGAAGCCCGTTGAGGAGGCCGCTGCTCCTGCCGAGGAAAAGGCTGAGGAGGAGGCTCCTGCTGCCGCTCCCGCTCCAGCAGAGTAGAAAGTCTGTTATCTTTACGAAAACGCACAAGGAAGCTGGTCTTTCACTGTCTTCAAGGAAGGACTTTTTGAACCTACGCTCCCATATGATGCGTCTTTCGAATCGGAGTCTTGAGCGCCCTGCCTTTTTGCTTCCTTTTCTTTTCCTTTTCTCTGTTACCCCCTAAGTCGATGCGGCAAATCTCAGCCTATTCCCCCTTTCCCCCTCACTGCCAGGCATGTTTAAACGACTGCCATTAGCCGCCTTTGTTTGTTCCTTGATCAGGCCTGTAGTTGGATGCGGAGTTTGATATTTGGAGAAACGCCAGGTTGGAGCTGGATATCTGTTTGCGAAATTTCGTGCTATTTTCATCTCTCCAATAATCTTTTCTTCCTTGTCTTATCCCCTGCTCTGTTTTCTGGTCGAGTTTCTCGTCCTGGATGTCGTATGACATTAAAGAACCGAGAAATCGAAGAATGGACAGCTACAGAGGATTTCAATTTATACTGAATTCTTTTGACTTCCATTTCTCCTATCAACCAGCCCAGCAAATCTTATCTCTTGTCTTATTCCCTTTCCAAACGTGTTGTTTTAAACAATTTCCACAGGCAAACACAAATGAAATCCAAACCAAACCAATCATTTAATTTATTACATTCTTCACTCTCCTAAAGACCTAGCAGGAAGTCACCTTGAAGAATGAAACTAATGTCTATTTATAAAGGAAACGGTACTATTAATCTATACTTGCGCAATGTTCTTCAGGTACATATCAACGCATAGGAAACATTTCATGTAATGTATAGAACTTTTCGATCCAATAGACAAGAACGACGTAGGTAACTCATATTGAGGGGGATGAACAACAGAACAGGGGGAAGAAAAGACAAAATTGATGACACCGAGCAATAGCTATGCATATAGAACGAAACGATCAATTTTCAAGAGGGAAAAGAGTAGGGGGTAGGACGACCCGGAATATAAACGGATAAATTACATGAAATCGTCATCACCCAAGTCATCATCATCATAAGCATTAGTATCCACCTTCGCAAAGTCCCGCGCAGTGTTCAGCGAAGTCTTGGTCTTTGCTGCTTTCGATTTTTTGCCTCCCTTATCAGCCTGACGCTCCTCACGCATCTTCTCATTGCTGAGCGTCGTGAGTGCGCTGGCCACTTTCTTGACTTGGTCACTCGGCAAATCTTTGACTAATTGCTTCGCGAACTCAGGCGCCCAAAGCGCGTATTGCGCCTTTTTAGAGTTGGCCGTCAACAGCGGGATAAGTGTGGCCGTCAACGCGGTGAATTGGTCCTTTGTCGTAGGTTTAAACAGTGGCATGGCGGACAGATCAATCGCTTTCGTTGGGTCTGACGCATCGCCCACAACGATGGCTTTGGCCTTGCCCCGATTACGATTCAGGTCGATATCACCGAACAAATCCTCGGCGTGCTTGAGATCCGAGTCCTTCTCGGTCTTGCGCAGACGTGCCCGGCGCTCAGCTTCATCTTCGCTGCTGTCATCTTCGTCTGAATCTTCTTCTGCGAGTTTCTTGCGTTCTTGTTGGTGTTCTTGTATGCGTTGGGCTTTGCTTTTCCTTTTGGCGGCGGCTTCAGCTTCGGCTTTGGCCTTTGCTGCGGCGGCGGCCTTGGCTTTTTCGCGCTCTACTTCGGAGTCTTCGGCGGCGTCCCAGGAGTCTAGGACCTGTACGGATAGGTTAGTTTCGGCTGGAGCTGGGAAGATGGGGGTGTATGCGACTATCGAGGGAGGAGGCTTACTTCGTCATCTTCTTCGTCGTCAAACTTGCGACGACCGGTGACAGGAGGCGGGGAGGAGGGAGGGGTGCTATCCTCTTCGTCGTCTGTTTGTGGAGATATTGTCAGTCAGATTTCCCGTTCCATAAGCCGGATACTATAAACACTGGTTGTAAAAGTGTAGACGGGAATTCAATCAATCTGACTCACCCCACTTTGAAGGCGCCATGACGAGAAATCTTTTGCTTGAACTCTGTCGAGAAGACTTCGGAAAGTTACAGAGTGGCTTCTGTTTGCCCTCACTTGTTCGTGAGAAACAAGATCAAGAATCAAAGGCGTTGCCTTGGGAGGGTGTGTGACAGAAAATGGCAAGGGGAAACTTGGGAAAAAAAAGGCCCTATCACAAAGCAAAGAGAGGGGTCAGCCCAGGCAATCACGTGAATATATTGGGCTGCAAGGCGGGAAAATCGGGAGGGCAATCCTTCCAACGATATTTATTTGTTAATCTTGAAGACACTTCCAGAAGTCAAGAATGAACTATAACTATCGTTGACTCGCTGTCTGGCCAATAGACTTTTCTCTTTGCAAAGACACACGGTACAAACTGGACTACAAAAATTGGTGGACTGCACGATTACCTGTCACTGCATGCCGACGTCATCCGGGCTTGATATCAGACTAAATTCACACTGAGCATTCAAGTATCATCTAACTAACGAAGGACTGGCGAATATGACAACTTTCATTTCGATTATTTTCAAATATCGTCTTTTTCCAACATCAAAGGACTTATATTGTCTTAACTATGCGGAGGCTCAGTCCGCTTGACCCAGATATTCGCTTCAACGTACCCATACACCCTGCTTAGACCGGTCTGAATCGACTCCAAAGGCATGACCGTTGTACAGTGTTTCCGGAAACTAGTGTATATTTCAATATTGTACTTACAAGTTATCGTATACAAGTGTGAGAAAACTCCAAACAGATGGCAAGATTGCCCTACAATAGAATCACAGAGAGGATGCTCGAGAATTTAGATCATATACACTATAATGCTCAAATATCCCAGGCTCTCCTTTGAAAAAGGGATTAGTTAATAATAGAGAGTAGTGAGGAATAAAAAAGAATTCGATCTACAGCGTATAAAATCCTATAATCCGCAAGCTTCCCGACCTGCTGAAACCATTAACTTGGCGATGCTCAGTTTCGCCCACTAAGGCAGTCCGGCTGTCTGATGAAGATGCTTGAAAATTGAAATAAGGCGAAGTCGACTCATAGGATATCCGGTTATGTATGGAATGTGTGTCCCAGCAATACAGCCAAAGCGGGTTTATGACCGAAAGATACCATATCATGTTTATTAAAAGGAGGGAAGTGCATCAAGGAGTATGCAATTTTAGTTACAGCAACAAGTTTAGTCAAGTTATACTGTACTGTAAATCATATGTTAGCGTTCAGTCTAGACAAAAGACAAAACCACCATGGCAAATCATCGTCTTCGGAAGAAATTCATGAGCACTCGCCGTTTACGGCCCACAGGTTGTGAATCTGATGTAATATAATCACCGGTATAAGTGTGGATCGTGCGTAGGGCAGTAGTGTCTGCTGAAGATTGATGATTCTATCTTTGTGAGAGCTGGTTCGCTGCTATTTCCCAATTACTAAGGGCATTGCAGGAGGATATAGCGTCTGGATGATTTGAGCCTAATACTTTGTTGTGGAGGTTTCCACATTTCTTCATAAAACTCAAGGCATCTGAGATCTTCCCCAGTTGTTTAAGAGTGAAGGCAAGATTGTGCATGCTTGTCAGAGTATCTAGATGCTCAGGACTAAGCGCCTTCTCACGACTTTTAAGTGCCTGTCGGTGCATGGCCTCAGCCTCTTTGTACTTACCCTGCAGTGCAAGTATTGATCTAAGCTGACTGACACTGGTAAGAGTATGTGGATGCTTAGGACCAAGCGCCTTCTCATAACTTTTAAGTGCCTGTTGGTGCATGGTCTCAGCCTCTTTGTACTTGCCCTGCAGTGTAAGTACTGATCTAAGATGGCTAACACTGGTAAGAGTATATGGATGCTCAGGACCAAGCGCCTTCTTACGACTTTTGAGTGCCTGTCGGTGCATGGCCTCAGCCTCTTCATACTCGCCCTGCAGTGCAAGTATTGATCCAAGCTGACTGATACTGGTAAGAGTATGTGGATGCTTAGGACCAAGCGCCTTCTTATAACTTTTAAGTGTCTGTCGGTGTATGGCCTCAGCCTCTTTGTACTTGCCCTGCTGTGCGAGTACTGATCCAAGCTGGCTGACACTAGTAAGAGTATTTGGATGCTCCAGTCCCCAAACTCTTTCTCGGATTTTTAGGACACTTTGAAACAGAGTTTCTGACTCTATATATCTTCCATCACTTTCAAGGCAGCTTCCTATTCGTGCAAGAAAATCATCGTGGCCGGCCTGGTGATCCTGGAATTCTGTGTTGTTCACCAGATACAGTGCATGTGGTAGATAATCCCTTTACATTGATCGATTGCCATGGTTATTATCTGGAAAAATCCTGTCCAGCTGTTCGGCGGCTATTTTTACCCAGGTCTCAAATGTCTTTTTCTTTCTTAACCAATTTCGAGTGGCAAGGTGCACGAGTTGATGAAGACTGAGAAAACTGTCATCAACCTGTGCACTGATGAAGGAATATGCTTTAAGAAGACCTAATACTTCCTGTTGTCTTTTTACTGATGTTGTCGATGGAAGAATCGACTCTAGTATATCTCATAGGCTAATGCAAGCCATGAACAACAAAAGGTCGCTTGCTATTTTATCCACTTGCTGGATTTGTAAGAAGGAGACCAGCCAGGTTGCGGTCACGGAGTTCTGAATTTCTGCATACTGTCCACCATCTTCAAAATCCTCGCTAAGCAGTTCTATTGTGTTCCCCTCTTGCTCATTCAGCAATGACATATACCTCACTAAAGATATATCAGTTTGATTTATGTAAGCTGTGGCTTGGCTGATTGCTAGAGGGAGAAAAGCAAGCTGGTTAAGAAGCGCGCCTGTTACATGATTATCTTGGAATAGATCATTTCGAAGTAATAGTTTCCTGAGTATCTCCTTGGCAGTCCTCTGATCCACATTAGGAATAGAGAGCACATTAGAGGATGCCAGTTTCAATACAAGCTGTTGATTGCGGGATGTAAAGAGTACATGGCCATTCTCACTCCAAGGGATAATATTCTTAAGTGGTGGTGCTAGGGAGTTATCCTTAATCTATATATTAATATCATCTGCATTGTCGAAGATCAGAAGCCATTTCTCTTTGGTTTGGCTGAAATAATTCCTGAGATGCTCTTTCACCTCTGCTGGCTCCATGTCATGAAGCCCTACCATTTATGCAATGCTCATGTAAGCCTGTTCAACAGCCTCGTAACTGGTGCATGGGATCCAGAAGATCGAACATTCAGGCTCTCTATCTCGCATGCGGTAAGCTAGCTCCAGAGCAATTTGAGTTTTTCCCATACCTCCCAATCCAGTAATAGCGATCTTTTTTACCCTATTAGGCACGGAGATTAAATCCTCCAATTTCTGGATTTCGTCCTGGCGGCCCACGAAGCGAAGATTTCTCTCAAAAGGAATCATGAAGTGACGATTTTTACTCGCATCTATTGAGAATAATCAAATTCTTGACATCATAAAGAAGAACCCCTAGATAGTCCCCTAACCTTTGTGGTTTGCAGGCATCCAGGTCTCTAAGAAAGCCTTTACTGCCGAGGCCCCAGTCGCTGCTGCGTATGCCTGCCATAACTTGCTCTTATGACTATCGGCATAGTCATACACACCCTTGATGATAATGCACAGAATATTGTCCCATACCCCTGCCCCTTCCATCTCAAAACCAATGACCTTTTCTTTTCTGGCAAGTTCATCACGATGCTGTCCAGATTTCATCACCGTGTCGGCAGAAGCAACTGGTCCAATATAGGGAGGTCTAGACATCTTTCGAGATCTCTCAACATCAAGCTTGTTAACTTGTATCGCAACCAAGGTTATTGTAGTCTTTCTCTAATGCCTCCTCACATATTTGATCAGGTAAGTCACTTCTAAAACAGGAGCACCCAGCAGCTGAAATATAATTGGAATGCTTATGAAGACAAGAGGCCTGGTAAAGTATATCATTAATCATTGGATGATGCCACTTGGTCCCTGTTCATTGAATGGTGCGAAGATACTGTTGCGTCTGATTCTCAAGTTCACTACGGGCATTCTCCGCACGAAGGCCATTTAGAAGGGTGCGAATTTCTCGACTTGGCCTGCCTAGCATGTCCTTGAGACCAGTCTTCCGCTAAAACCCACCAGGGTATTGTCTGCCAAAGTCATATTCAATCATAGAATTACTGATGATAACATCGCCTAGGAATATCTCTTGGTACTCTGGTAGGGAAGGGGCACCACCACAGATACCAACGACTAAAGCAAGGTCGATGGCTGTGTAGCTGACTTGCAGACTGGAAGCAACACTTACTGCACTTCTCTTGCCCATTCCAGGCATGTAGTACAGGACCACATCGTGCTTGCCTATCCTTCTATTTATATATGTATTTGCATCACCTCGTTGTTTGCCGTAGTGTTTTCCAAACCGATCATAGGTTTCATCGAATAGGGCTTCGACAGCTTCCGCCTCGAGAGGAAGGACGCAGATAATTACGATCGTAAAATCATTGCGGCTTTTCGGGCGCATCGGGCAGCACAGGGTAACAGCGGTGGGGAAACAGAGCTTTAAGTAAATCTTACCATCAAATTCGCGATAACAACGCCTGAAAATAGAGCATAGCAGAGCTGAAGTCCTGGGAGAGCTGAGACCAATTTGGTGTTCGCAGCCTCGCGGTTGTACACCCAACCACGGGCCTGTAATAGCCGCCCTGAGGAGGCGTAACGCGAATACTAGCATCACATCGTTCTACTGAATGGGACAGTAATACATGGGCCTATAGTCAGCACTTCTCAAATGATATGATTAACATGGGTGGGTAGGAAATCCGTATGGCTTAAGTCAGACCAGCGGGGATCTTGTTCAGATGAAAACCAAGCAA
This sequence comes from Talaromyces verruculosus, assembly GCA_001305275.1. Lineage (NCBI taxonomy): Eukaryota > Fungi > Ascomycota > Eurotiomycetes > Eurotiales > Trichocomaceae > Talaromyces > Talaromyces verruculosus. The sequence goes on from LHCL01000066.1 coordinate 113,420, forward strand.
CACAGGGAACTTGTCCCTGTCACCATCCCTTGATTTCCGGTACTACTACGGGTGGGTAGTGTAATCCACATGGTCCTGCTGTTACTGTATCTTAGTCAGTCTGTTGAGGGAAGTTTATAGAGGATAACATGTGGCTGACAGGATTACTTTACTGCTATCCTAAATATGGTGAGCGCATCGCATATATCCGCTCATTTACTCTCATTGGATATTGCGCTATCCTCGATATAAGGATTTGCAAGACACCTCCTTACAAATTAGTGCGCAAAATCCTGCTGTTCCAAAGCCAATCACCCTGCATTAGCTACTCGCTATAAGGAACAAGAGGGGAGGAGTGATTGGATAGCAGGTACGGAAAATCTAAGGACAACAATTAGAGAACAAGGAAATCACGTGACCAAAGATATACTTGAAATACAGAAACACCGATAAGATACGTAGTATATCTTTGGAGACCTGTGATTGGACAACATATTATATACTTGCTACCAGAGTAAAGTATACGATATAAAGTATACGGAACATGAAGGACTGGATATATAAGGACGCTCTTTACCATCATATGTATAGTTCTTCATAGCTCTTTAAATCTAAGTCACTTGATATCAGACTTTGACAGTGAGAGCCAGCAAGGCATTCTAACTCGTACGGGCACCAGGCTGTGCGGGGGATCTCTTCTATCTTAGTTACGTTTGAGACTTCCAAAACATTGACCGACTTATTGTTACTTCGTTTATTCATGCCTACTCTATCGATCAGACAACCCGAACCTTCGTGTGGTTCAACAAACTAACGTACCTCGACGCGACAGTATTTAACTAAGGTGGATCCAGGTCCGTGACACCTGCGCTGTGTTATGTATTGGCACAAGGATGCCAGTTACTTTCATTCTATTAGACACACTTTGAATACAATACAATACGCGTTTCCACTCAATTTCTCAGTGGCGCTTGAGTTCGGGTAAAGTATACAGGACCTGGTTATGATACAGGAAGTTTGATACCATACGAACGCGGGACAATGGTTTCCCGAAAGCCGTTCTAAAAGTAGATTAGTGCATTCCTGGCTTAGTGTTACAATAACAATTAAAGACTATGAGTGGTGACACCAGTTTCCGGAAACACTGTACCGAGTTGATTCTCTTCGTTAAACTCGTGCAGCGCCATCCACTCCAGGGCCCGGTGGGAGTTTATAGTTCTTCCGCACCGTCAGCAGGGTCTCCGCATTCTCGATCTCATTGAAATGGTAGGCGAACTTGAATCAAGTACTCTTGAATTAATTTACATTGCACGACGCATCTAGATTGATTACTTTTCTACGTGGATCCCATAGCGCGGGATGTGATAGCCGTTTGAGGAATTTGCGCAGGTCCACCATGTGGCATGAGTAGCTACGCCAGTCTTGAATACATCGGATGCATGTACCTCGACGTACCAACGGTCAAGCTTTGCCTCGGAGACCGAAGAGATCCACGAAGAAGCATTGCGAAACAAGCTGTCACAAGCTATTTGCAGTCAACTAACCAGGGCTGGAATACTGTAGAACTTTTTAGCTCAAATAATGGGATTGCAACAGAACCGCAGAGGACCAATAAGGGGGACAAAACTATAATCTAAAATATAGTGTAATATCTGTGAACGAGTGGCGCCGCTTAGCCCATTTCCCAAGGGCTCACTATATCATATGATTGCCCAGTCAAAAAGTTCATTTCGTGTCCCTTGTTGACGGTGATGCCCGGCGTATTGATTTTCCTTTGTTTTTTTGTACGCATCGGTGCCATATCGGGATATCGACTCTGTCATAGGGAGTTGGAGGGAGATTTGCGCATACATCATGCAGGGATATGGCTGGATCATTATCCTACAATCTATCTCATAGTGAAGTATTAGAGATTAAGATAAATGATACTTGATCTGAAGTGCGTCGGCCGATTCATAGCTTATCTGTCAATTTGTATGTAAAATCAAATTCCTTGAGTTGGACTCGGAGCCGACACACATCTGCGACAGTACTGCATGGCTAGACGAATATACGGAAAGATTATACGATGATATGTACTACGTATATCACTTTTCGGAGCAATCCTCCGTCAGTACAATTTACTATATGCATTACCACAAGTGGAGCATATGTCGGAGCTAAAAGCTAAGTACATTGCTGTCTGCTGGGCCATAGTTTCATAGACACTTGGTGAACCAAAAACTCTTCTGCTGTAACAAGAGGCAAGTACAATAATTGAAATCAAGGGGAGTCTCAAAAAGGATATTACCCTATATCAAGCTAGCATGAGCTAAGTTTGTTGATTTACCGAAATACATAGGCCTGCCGTATTTGTATAGGGAACATCGATCTGGTTACGATCAAAGCCATCCTAGTAAAGACAGGAAAAGGTAGAAAAAACATGCAATCTACAACTGGATATTGTAACATGGAAGACACGATATATGTTCAATTTGCATGTGGGCCTCGCTTTACTATTTATAAGGAACACACCCCATTTTGTCAATGGGGCGGACCTTGTCCTTTATCACAGTAGTTGAAGTGCGATCATATAGACGTGAAGGATCTCTTTCTTTCACTCTCAGTAGTTTTCATTTCATCTCTTTCTTTATTCACTAAAGGACTTTTGAAAGCAACAGTCATACGGCGGCATCTCCATTCTATTAGTGCAAACGCCTGACAGTAAATGCCTAGCAAAGGAAAGCTTATTAGCAACTGCGCATTTGCCAGAGAACCTTCTGAGTATAAGATACCCACATCACTGTGACGAGCAAAATTTATTAACCACTAAGCAGTGGTGTATGGACATCATGAGATTGTCTAAATCCAAACCTATTATTTGTGACAGTGGTCAAAACCTGATATTGAGGCTATCTCGCTAACTAGGTGCACCGGGTCTACAAGCAATATCAAGCATGGAGAAGGAAAGAAGAAGAAGCCAAAATCCGCCCGCTGAGAGCTCCTTTATATGCTCTGTGTGCGAAGCCCCTTTCCCAATACAGTACCACCAGGAAGGCAGTTCCTGATGTAGCAGTTGCTAGGGTTATAGCCCTATCTGGCTATAGCTTCATGACGGGAAGCTCTGTCATATAGCTAATCATGCTATCAACTATGCCACCATTTAGCTACAAGCCGAAAGGGCTGTTACATTACCCCCCCTTCTATAAGGCGCTTGCCCGCAAGCGCTTGTTACTAGCACATCATCCTCCAACATATCCTCTATAAAATAATCCTCCTCTATAGCCTTGAGCTATTCTCTAAGCATTTTTAATAGTCTATCTGCTCCTAGATTAGCAGTATAGAAGGCTTGCAATACTAATAGCGTATTCTTTAAATAGCTCACCAGATACTACTTTAGATCAGGATTATAGCCTAACTAGCTCACTCAGTAGTAAAGCTTCTTCTACTGGATATATAATGTAACCACTTATTTAATTTCTCATTCTAAATGCCCATTGATTTTTAATTCAGGTCCTTTATCTGCTAGTTGTCCCGAGAGTGGCTCTGTTAAGGTGGCTAAACGCAACTTCTCTAGCAAGAATATAGGATGTATACTCAATCCTTCTGGCAACTTAAGTTCAAAAGCATGTCCTATCTGCTTCATAATAAGGAAAGGTCTTTCTTGCTAATGCTCTAGTTTCCTACTTAGATGACCTATATTCTATCTCTTATTTATAATATATACTATATCTCTAACTAAGAAGTTCACTAGTCAATGTTTCTTATTGGTCTACTTGGCTTAACAGTCCTAAGCTTGCTTTATATTTTCTCTTATAAATTCCTAAACCTCTTATAATCTCTTAGTCTATACTTGTGCATCTTTTTTATTAAGAGTCAACTTCTGTAGTAATACTGGGGTGGTCTAATTAAATGACATTTAGAGCTGATATCCTCTTTTAATCATAAATAGTGACATGCCTATTAAGGCCTGAGGTAGGGTTGATATTATAAAGTCAATAATAGGCAAGTACTCTAACCAATCATCTATAGTAAAGTTTATATAAGGCTGTAGACACTGCTAGAGGTATTAATTTGTGATCTTAGTTTGATTATCCATCTACGCATATCATGCTATAGATAACTTGATCTTAATTTATAACACTTGGCATATTTTATTCCAGAATTCTGATACAAACTGCCCTCTGCGGTCTGAGATGATGCTGTTAGGTAATTCTATCTATAGAAAGATGTACTAAATCTATAATCTAGTTATCTCCTTGGTGGTTGCTATATCCTTATGATATAGTATAGAAACTAGATGCTTACTTAGATAATTAACTGTTATAAATACTGTGTTAAAGCTATAACAGTTTATTAAAAACTCTATAAAGTCTATTAATAAGTGCTACTATAGTTGATTAGGGATAGGCAATAGTTTCAGTATACTGAGGGTCTAGTCTCTTCAGATATTAATTCTTCTATAAGTCTTATAATTATTAATATAGCTCTTAATATTCTTGCTCTATGATTCCTAGTAAAAGTGTTCTCTAAATAGCTTCTTTATCTTATCTTGACTAGGGTGTGCTATTAAAGGCAGTTAGTATATCTTATCTAATAATTGCATATAGAGGTCTGTCTTATCTAGGACATATAAGTAACCTTGGTGCAACAATCTTCCTTCTTCAATATACTACTTTGAATCTTTCTAGTTCACTCTTTTACTAGCGTCCTCCATCATAGTGACTCTCTCATTTGCGTCAAGTACTCGTCCAATAATATTAGCATCTGTAATGGCGCTGTTCAGGTCTATAAAGGCTACTTCTGCTATAATCTGGTTATTAAGGATCTCTTGCGGTAATATTATCAGGTTGTAGTGATTAAGATTCTTAGCTCCATTATCTCTCTGTTATGTGAGTGTATCTGCTAGCACATTTACCCTTCTAGATTGATATTGCAATATGAAGTAGAATTCCTGTAGTAATTTATACTACTGTACTTGCCTAGTAGTTAGGGCCTTGGTTGTTATAAAGTATTCTAGGGCTTGATGGTCTGATAATACCTTAAAATACTCTTTCTGTCTTAATCTGAGTAGCTCTGGCCTCCATTCCTGAAACACTTGAATAATTGCTAACATCTCCTTGTCGTAGATATTGTAATTATACTTGGAGTCTATTATTATAGATGAGTAGTATCCTATAGGGTGCTATTCTCCATTCTTATAGAGCTGAGAGAGCACTGCTGCTACTATTGAATCTGATGTGTTAGTCTCCATATGTGTTAACCAATTTGGATTGTAATATACTAAGATAGGTGCTGATACTAGCATTATTTTTAAGTGGTTAAAAGCTTCTTTATACTGCTTTGTCTATATAAAGGGAATATCTTGTTAAGTAAGCTGGTGCAGTAGCTTTGTAATTCTGCTATACTCTTTTATGAACTTCTAATAAAAATTATAAAAATCTAGGAATGACTATACCCCTTATACTGTTATTAGCACCTTTTAGAAGAGTATTGTAACGATATGGGTAGAACGATAGTTCGATTGTGGGTATGGGCTACAGAACACTTGCTGAGCCGATTACTATGAGAACTCGATACGATAGGAATATATATGACAAAGTAACGATGTCTGGATTGTACGAGAATAATCGCTTGATCCCTTTTTCAATGAGGGGATCTTCACTTCTTATATACATGTGTGGTGTGCCTAAGCGGCACCGTGCAGTAAGGTTAGCGGAATCATATGATCTCCGCCCAGCATACAATTCAATGCTGCTGCCTTAGATCGCGGGCATCGATCCTTCAAGCAATCAGATTAGCCTCCTCGATCTCATGATAGGATCAGCCTTTATAATTCTCCCCCTTCTTAAAGAAAGCTCATCCTTAAGCTTTATAAGGGTGTTCATAAATCTAGCTTCCATAGCAGTGTTCTTTTTTATAGTTATTATAGAGATTCTTTATCTTCTAAAGACTTCATAGTATATAATAGATATAGTAGCGAGAAGGTTCCTTTATAGTATAAGGTAGGCGGTAAGATAAGATTTGTTTATATCTATTTTAGGGAAGATCCCTTACTTATATTAATAAATATCTTACCTTTTACTTACTCTTATCCTTCTTCTTCTCTCTTCTTTTTCTCAAGCCTCAATCACTAAGAAGTATATCCATCCTTCCCATTTATTCACTTATTCATTCATTAATAGCTTACTAATTATATAAGATAGCAGCCTCTATTAATAGTTTTATTAATTTTTAAAGCTTTTCATGTTAAGTCTTATTATAAATATTGAATTTAGAGCAATATTTACTCCTATTAACTCTCCTTCCCCTCTAAAGAGGGCTCATGAAGAGTAATATATGCCTATAAGTTACTTTATTTCTTCCTTAGCTTTGACTCCTGCATAGTTATATTTAAGATAATCCATTCTCATCACTTCACTTTGCAGAACTATCTCAGCAATTTAATATAATATTAACTATAATAGATTACTTTAAAACACTATTATAGTCATCACTAGTTTTACTATGAGCTTTATCTCTAAGATAATAAAAAAGCAAGTGTGCTAGGGGATACACTTATAGAGTCTCCTAGGGATATAATCCCCCAGTTTTCAAATCTCTAAATCATAGTAAGTATAGCTTCTTTATTAAATAAATATATTATATTATAAGTTCTAATAGCTAATATATTTTAAATAGAAAAATAATATTATTATGGTTCTATCTAGGCCTTTAATTAATAAAGATATTGAGGAACTATCTATCAAGGAATTATCTATTAAGGAATTGTCTACTAAGGAGTTATCTAGTTTAAGTAATACTCTAGATATAATTATTAAGCCACTTATAGAGTATAATAAATCTCCTTCAAAGAACAAGGATTATGTGGTGTCTAAAGTATGTATATTGATATATTATTGAAGTCTGAATACTAATCATATGATATACTATAGAAGCTATTGAACTGTTGTTCTATTTCCATCTTATTTATAAATAATATTAACTTATACTAAAAAGCAATTAAATACTTGAATTATTATTACTTAAGGAAAGTTAAGGGGTTAGAAAAGAGTTCTATAGACTTAAAGCCTATACTTATTATTAAGCAGCCTATATTTAATATAAAAAGCCTGATGTTTACTATAGCCTGCTATTTTCATTATTTAAAGATAGTTAGTTTAGAAGGTCTATTTTATATATAGCCTAGTAAGTATTTAAAATACTATTATTATATGAATAATAGTATCCTTTATAAGCCTATCCCAGCTCTATATAAGGTAGAGTTTATTAAGTTATAGACTCTTTTTTAGACTAGTATATTAGTGAAAGCTTTTATAGCTAGAGATTATTATCTTAAAGATATAAATATATTTACCTATAATTGTAGCAGTAAGCCTAAGGCTAAGCTATATACTAGTTCTATTTTAGTGGATCTCTCTAATAAGTATAAAGCGTATTAGGATTAGAAGTTTATAATATTATACTATAATCAAGAGTAGATACTTAACTATATATATAAGTAGATATGTAATTAGTTTTAACTATTAATATATCTTATAAGTATGGATTAGATACTAATATAAGTTGGTTTAAATAGAATAATGATTCCCAAGTTTGTTCTATTAAAGAATTATTTAGTGATAAGGATGATAATGTGTTTACTAGTTATATTAAGAACTCTAATGATGATAAGCCTGCTGCTTAGCAGCCCTATTTTGATACTATTTTACTGCTATTTTTATTTATTTTGGAAATAAAAGTTGAGATGTGGATTGGGAGGCCCCTGGATATAGATGATAGTCCTTTTAGCCTTTTAGCCCTATTTTTGGGGAGTTTTGGCTGGTTTTCGTGTTGTTTTGGAGGTTTTTTACCCCTTTTTCAAAAGTTTTGGTAGTTTTTGGGACTTTTTGCCTAATTTTAGGATGTTTTCTTGCCCTTTTTATGCATTCTGTGTAGTAAGATCCTTGTTAAATCTCAAAACCCTTTTAGAAAATAGGAAGAATAACCTTATTAATACTATATTAATTATAGATTAATCTTAAATAAATTAATTAGACAGAAAAACCCTATAGAAGAAAACTATCTTGATTAATGCTTTCTCTTTAGTATTATAGATTTAGCTAATTTAATAACTATAGTGTTATATTTATCTAAGAGCTTAGATATATTTATAAGATACTTAGCTGATTCCTAGCTATTCTTGTATAATAGATAATCTTTCCATTTCACTAAGTAATAAGGCTATAATTTATTCCTTCTCTTATAGAATTAATGTGCTATAATCTCTTTAATTTTCTATTCTGGTATAGATTCCCTGTTCTCATCATTCTTAATGATTAGTAGGAAGTCTTTTTATAGATTAGCTCTGTTCTGTAAGTAGTAAGGTTCCAATAAGGATATATAAAAAACCTTGTAGACTCTTCTCCACATTGATAAAATGTTTAGCTGGTATGCTTGTTTCCTAATACATTCTATTATCATAAATAGTCCTTCATAACACAAGTCCAGCTTCTTGCTAGAATAGTAAGTGCAAATATTCTTCATATTAAGCTTTATCTAATCTCCAACCTTAAAGGTTATAAGCTAATATTACTTTTTGAGATTTTCAATTTGTACCCGGGTTGCGGAACTAAACTCTATTCAGATTGATTTTCGGCTTCCTTCGTACAAAAATTTAGGGTTAGGGTTGATATATTATTACCACGCACCTTGCGCATTTCTGCTAGGCTCCACTAGATCCGCACCAAGTGGTTCGGTGTCTTGATAACTTCGTCGCAATTCCGCTTGAATAAACATCACTTCAGTTCATGACAGCCCGATTAGAGTCTTCAAGCGAAGAGTAATCAATCTCAAAAATGGATACTTACGCTAAGTTAGCTCATTGGCAGTCCTCTCTCACCCTTATAACTTTGACCCTTTCCCACTCACGAAATCATGGACCTCCGTTACTTGCTTTTGTTTGGTATGATTCATATGATATTCAGTTTACTTGTTTTCTCCTGATAATTCGTTGTTGCCAACTGCTCCTTGAGTGCGGAAGACCATGGCTCGTGCTTGGTACTACGATTCAGACGACTCAGTCAAAGATAACAGCTCAACCGAGTCTATTTCCTCAGACACTGATTTGACAGAGCCAGAAGATGGATATAGCTCAGAGACAGATCAGACAGACTCTGGCGCTGAGGACTCGGACGTTGATCTATCAGAGACTCAGGATGAGACCTTTTTAGACGCTGATTCAATGGAAAATGATGACGAGAATATCAATGATGCTGAGGAGTCTGGGACACTCTCGCACCAAAGCCTAAGCATCAAGGAGCTCGCCATTTCTATCAATCAGCGCTATGAAGATCCAGCTGACAACCCTACGCAAAACCTCTCCGATATCGATCCAGATTTCAACAAGTCCGATAACACTAAGAAACTACGATCACGAGTAGTTGATCGTTGGCATCGGTTTGTATTGTGCATGTCCCATCTCACTGTTCGGCAGCTAATTTCAGCGCTACACAGGTTTTGCAAAGTGAAAGTCAGAGAGAAGTGCCACCGCTTGAATTGGAGTAAACCGGAGTCGGCACTCCGAAGGGCGTCTGCGGATTGGCTATATCGCTTCCTACATTGGTGCTGTCGACTGCGGCATGGAAAGGATAACCGAGTTTGTAAAGGCTACGGCAGTGCTGATTCTCTGAAGACCGACTGGAAGTATTTGCGAGTATACTACCAAGCGACAAAAAAGCGGAAAATGAAGAAGAGCATGGCAGCACGCCTACGCACGGTATGCTGTGGCCATCACAGGTAACGTTAGAAGAGGCTAACATGTTGTAGGGCATCGCACAATTGATCGTTGAGTTCAAACTAAGGACGCAGCCTCGTAAGAATGATCCAGTCTATATTGAAGACATGATTCCGTTCAACGAAACAATTCTCCGAACACAGGAGAAACGGTTCTACTTGGGCATCCAGCGGATCATGTTATGCCTCGTCTTGATGCTCGGGCTTTTCACTGCTGGCCGTAAAACTGCTATCCTTAAACTGCAGTACAAGCACCTAAGACTCAGCCTACAGCGCAACCCTCATGGCGGACCCCCCGTACTATCAATTGACATCGAGCCAGAGTATATTAAGACACTTCTTGGGATCAAAGCACTGTATGTTATACCTCCACCTTCATGAATATCTAATGACTGGCTTCCTCTAATGTCAAGTATAGGAATACTTTTTCTTTTCCGGAAATCATCTATGGTGTTTCACTTGTCTTCAGTCCCCATGTCTTTATTATGGGCCTACTATTCCATGCTCGCGCTTTCCAAGCTAATATCAGATCTATGGATGATATGCGGCGACTCTTTGTCATGCGTGGCTGCCAGCAACTAGAGTTACCTTTAAAAAAAGAAATGGACGACTACTATTTATTCTGTAAAGTTGAAGAAGTTGATGGAGAGCCACGTATCATTCGCGATCAACCCATGAGCGATGGCGTTTATTATGCAGCCATCAAAGCTATCTCTTTTATCATGGGTCTTTTATGTGTCTTCTT